>JAEIFT010000025.1:552500-1152500 GCA_018904225.1 Lordiphosa mommai | reverse complement strand
GTGTCTTTATAATCAACAGACTCTTTATTTGACTTTGTTGATTGTCAAATATACAGGGGGGAGTCAGTTCATATGAAATCAAGTAACTTTTGCTTGCCTAGTAACACTAGAATCAAGCATGGACCCGACATACAGGGTGTCATTTTACAAATTTTAAATTAATTTTTAAACAGTTTTAACCCTAAATTTATAATTTAAACAATTTCTTTTACAAATAAACAATTGCGCTTTTATACATAAATGAAAATATGAAAAAATACTGTTCCGTCACATACCTGGCCATCTTGAAATTATAATAAGACGACATGGTCGATAAGGGAGTCACTGAATCAAATTCCATAGTAAAATCCATCACAAAAATATTTTTAGTTTTTAAAAACTTTGTTTTTCTTTCAAAAAGGCACACAATAAACACACAAGTTAGACTTGTCACGAGTGAAACTCGACTGAAGTGCAGAGGACAGGACTTGAGCTATTTAAACCAAGATCCTTTTGGATGGTATGCCCAGGTACTAGTAGTGTGCGCGTGCCAGACGCGTGCGCTACCTGCCCAAAGATCAATCCACCCACCCAACCTACCAGGAAGTGTGCCGGGCGTACTTTTTTGGGTGGCCGGCTGCATCTCCTCATCTCAGGCAGGCAGATGTTTTTTTCACGCTCAACTTTCTCAGAAGTTTGGGTTCTGGGTGGGTGGAAAGGTGGAACTTGGCATTTGCAAGCTGCAAATTAATTTACTTGGAAGCAAGCTGCAATTTTTTGTTTTCCAAGATCAGCCAAGGATGAACAAAACAGGATTAGAAAATCATTTGTAGAGTATAAATCTACATTTGATTATTTTATGAATTTACTAGAAGGTATTTTAAGGCCACATTAGTACTTGATCAAAATTAATTTTGTTAAAAATTTTAAAATGTATTGTTCCATTTATTTGGTTCTTTCAGATTACAAATTGAATTTCAGATAGATTGGTTTTATTTCCCGACATTGAAAGTGGATTTTTCAAAATTGAAATTGTTTCAGTTGTTTTCTCTATATTACAATCCGGCAAAAAAATAAGGTTTGACCTTAAACCCAACCATTTTTCGACCTTGGGGGTGGATTTTACAAAATTGGATTTGATTTTTTAAATTTTTTAATTTATTTAAAAAAATTACGATTTGATCTTAAACTCCACATTAATCGACCTTGAAGGTGGATTATAACCCTTTTTTTCAAAAAGCTTTCAACCGTTTATTGCAAAAAGTTCATGTGTCCGAATTCGATCGATCGGAATTGGTAAAGGTTCTTATTTTCAAGAAACAATTAGAGAATTCGGTAAAGAAATTTTGCCTTCAAGACAGTCCATTGAAGATAAATGCAAATATGAAGTTATTCCTCCAATTTCGATTCCGCACGATTTGATTGAAAACGGGAACAAGCCCGTATAGCTTTATCTTCTTTATATATATTATTTGTCACTGAACTCTTTCTAAACGACGGATCCGGTTTGGAATCAATTATCTGTACATATATTTGTGGACCCCTAAATAATTTAGGTTCACAATTTAATTCGGTAGGTTGAGCTACAATCAGCTTAAACCCGGTTCTAGGGGTGACTCAAAGCCATAACTTAGAAACAATATGTAGGCTATAAACTTGCAATTTGGGGAGAAATACGTAGTTCAACGTTTTACATTTTCAGAGCAATATCTCAGAAATGAATTAAGAAACGTAATTAAGATATTAATTACAAATTTAAAATCTATATAGAGATCGATATTTCATTCATTCAAAACCGGTTACGAACCCCGCTGAACCGGTTCAATAGTGGTTCAGAGCAGGACTGCCGAATCGGGTCGAACCTGGAATTCCGACTTTTCTTTTACTGTAAACCAGGGAATCAAACCGAATCGAATTTCGGTTCCGGTTCTGGTACGTACCAAAACTAATGTTTTGGTAAAAGGTTCTGTTAAGGTTCTACTTTATTTCCTTGGTTTTTATTTCGTTATACCGGTACGTACCGGTATGTACCGGTATAAATTAAAAATCCTTTAAACCGAAGATATAATAGAACCAGTAGCAACCTACACAACAGAATGTATGTAGTTATAAGGAAGGAAAATTAAATATAATAAATTTTACGTTATTATGCTAACGTTTACCCTGCGTTTTACCCTGAAGAAATCCCTGATTGAAGCAATAAAAATGAAATAGCAAAAAAAAACTCAGAACCGAAACTGTACCGATACAATTTTTCGGTTCTTTTCGGTCATTTCGGTTCCAAAAATAAAGGTTCCGAAATACCGGTACGCAAAAAATAAATAATAACGGTTCCGGTTACGGTTCTGAGTTTCAATCGGTTCTTTTCGGTATACGGTTCCAGATCGGGTTCCGGTTTGACACCCTGCTGTAAACCGAACCTTAAACCAAAACTTTTTTGAAAAAAAAATAGCTGAAACTGTTCCGAACCAAAACTTTCGGTTCGGTTCAAAAAAAAAGTAACGAGTCTTAGTTAAGCGGGTATTTTATTGATATAAGAAGTAGTATAGACCAAAAATTGCTCGAAGAAATATCACATTTAAAATTTAATGGAAATTTATTGAATGTTTGAATAAAAAAATTAAGAAAATCTGTAATTTTTTGTATATTTCTAACAATTTAATTATTCTTCTTTACAAATTTGGAAAAACGAACCAAAGTTCGAACCAAAACCTTATCACAAAAACCTTGAACCTTTAATTTCCGAACCTTAACCATTGGTAAATTTTGGTTCGAACCCGCAAACCGGAGCTCCGACAAAAATGATTTGGGCTTGCAGCCCTGTATCAGAGCTATATATCGGAAATTATTGAAAATATGAACAGGAAATTTTGTCTGTATGTTAGTTGTAAGGAGGCAGATATTTTACTGGATTAAGAACGGTTTTGAATCCACTGAACCACGGTTCAATAGTGGTTCAAACCCATAACTCAGAAATTATTAAAACTATTAACTTGACATTTGATGTATATATAAGTTATACAGAGATAGGCATTCCTTTGGTTCAAGACTGGTTCCAATCCTGAAGAGTGGTTCAGAGCCATATCTCAGAAATGATTGAAGGTATAAACTTGAAAGTTGGTGTGTTGGTTAATAATATGAAATAAGACCTTTAACCGGTTCAAGACCGCTTTCAAAAACGATTGAAAGGGTTTAATAGTGGAGCTCTCAGCCCTTTTATTTGAATTAGGATTCGGTGTACCGATTCAGGCAATCAAATTGCTCGAATATTAAGACTGGTTTGGTTCAGTGGTTCAATTAGGTTTTAAATCACAGGATTAGTTCACAAAATGGTTGTTGGTTCAGTGGATTAGACTCTGTTTTAGAGTATTATTATTTCTAATAAGGAAATGTGGTCTAAGATATTATTTTCGAAATTAGTTAAGTTAAATTAATTTTACAGCCACCAGGGTCTTACACGGAAGCAAAAGGTATGATATCCTATTAAAGTGGATGCCTGGCTATTCCTTAATCGAGAAGAACACGTACCAATATTTTTACAAAAAGTTCTAACTAAAGAATTATCCGTTCAGGAACAGAAAACTTAGAAACAAGACGTCAATTGCAGGTGATGGACAATATCAGATGTAGTGGAAAATCTGGAGCTTGTTTGCCACCCGAAAAAATCGGGAAAAATCTACTTCACTATAGAAAAAGTCATTTTAAAGAAAGAGAACGGGGAAATCAAATCAAATTTTATGACAATTTGTCTAATATTTGTCTTCACACGTCATTGAATTCGTTGATAAACTGAACACCGAACCATTTTCTTTTGCGGTTTTCGGTTCGGTTCAGCATTTTTCAACAAAGTTGAGATTTTGTGACAAACAGTTGTTTACCTCAATTAAACAAAAAAAATTGTATAAAATATCTTAGCAAAGGTATTCGACTTACTCTTAAATGTCCTTTGGAAAAGTGCAAGAGAGAACACCAAATTTATTTATTTTAATCCTTTTCTTCAATGATTTTGATTTTATTCTTGCTAATATTTATTAGTTCTTTATTGATCAGAAGTAACAACCAAACTGAATATATTTTATATCTCCTGTCAAGGCATTTGATATGACTCGTAGCTCCCAGGCTACTACAAAAAAATATTATTCCCCCCCTTTACCCCAAGCTATTAAAATGGAGATCCATTTGGATAATATGCCCAGGTACTTGTAGTCACTTGGGCAAGGTGTGCGCGCGTGCCAGACGCGTGCGCTACCTGCGAAAGGTCAATCCACCCACCCAACCTACCAGGAAGTGTGCCGGGCGTACTTTTTTGGGTGGCCGGCTGCATTTTCCTCATCTCAGGCAGGCAGATGTTTTTTTCCTCGCTCAACTTTCTTAGAAGTTTGGGTTCGTGGCAAGGTGTTACTAGCTGGATGGGTGGAAAGGTGGAATTTGACATTGGCAAGCTGCAAATTAATTTACTTGGAAGCAAGCTGCAATTTTTTTTTACTGAGATCAACCTAGGATGAGCTGAATGCAGCTTGTTGAGAGCCAGTAATTTGAACGGGGGTGGGACAAGATCAAGAGCTTAGATTAAAAAAATTCTTAAGCGAATTGGGAGGATTGGAAGAACAACCAATTGAACTATAGTTCAAACAAACACTAAAGCGAAGTTCATAATAATTTGCCTAAATTTTGTCTAAGTAGTCAGTTAACTTTAGATTTGTCAGGACTTTAAACTAAAGCTATGAATCCCCACACGCAAATAAATTGTTCCAATAGTTATTTAGACAAAATATTTGCCTAAGACATAGTTTACTAGTTCATTTTAATGACTAGTTCATTTTAATGACTAGTTCATTCGACCTAGTTAAAAAAACTAATATCTCAGAAATTAGTTAAGCCATTAAATATGGACTTAGATAATTTCCCGATTGAAAATCGGTTCCGAAGCAGTTTGAACCGGTTCAAAACTAGTTCAAATCCATATTTAAAAAAATATTTCAAATTTCAATTTGAAATTCAGTGTGTAGGTATGTAATATAGGGTTAAAAATTTTATAGGTTCAAGATCAGTTCCGAACTAGTTCTTAAAATTGGTTTAGGTTCAAGATTGTATCCGAACTAGTTCTTAAAATTGGTTTAGGTTCAAGATTGTTTTCGAACTAGTTCTTAAAATTGGTTTAGAAGTAGTTCAGAGTCATATTACTAAAAAACGAGAAGGCAAAGCTAACTTCGACTGTGCCGAAGTTTTAATACACTTGAAAAACATTACTCCAACTGATTTAACCGATAAAATATATATGGGATATAGATATCAGATATTTTAAATTTTTAAATCATTGATAATAAAAACTTGATACCATAAAAAAAATTTTCTTAGTAAAACACATTTTCCGACCGATAGGTCCTATGGCAGCTATATGCTATAGTTATCCGATTTTGATACATTTTTCCAGAATTATGTGGAAGTATACAAAACTAATATATACCAAGATTGGGGACGCTACGATAAAAAACAAAAAAGTTTTTCTCACTAGAAGTAGTTTTTTGACCGACCGTTTATATGGCAGCTATAGTCATCCGATTTTGATAAATTTTTTCAGAATTGTGCGGAAACATATAAAACAAATATATACTACGATTGGAGACGCTACGATGGAAATCAAAAAAGTTTTTCTCACAAAGACTTATTTTTCGACCGATCGTTCCTATGGCAGCTATATGCTATAGTGATCCGATTTTAATACATTTTTCCAGAATTATGTGGAAGCATATAAAACTAACATATACCAAGATTTGTGACGCTACGATGGAAAACAAAAAAGTTTTTCTAACTAGAACTAGTTCTTAAACCGATCGTTCCTATGGCAGCTATATGATATAGTCATCCGATCCGGCCGGTTCCGACATATTAGTTGCGTGCAGTAAAAATAAGACTCTGTGCAAAATTTCAGCTCGATAGCTTTAAAACTGAGAGACTAGTTCGCGTAGAAACAGACAGACGGACGGACAGACGGACGGACGGACAGACGGAATTGAACTCAGCTCGTCGTCCTGATCAAGAATATATATAGTTTATGTGGTCGGAAATGAATATTTCTATGCGTTACAAACTTCTGGGCAAAATTAATATACACTTTTCAAGTGTATAAAAACGAGAGCGTAAGTTGAAGTCGACCCTGCTCGACTTCGATATACCCGTTACTCATGGTAAGGTTTATTTAAGAATATTTTATAAGATCACAACATGCCCAAATTGCGGGGGGTGGCAACTCTACTATAGCTCATCTAATCGGAAAATGATGTATGGCGGATCGATAAGTTATGATGAATAAAATATATGTCTAGAAGGTTCAAACAATCTATTTCCAAAATTGTGGGAGATATGAGGTATTTTTCAAAATGCGGGGGCGGGAACTTTTCTATCGTTCATCTGATCGGAAATAATGCATTGCGGATCGATAGGTAATGATGATTAAATTATATGTCAAGAGGATTCGAATAATCTGTCTTCAAAATTGTGGGAGATATGAGATATTTTCCAAATTGCGTGGGTGGCAACTCTTCTATCGTTCATCTGATCGGAAAATTATGTATGGCGGATCGATAGGTAATGATGATTCAAATTTATGTCTGGAAGGTTCGAACAATCCATTTTCAAAATTGTGGGAGATATGAGGTTTTTTTCATATTGCGGGGGCGGGAGGGGGCGTGGCAAAAATTTGACACAAACTTGATCTGCGTGCAGACAATACAAGTCTACACTGACGGACGGACGGACGGACGGACAGACGGACATGTCTAGAATTCTAGAACGCCAGATATATAAGGTATGCGACATAAGTCGTTATAGCCAATAAAGGCATCGCAAATAAACATTAAATTGATTGATTAATCTTAGTTTTAATATACAATTCGAAAGATAAGTCCTATTATTTTTTCGGCTAATTTCTATATTTTTTTCATAAAATTCCTTAAATTTGTTGAAATCGGATTTTTTTTCTTTCACAATTTTTAAGAGTCTTATCATTCTAAAAACGTATTCAAAGGTTTATAAATGTTACAAATGAAGTTATGACGTCTTTGGAAAATTTGCTTGTGAGGGTGGTCCTATTATTTTTTTCGCAGCTGTAACAAATAAAACAAGTAAGAAAGTCCGTCAAGCCCGACTGTAATGTACTCTGTACCTGTTTGTATATAACTAATAACTTTAAAGTGTGGGTGGGAGTTCGATAAGCAATGATGAGTAGAATATATGTCTAAAAGGTTCGAACAACCTAACTCCAAAATTGCGGGATATTTGTGGTGTTTTTCGAATTGCGGGGGTGGCAAGTCTACTATCGTTCATCTGATCGGAAAACGATGTATGGGGGCTCGATAAGTAATGATGAGTAGAATATATGTCTAGAAGGTTTGAAAAACATAACTCCAAAATTGTGGAAGATATGCGGTTTTTTTCAAATTGCGGGGGCGGCAGGGGGCGTTGCAAAAATTAAAACTAAACTTGATCTGCCTGCAAGTATAAGAAATATATGTTCCATACACTCCAAAGCTCTATCTCTTACCATCTCTGAGATCTCTTCGTTCATACAGACAGACAGACAGACGGACATGGCTATATCGACTCGGCTGTTGATGCTGATCAAGAATATACATAGTTTGTATGGTCGGAAATGCTTCATTCTGGCTGTTACATACATTTGCACAAACCCAATTTACTCTTCGTACCTTCGGTACAGAGTATACAAATTTTAACCTGCGGCGCACATTCAATACTTGTTTTGTTTATTGCCATTTTATAGACAATTTTTATACACTTGAAAAGTGTATATTAATTTTGCCCAGAAGTTTGTAACGCATAGAAATATTCATTTCCGACCCCATAAACTATATATATTCTTGATCAGGATGACGAGCTGAGTTGAATTCCGTCTGTCCGTCCGTCTGTCTGTCTGTCCGTCTGTCTGTCTGTTTCTACGCGAACTAGTCCCTCAGTTTTAAAGCTACCGAGCTGAAATTTTGCACAGAGTCTTCTTTTTACTGCACGCAACTAATATGTCGGAACCGGCCGGATCGGATGACTATATCATATAGCTGCCATAGGAACGATCGGTCTAAGAACTAGTTCTAGTGAGAAAAACTTTTTTGTTTTTCATCGTAGCGTCACTAATCTTGGTATTTGTTAATTTTATATGCTTTCATATAATACAGGAAAAATTGATCAAAATCGGATGACTATAGCATATAGCTCCCATAGAAACGGTCGGTCAAAAAACTACTTTTAGTGAGAAAAACTTTTTTGTTTTCTATCGTAGCGTCCCCAATCTTGGTATATATTAGTTTTATATGCTTTCGCATAATTTTGAAAAAATTTATCAAAATCGGATGACTATTGCATATAGCTGCCATAGGACCGATCGGTCGGAAAATGTGTTTTACTAAGAAGTTTCTTTTATGGTATTAAATTTTTATTATTAATGATTTAAAAGTTTTAAATATCTGATATCTATATTCTATATATATTTTACTGGTTAAATCAGTTGGAGAAAAGTTTTTCAAGTGTATTAAAACTTCGGCACAGTCGAAGTTAGCTTTGCCTTCTCGTTTTTATATTTCCTTTTGTTTCGATTTAAGAATTCAAGCTGATATTCCAGAAAGTTTTTTTTATTAGAAAAAAATGTTTTGTCTTTTTCTCTAAAACTATAAGCTTTTCGATCAAAATTCACTAAACATAAACATAATTTTAAAATTATTTACGACCCAAAATATAAAATTAAATCCCATCACGCGCTCATCTCTATTAAAAAAGACTTCAATTTGGAGACTGTGGGGAAATCCGCAAATAGTCGGTTCAACTTCTTCTTTTTGACAAGATTTAAGAAAGAAATTATATTTTCCTGTATCTATTTCCATGACAATTCTTGTGCTTGGCAACGCGTGTTACAACACACACACACACACACACACACACCCATTCATATAGAAAAACCAGCAAAATGAGGGCAAGAGGGAGGGGGATGACCAAATTCGCAACTGGGCAAAGAAAAACAATTGCGTAGCTGCTGCGTGACCGGCAAGGCTTTCAAGGGAAAGAAAGAAAAGAGAAAAGGGACAGGACACAAGGACTGCTGCTGTTTCAGCTTCAACTCCCGGTGCTTATGTACCCCAAAAAAAATGAAGGAAAATATGTACTTACAAACATACATATATAATCCCTGGGTCCAAATGCTGCTCTTGAAGCGCAATAAGTACATAAGCGAAAAAAGGGAACTAGCAAAATTCGAGAAAAATGTCAACAAAAAGGGGAGGCAGCAGGGTGGAGTAGGATTTTTGGCTAGTACGTGGGTGAAAGCAAAATATAAATATACCCAAAAAGAAAGTCACTCTACTCTATACTTATATTTTAAAACAATAACAAAAGGCCTAGGAAACAGACCTTCAATCAAATTGGAGCACAGTTGTATAAATACACACAAACATTTGCATGTATGCAAAATGCAGCTGATAACAAAAAAAGAGAAAAAGAGAGAGAGAGAGAGAGCTCCCCCAACAGCTGAGTGCATGAATCATGAATGAACAACACCAATTAACCGTAATTTTTTTTATGTCTGAGCAATGCCAGACTAAAATTAGTACAAAATGATCTAATATTATTCTCACAGCTGATTATAAACAAAAACAAACATTAAAATGTTGTTGCACTTTCAACCTGTCAGTTGTTGAGCACAAGCCAAAAACAAAAACAACAAAACAAACACAAACTGAAATAAAATCAAACGAAACGTGAAACGAGTAAAAATAATGACAAGGCAAAAGCCCCGACAACGAGTAGACAACAACAATTGTCATAACAGTGAAACCTATGAAAAAAAGACACAAGTCAATATTTAAATTATTTCAAATAAAAAACCTGCATTTTGTATGCTTTCTCAGGCAGATCGGAAAATATTAAAAAAAAAAAATTACACGAAATTTGTAATTACATTTCTAGTGTTTACTGTACATTGTACACCTATTGCCAACTGGAATGTGGGGGGAATGGCCGGCCGGCCGTTATCCAAGGAAGTCAAGTTAAAGGAAAAGCGCAAGCGCAAACAACTTCATGAACCTGAAAAAACTTAGCAACAACAACAAGGCAGCTGCTTGCCTCTTTCTCTCTTTCTCTTTTTTTTGGCTCCACACACACACACACACACCTTGTATCTCTTGGCAGCTGCAACTACTGCTAGGCAACCGATCAAGACTAAATCGAAGTCAAACCTAACTGCCCTGGAAAACTTTTTGTCATTATAAAATTTGCTAAATTATTGATCTTAGGTAGACTTTGTTTTGATAAATATTGTATAAATTTTCTTTTATCTAAAACAAACAACATAAAAAAAAACAAAACACGTTGTTATTACTACGCTACGATAACAGCTGGCAATGCCTGCTGTCAACGTCTCATGCGGTCGATTCAATACAGTCGCTTACCGCAACAAAGTGAATACCTATCCCAACTATCGCATTTTCGATATTTTGAGCTGTCATAGAAATAAAAATGTACGTACAGTAAAAAAATGTTTTGAAATAGCTGTTACATATAACCAATATCGGCTGACTATATATATAACTGGCATAGAAACAATCGGTCTAAAAATGGATTTTGTAGAAAAAAAACTTTTTATTTTTGATTAAAAGTTTTTACAGCAAAGCAATTAGATTCATAAAGATTTCGAATGAAGCTAAATCAATCATCAAGATCAGTGAACACAAGCATTTACTTTGACACAGAAAAAGTTTAATTTGCCTTTTCGTTGTTACTTTAGGCAGTCGATGACTTTATTTATGTTGGAACTATGCCGTAAAATGGCTAATTCAACTGTTGAAAATTCATAGAAATGGCAAAATTTAGTCCAAAATGCCTAAAAAAAATAGCAAATATTTGAAAAATTACTGTAAATAATGCTGGCTCCGGCAAAACTGAATACTTTCCAGTTTTCGACCTTACAAAAAATTATATCTGGCCAAAAAATGGCTAAATTGGCAACACTGGTTGGACCCAATCGATTTCGATCAACATATCATTTAGCTACCCTAGATATTATTAGTAGCCAGACACCATCTATTGTATAACATTGAAACTAGCTTAATTCTTTGTGTCTAGGATATCGATAAATGTTATCGATATACAGGAAATGCATTTATAAGGCATTCCTTACTTGGCATACTTTTAGGGTCTGTATAAAAATGAGCATTTCGAAAAAGTCACTGATAAAAACCTTGAAAAATATGACCGAACCATTAAAAATTTGCGGGTCTGAACTAGACGGTCGCGTGTCGAATATTTTTGACTCGACACGACTTTAATACGAATGGCATATTTTAAAAACAAGCACGATCTAAAATTTCCTACAGACATCGTTAAAACATCGTTCTCACGCGCGTTGAAGATTCTATAGTTTTTTGTTAACTTGAATTTTAACTGCAGTTTTTTTTCCACCCAACCAAGGGTATTTAGCCTGATTTTCGTCCCTATAATTCAATCAATTTTTAACATTTTGTGGGTTAAATGTAGGAGTTAGTATGTAATTGCCATTTTTTTAAAGAATAATCTGTTTATATGTCCTTAACTATAGACAAGACACTACATCTTGATTTGCTGTTTTGTTGATTTGAGTTGACATCTTGATTTAGGGACGATTCCTTATCACACCTACATAAACTAACAAATAACACAGTGAAATTTAATTTAAAAGATGAAAAATCGACCCTTGGTGTTTTTTTTTAACTGTTAAGTTAAGTAGAGTCCGCTTGTGTCGTGTTTCGGGTAGTATTGGACCGTGTTCGTGTTTTAAGAGCTTAAAACTGCAACACGACACGCGCCCAACTCTAGTTTGAACCCCGGAGTAAACCCATTCCGAATTTCAAGAAGGTTTGTAGTGCCATCAATATTAAGAATAAAGTACAGGCTCCTGATAAGCGTTGTATATAAACATTGAAAATATATAAACTAAAAAACACATCTTAGGTAAATTCAGATCAGAGCGAGTGCTAAAACTGAAGAAACCCAAATTGTTAAAACTCAAGCCGTTTCTCGATAATCCATTGAACAAATTCTGATAAACGACTAAACTTTTGATTGAGCTAAAGCTTAAATTCTAAACGAACGACTGAGCTAAAGAACTAACTGGTAACTGAACTTAATCATCAAATTGAACTAGAATGAAAATTGGATCTCATTTTGATTCTTCAACTGATTTTTGTTCATTTTTATAGGTAATACTTGTCATCTAAAATTATTCCTTGATGAACCCGAAGTTTTTTGGATATGAGTAAGTTATTATTTCTCGAAATTTTAGTTGATTCTTGTTCTAAATTTGCCTAAGTGACTAGAATACGGTACAAAAATGGTTTCATTCCTCTAAAGAAATTGCTAAAGATATTATTGATACCAAGTTAGCTGTCAAATGATTTAAGTAAATTAAATTTACGATTTAAAACTGTTTGTTTTAGATGATCTATTGCATAATTTAATGAATTAATTTCAAGTGCAAAGCACAAATTTTTAAAACTTTTTATTTGAGTTAGTTAAAGTGCTGCCATTTCAGTTTAAATGTCTGAAACGGGTTAGTTCTAATAAACTGACTAAAAACTGACAACCTATTAAAAACTGGATTAAAATCAAGGCTGAAAACCGGTCCTGACCACTTCACTTGACGGACTGTACCCAGAGATATAGCAAAATACCAAGAAATACAATAAAAAAAATGCTAAAAGACGAAAAATCTTTGCAAAAAGCTGACATTTAGAGTTCAATCAAATGTATTTTGGTCAAAATTATATGAACTTTCGTTTTTCAACAGTTTTTTAGTTTTCTTTTTAGTGTAAATATCAGGGATGCAACCCGGTTCTGAACCAAACCGTTTGTGCTTGTAAACCGAATCAAGAACCGAACCGTTGTACTTTCGAAAACGGTGAACCGAAAACCGCCTATGAAAACGTTGAGTTTAATGATGTAAAACGATATTGTACTTGTAAATTTAAAAATTAATCAAATTTAGACTTTGCAGTATCTTTAACATCTCTTTTTAACAATTAAAGAAATATTAAATCTCTAGGCTCTAACCTAAATACGGAGAAAATCAGTTTTCAAATCAAACCCAAAGCATAGATTTAAACCGAGTGAGCGAACCTCTAGCTAAATTTAATAGTTTTATTTTGCAAAAGGCCTAAAACAACTAAAATAATGATTAACCAATTAAATTAGCTAAATAAATTTGAACATGTTTATTTTACTTTAAGAAAAGTTCCCTAAAGTATTTACAAATATAACACAAAATACAAATTTTGTAGTATTCTAGAAATATCCAACAATTTGTTAATTTTTCGTAATATTTCTAGTTCTTTTACCTAAGCAAATGGTATGAAAATTTGTGTTCTAGTATACACAAAATGTTTTAACAACCGGAATTTGGCCTGCATCCTCAGGATATGCATACGGTAGGTAGTCAAGGAAATATGCAACCGGAACCAAATGCAAAAGCAAAATGCACCCCCCAAAAAGGGATTACACGAAACAAAACTCAGGTATAACTGGCAACACTAATCCGAGACGCGACTGTATGCCTGCTTTGGGTTGCAAGTGTGTGTTTTTGCTTTTGTTTTCTTTTCGTTTTACGCACAAAATGGAGAAGAATATGGTAGTGGAGAGAGCATATAACGCACAGGAACAGATGTGCCCTCAAAAACAACTTGAAACTTACCCCAAAAAAATTGCATTTAGTAAAATAATAATAAAAACACACGCACACACACACATATGTATTTTACTCTCTGGGTTGTATAGTTTTGTAACTTACTGTAATATGCTTGCTGTTTACCGTTTTTTTTTTGTAGGCTGCTTTACTATTTATTTATTGAAGTTGTTGTTGCTATGTAAAGCAACGGTTAACTTAAAAAAAAAATAACCAAGCTCATGAATTAAGCAAAAAAAAAAAAAAAAAAAAACGTTAAACGAGAGCGGCAAGGCATTGGCAGTCGAGAGCGGGCGGGGGTTCAGAAAACAGCCAGCGCGTCACACACTCTCACACATTCGTCAGCGGCAGCCGCGGCGAGTAGCGGATGAGACGAGGCCATTTTTGCTGCTGTTTTGTTGTATTTGTATACAGTGCTTGGCAAAAGTACATTAACCACTGGCCTGGCCAAGGTCTGAATGAAAATTTTCCGCTACCCTGAGCCCCTCAATTTTGACCAGCACTGTACTCGCTTTTGTACACTTAAAAAAAAACACTTGAGACTTGCACTTAATTCTCGAATTTTTTTTTCTTTTATTTATTTGCAAATGTTTAGTCAAAGAAAAAAAAAACAAATAGAACGAGTAGCGTAGCCGCTTTTACACCGCCTACCCTCCGCACTACTCGCTGCCTGCGTAGCTCACCGCATTTGTAGGTATGCTTGTATGTGTATTTAAAAAAAAAAAGAGGAAAACTTTGAAGCTTTGAACTGCTAAAAAAAATGCATTAAAAATTATACTATATATAACTACGCATGTATTTTGTATGATATTTCTGCGATGTATTTATTTTTTTTTTGCTTGCTTCATTTCACAAATTGTCTGCGTGTTTTCCATTTTCTCTTTTTTAAGCTTCTTCTTCATTTGCTTTTCATTATATGTACACACACACACACATGTGTGTACATGTGTATTTTGTGAGTGTGTGTATTGTTTTTTTTTTTTACTTTTTCGGCACACAAACGTCTTTGTCTTGTTTTATTTTGTTTTTGTTTGCAAAATTGGAAACGTTTTTTTTTTACTTTGATTTTGTTGATAGAAAAACATTGAATGGAAGTAGATACAAGGTGGAGAAAAAAAATTACCAGAAAAAAATGCACTGCGCGGCGCTCTACAACTTTCCTTCACAGTTCACAGCCGACAACTGAAACCGTTATTGGAGCACAACTTAATACAGGGTGAATTAACTAGAGATGGGCAACATTTAACGCGGCGTTGGCAATTGTAACGAGTCACAGCGAGTGACCAAGTGTCACGAATAACGGATGGCCTGGTCACAGTTATCTGTGGTAGAAAGTAACTAATGGTATAAATTTTAAGTAAAGAAAGAAAGAAAGTTTTAGTGTAAACGAAATGTATAAAGTAGTACCTTGGCGAATAGAAACACTTTAGAAAAGCTCTGAAAGCTGAATGCTTTTGAAAAGCTGTCTTATTTAAATGAAGTATAGTACCGAAAAATTGTATGCCATTTGTAATAAGACCTATAGGAAGAAAATGTTATTTTTATTCGATCAGCTTTGAAACTTATTGAAAAAAAATCCAACTTGAAGGATTTTGTACTTCAATCTTATGGATTTTTTGTTTTTGACGTTGACGCACAGTTCACCGTACGTTCAAGTGGCCCAAGCGACATGAAGCCGAAGCCTGTTACTCGCGAGCCCAGGCTAAATAGAAGCCCACCTCCCGCCCAACCGACCGTGCGACGCGAATGCACGCTGGAAAATAACAAAGAATAGAACAGCAGGAAACTAAATAGGTAATAAATAGTAAAAGTAAATTCAAATTTAATTACGGGCTAAATATATTAAGTAGAGGTCTTTAAAGTAGGAAAGGACGATTCCTAACTAATCACTCAGTAAAAATTGTTAAAATCAGGACATGAAAAACTCCTCATAAAAAACTGAGAAGTCTTTAGTTGCCAAAAGCTTTTGGCGTTCTCTTTGTTTGAATTATCTACATTCGACAAAAGTTCTCAACAAAATACCAAAAACTACTAAATTCGTATTTTGTGTGATTTTATCGATAGCTGAAAGAATAATTATTTTTAATCATTTTTTTTAGGTATAGATAGATAGTAGTAGTAGTATAGATATCTACGTAGTTAAAAAATCCACCTGAACTTGCAAAAACAGAATTACGAGAAATCGGCTCTTAGTGTTTGCTTATATTTAGAAGGGATTTCAATACACACAGTTTTTAATTCTCCTAGAATGTTGCAGGTTACAAATTCTTCCATTTAAGATCTGTCAAATTTTGCGTAAGGGATTTCTCCTGACCATAAACATATTATTAACTGAACTTACCTTTGTAAAGTTGCGAAAAATCTATGAAAATAGTGTTAACAAAGCGGCGTTCTGTGCTTTTGCGCCAATTGTTAAACAGTATTTCCAGATCTAACTTTTATGTCAATTGATCTAAATCATTAGTGAAATAACTGAAACTAAAGCTAAGTTCAGAAATGCAAATAATTCGCCCAAATTTAGATAAAAATTTGTTCAAGTCCCTTTGCAGAACTTAAAACTAAAGCTATGGATTCACCCGCAAATATTATGCTCAAAAAGTTCTCATAAATTCCCTATTTAGGTTTTTTTTTTGTCAAATTTTCATGAGAACTTGGGAAAATTATTTGCCTGTGTGAGCTTAGCTTTGGTATAAAGTCTTGCAAAGTCTGAAGAAATGACCATTTTAGACATATTGTCATCATCATTTGCCTGTGTGAACTTAGTTTAATTTGCTTTTGATTTTGTGGATCAGCTATTTTCAGCTGCCCCATACAAACGGCGCAGCGTGGCCATAAAGCCTGCAAAAGAGTGGAAGAATTTGTTCATGGTCACATCACAAAGTTGACCAAGCTTTGGGAAAGTTTAGAAACTAAGTTTGGTTTGTCGTCGCACTTGTTAAAAATAAAGCAAAATTAATGATAAAAAACAAAAATTGCGAATGAACATATACGTGTCAATGGAATTAGGTTATTATTTACATCCAAAGTACTTGTCACGGTAACAGTGGTTACTTGTCACTGTGACTTAATTAAGCACATCTCTAGAAAAGTTAAGCCCACTATTTGAGTACAATAGAAAAAGTGGTTCGATAAAATTGTTATCGGTTCGATAAGTGATAACACTGGTTCGATAAATAGGTGTAAAATCATCTTCTTGAAGTGGCGCCAAAATTTGAAATTTAATAAAGGTACATTTTGTTTTTTGAAAAGGTTAAATATACAAATTAGTTTGAAAGGAAATAAATTTAATTTTAAGAGGCAGTTAGTAGACAAGCTGTAATTGGTAACGGATTTGACTAATTAGTAAAAAATGCATAACTCCGAAACAATTGGGGTGCCCATTTACAGTAAATTCTTGGATACAAGACGAAATGTTGAGAAAAAAATGAAAGAAAAATTAGATACCTTTTCGCGGCAATTAATTTTTGATATAGATTTTGTTGACAAAAAAATTGGTATATTTTTAATGTGTGAGTAATTAAGAAATCCGATGCAATTTTACAGATTTTTTCCAAATTTTCTTACCAATGGTTTTTCGTATCAAGCAATTATAAATAATAAAATTTTTTTAAATTTTCAATTTAAAAAAAAAATTTTTTTGACCGTGAATTAGTCATATTTTGGGAAAACACTGAAAATATGTACCCCCTACTTTATAGCGAAGATTGCAAAAAAAATATATATTAAAATTATAATGGTATAGTTAGATAGAATAGAAATCAATAAATTTCCGTTTAATATAAGTTTGAAATTGTTTTCAAATTGCCTTAAGATTTCGTTCGTAAAGGTGACTTCCCCCTGTCTAAAGTGTGGAATATAAGGAATCAGTTTTGGGTCTGCATGAATGTAGAAACTTTGGCTTGTTATTGGGATAAATAAATAAAATTTAAAAAAAAATACTTAGTTTACATTGGGTCATAAAATGACAAATGTGTTGCCTTGAAAGTGTTAGGAATTTGATTCAAAATGACACAAAATGAGGCAATGTTAACCCAGCCTAACTCTGGTTTAAAATAATGTTGAATGAAGTTGCTAAAAAAGTATGTAAAGTTGTTTTTTTTTTGACTATAATGCCAGGTCACAAAAATGTGCGATTTTTTTAAATTCTCAACTTATATTGGTCTAAATCAGGGGTCGGCAATTTGAGCTGAGACATTGTGTTATAATTATTGGTACTTGACATGTAATCAGTATGCAACTGACACTTGATGCGAAAGGTCGTTCCACGCATGTTTGCAGTATAAGCGTATACGACTTAGACCGCATTTACACGATGAAGCAAACTCCATGAAGTTCTTGAAAAAGCTCTTGCTTGTAGGAAAGAGGCGTAGAAGGGTAAGCTACCCTATCACACCTCTTTCCTACAATTGAGAGCTTTTCGAAAAACTCCGTCTAAGACGGAATTTACACGATGAAGCAAACTTCATGAAGTTTTTGAAAAAACTTTTGCTTGTGGGAAAGAGGCGTAGAGGGGCAAGCAACCCCACCACATCTCTTTCCCACATACCAAAGCTTTTAGAGAAACTTCATAAAGTTTGCTTCATCGTTTAATCGTGTCTTACACTTTCCTCTCACTTTTGCTCATGTTGGAATTATAGCGGGTGCGGCGCTCGGGGCTCGTTGTCAATTCAGAGCTTTTGCTAGCTAAGAGGAATAAGAGGGCGGTTTGAGCGCTCTCGTGCTTTTAGCAAAAGCTCTAAAATTGACAAATTTCCTCAGCTTTGGCATCAATTATAATTATTACACATTTAAACAACGAGCTTTAAATGGTGGAACTATGTTAGTCAAGGTGTATCTATTACAGGTGCGGCAGTCATTTAAAAGCTTTCATTTCATAGTTTACATATTGTCAGTTCCTATTCATGTGTGTCTCACTTTTGCGCATTTAGCAAAAGTTAACAAATCGAGTTAATAAATTTGATTGTTCGCCACACCTGAAAAAGATACATCTTGAGGTAACTGGTGTGGCGCCGACTGAAATGTGTAAGCTCTGAGCATTTTCTGCTAGCGCAAGAGAGAGTCGGGATTTATACGATGAAGTAAACTTCATGCAGTTTTTCCAAAAGCTTTTGTTTGTAGGAAATAGGGATAGTGGTGTAGCTCACCCCTCTACACCTCTTTTTCAAAAAACTTTATGAAGTTTACTTCATCGTGTAAACACGGACTAAGACCGCATTTACACGATGAAGCAAACTTCATGAAGTTTCTCAAAAAGCTTTTGTTTGTGGGAAAGAGGTGTGGTGGGGTGGCTTACGCCTCTTTCCTAAAAGCAAGAGCTTTTTCAAAAGCCTCATGAAGTTTGCTTCATCGTGTAGACGGGATCTAAGACGGACGTTTGTAAGCTATGAAATGAAAGCTTTTGAATGACCGCCACACCAAGGTGTATCTATTACTGGTGCGGCAGTCATTCAAAAGCTCTTATTTCATAGCTTACATATTGTCAGTGTGCTATTCATGCAAAGATTGTCTGTCTCACTCTTGCGCATTGAAGCAAAAGCTTTGAGTTTACAAATTTAGGTACACCTTGCGCCACACCATGCTAATTCCAGCTTGATCTAATCTCTACCTGAGCTGAGTAGACAAATTAAAGGCAAGAAGAGAAGCTTTATAAAGCTCTTTGTCCGTATTTTGTATTTTTGGCCAGTGGCAACTTCTCTGCTCACATTGCCGACCCCTGGTCTAAACTGTTTACATATATTCCTATAATTTCCTTCTTTCATTTTTTTTGTAATAATACTTAGAGCTTGCCTTTTATTTTGTTTTTAAATAGTATATATCTAATATCAATTATTATGTAATACAAATTTACAATTAAACAATTTTAACCTAAATTTTTTTGTTCAAAAAAAAATAGTTTTACTTTAACTATTTACTAAATTTTTTTTATCAGTACTTTATGATAAAAGAGCCTTAAAACTAACCAAAAAAATAATTTAAGAATTAATAAGTAGAGGATAAAGAAATATATATATATATATATATTATATATATAAACTAGCAGTCGAAGCCCAGAGGATTTGGTAGCATCAAACACAAATTGCAGCAGCCTGAGGTACACAGCTTAAACAATACAAGTCGATCAATGTAATGGAATTAGTGACCCGGGATGACACTTAAAGAAACTATAATCGAAATGTAAAAGAAGTTCTTTGATTCAATGTTTAATAACAAAAAAGTAACCAGGGGTGACAGCTGTAAAATCATTAGAGTTCAAGTTATAAGTAAACTGGAAGCACTTTAATCAAATATTATTTATAAAGGTGACCAAGTATGACAACTGAAGAGTAAATATCACTCAAATTAAATCGAAAGTAATCAAGGATTACTTTAATTAAAGCATCGAATAGAAAAAAGTGCCCAAAAATATTTCTGTAGTGACCAGGAAGCACTTTAATTGAAGAGCAAATATCACTAAAACTAAGTTGGAAGTAATTAAGGAAAAAGGTGACCAAGGATGACAGCTTCTTTTTCAATTTTAATTCAGAATTTGTAGATCTTTATTCTCTGCTATCCTCCGCTTCAATGAATGTAAAAGAAAACTTTTGAAATTTCATTTTCTATTTGATTTTGGACACCAAAAACTTATAGTAAATTTGGAAAAAGTGACTAGGGTTGAGGCCGTGAAGCTCTTTGGTGGCTGTGTAAAATGTAACTAGAAAAGTTGAAGAACTAAGTACAAAAGCGCTGAAGCACTTTGCTTATAATGCCGAACTACAAATGGGAAAGTTAGAAAATGCCTAGAAAAGGTAAAAAGAAAGTGACCAAGGATACCTATAAGTTAACAGTGGCTTTGTTTATATTTACAAATTTTTCCAGTTAAGTATACAAATATCTCTCAGAGGCAAAAAGCCTTTTAAAGTTCGAAAAAGTGACCAGGGATAAAGCTGAAATACAAAAAGTAACCAGGGAAGTGGAATTATATTAATTTAAACAAGGAAAGTGCCTTGTCAAGATTGGTAAAGTTACCCGGAAATAAACTTTAGTTAAAATTAACGGCATGACACTTTATTGGAAACACAAAATGTGACCAAACTAAGTAGGAAAATATCACTTTTGAAATTTGAATAGGAAAAAGCCTTTTTAAGGTCGAAAAAGTGACCAGGGATAAAGCTGGCATAGCACTTTGCTCTATATACAAAAAGTGACCAAAGAAGTGGGAGAATACTGATTTAAACAAGGGAATTGCCTTGTCTAGGTGGCAAAAGTTACCCGGAATAAAGTTTAGATATTTTATTTAATCGGGAACACAAAATGTGACAAGAGTGTGTGGACAAATATTACTTCTTAAGCCCGAAAAAGTAATCCAGCGATTTGGTTGCAATACAAAATATGAACAAACAAGTAGGCAGTGACCTGGGATGAAGTTTAAATAAAAGTGACCGTACATTTTTGTAAAATGTAACCAAGTAGGCAAATAAAAATGCCTACTAAGTTGCGACAATAGTGATCAGGGTTGAATTCTATACACTTAGCTTGAAAAGAACTTTAGTGACCAGGGATTTGGGAAGAAATTATTAATTCTAACTAGAAAAAAGCCTGGTAAAAAACCTAAAAGTGACCAGGGATGAAGCTCAAATAAAAGTAACTGTGGATTACTTTGATTGGAACACAAAGTGTGGCTAGAACAATTCATAAATATTGCTTTAAAATGTAAATAAACGTTCTGAAGTTAGCAAAAGTGACCAAAACTAAAGCCTATATAACAGTTGCCTGGAAAAACTTCTTCTTAGGTAAAAAAAAAAGTGACCAGGTATGTAGCTTAAATAAAACTGGCCCTGTATTACTTTGTTAGCAATGCCATATGTGATCAGAGATGTGGGAAAAATATTAATTCTAACTTAGAAAACTCCTTCTAAGATTAGAAAAAGTGACCAGGGATGAAGATCAGTCGAAAGTGGCCTTGGAATACTTTGTTTGCATTGCTAAATGTGGCCAGGGAAGTAGGCAAATATAAATTTTTACCAAGAAAACGTTCTCTGAAGTTAGAAAAAGTGACTATGGATGGACGATCGTTAAAAGTGGACAGGGATAACTTAATCTGAAGTTGGGAAAAGTGACCAGGGGTGGCACATATTACTTTTTAATATAAAAAGCCAATTGAAGTTAGAAAAAGTAAAAAGGAACGAAGCTTAGATAAAAGTGACCGTGTAACACTTTATTTGCATTGCCAAATGTGACCAGGGAAGTAGGAAAATATCATTTTTAGGAAAACTGCTTCTTGTAGCGTTAATAATGCAATGCAAAATGTGATCAGGGATGTATGAAAATACACATTTTTCAGAGAAATCTTTTTCTGAATTTCAAAAAAGTGACTAGGGATGAAGCTTAGACATAAGAAGCCTGGGAAAACTCCATCTGAAGTTAAAAATATCGACCAGTGATGACACATTTCACTTTTTAATATAAAAAGTCTTTTGAAGTTAGAAAAAGTGACCAGGGATGAAGCTCAGATAAATGTGGCCTTGGAACACTTTGTTTGCATTGCAAAATGTGACCAGGGAAGTAGGCAAATGTCAATTCTAACTACGCAAACGCCTTTTAAGGTCAGAAAAATTACCCAGGTATGAAGCTTAGATAAAAGTGACCGCGGAACACTTTGTTTGCATTGCGAAATGTGACCAGGGAAGGTAGAAAAATATCAATTTTTACAATGAAAGCTTCCTCTGTAGTTTGAAAAAGTGACTAGGGTTGAAGCTTAGATAAAAGAAGCCTGGGAAAACATTATCTGAAGTTATAAATAGCGACCCGGGATGACACATATCACTTCTTAATATTTAAACGCCTTTTAAAGTTAGAAAAAGTGACCAGGGATGAAGCTTAGATAAAAGTGACCGCGGAACACTTAGTTATCATTGCGAAATGCGGCCAGGGAAGTAGGCAATATCATAAAAACGCCTTCAAAAGTTAGAAAAAGTAACCAGATATTCAGTTTAGATTAAAGTAGCCTGGGAAAACTTTTTCTGAAGTAAAAAAAAAGTGACCAGGGATAATAATGTAATGCAAAATGTGACCAGGGAAGTAGGAAAATATCAATTGTTACTAAGAAAACGTTCTCTAAAGTTAGAAAAAGTAACCAGGGATGAGGTTTAGCTAAAAGCAGCCTTGGAAAACTCCATCTGAAGTTAAGAAATAGCGACCAGGGATGACACATATCACTTTTTAATATAAAAAGCCTTTTAAAGTTAGACAAAGTGACCAGGGATGAAGCTTAGATAGAAATGAACGTGGAACACTCAAATCTCAACACAATTTCAACTAAGAAAACTTCTTCTGACTTTGGAAAAAGTGACCAAGGATTTAGCAAAGCAAAAATGTTATACGAAAAGTGGGCAAAGCATTACAAAGTGACTAGGGAGTGCTCTCTCAATTACACCTCAGAGTAGAGAAAGACAGTAACTTAGATAAAAAGTGACCAGGGATGAAGCTTAGATAAAAGTGACCGTGGAACACTCAAATCTCAACACAATTTCAACTAAGAAAACTTCTTCTGACTTTAGAAAAAGTGACCAAGGATTAAGCAATGCAAAAATGTTATACGAAAAGTGGGCACAGTATTACAAAGTGACTAGGGAGTGCTCTCTCAATTACATAAAAAGTGACCAGGGAGTACTTTCAATTACACTTCAGTGTAGAGCAAAAAAACCCACTGTAACCCGCTTTAATCCTAATCACAGAATTCCTGTCCTGTTAGTATTAACCTAAGTCACATTTCATTTCCATTGTTTTTTAAAGAAAATTTCTCAATTTTATGTTTTGTTTGATGTTTTTTTTTTTGGTTATTTCGTTTGAGCTGTGTACTTGCAGGGCTTGAAGCAAAAGCGCAGAAAAAAAAGTAATAAATAAATATTTTCAATTGGAACATAATTTTTCTTTTTTTTTTCTTGCAGGCAGGGGCATAACATTCAGGGGAGGGAAGTGGAGGTTTCAAAGGAGGGCCAAGTCTTTGTTTTTCATTGGAGTTGGGATGGGGGGGGGGCGGGGATGGCATACATGATTTGGTGCATTAAGGGTTGGGGCGGGGGGTGGGGCTTGGAGGATTTACAACATGTTATTGCGATTACGTGGACCGCCTCCACGTTGATTACGCTGTTGGCCACCGGCAAAGTGGCGTCCTCCTCCACCGCCGCCGCCGCCTCCGTTATTATGCTGGAAATTCTTGAAAGGCATACCACCGCCTCCTCCTCCTCCTCCACCATTAAAGGGCACTCCCAGATTGAGATTACCTCCCACGTTGCCGCCGCCTCCTGCAAATGGATTAAATGGATTATTCTGGTTGCCCATTCCCGGCATGCCCCCCATTGGCGGCATACCCAAGAGACTAGGCCTGGGCGGTGGCGGCTGATTAAATGGCGGCATCATGCCACCCATTTGCATCATCATCCCGGACATACGTCCACCGCCGCATAGATTCGGTGGCGGCTGACGCATTATCTGGGCAAAATTCGGTGGCGGCTGCGACAGATTGGGCAGAATTAGGGGCATATTTGGACTGCTATTGCCGCTCTCCTCGGGCAATTGCACCACCTGGCCCGTGTCATCCAGATAGATATGCAATTTGGCAAAGATCTGCTGCAACGTCTGATTGCTCACAATAAAGTTGACATCAAAGATCTTATTAATCCCCTCCTGCTGATGGAATTTCTTGAGTTCGGTAAACACCAAGGCCAGCTGCTGATTGACCATAATCTTGTTATTGCTCCCCAGATTCTTGTACCAATTGGAGCTCTGCAGGAGATTGCGTATCTCCAGAATTTGTTGGCTGCCACCGCTGGGATTGGCCTGCTGGCTAGTTAAAGTGGAGGCGAGATTGGTCGATTGGCTGTTGGTGTTGGCATTGAGATGAGCACGTCGCGGATCACGACGGGGATCGGTACGTTCCACTTTCGGGAGATTGGGTGGTGGTATACTCATCGTGGGTGGCGGCACATTCATGGCCGGCAGCACCAATTGGGGGGGCGGTGAAGTGGGTGTGGCGTCACGAGCCTGCGGTGACATAATCACCGATTCCGGTGACGAGATGCAATTACTAGAACGACTGGAATCATTAGCTCCACCAGCTGCGCCCGCCGTTCCCACCGCATCCGGCAATTCGGATAGTCCCAGTATGCGACGCACCCGGGGATCACGTAAATCACGCTGTTCCTTATGGCCCGCACTTATACGCAATTGCGTATAATTGGGCTCATCCACATCCACCTCCTGGAGCTGCCAACGCATGGGTGTGTGCGAAAAAATGGCTGCATCTATTTCAGTGGCCGGCAAATAATGTTTCATCGGCTCGAAGGGCAATCTCATGTCTATATCACGCAGCAGTTCCATAGAGCCACCCGTTTCGGATTTCTTGAGAGCTGCCAATTGTTGTTCCGCCTTGACGGGATCAAAGTCATACATCGAGGTACGAGCATATAGCGAGGGTGTCGAGGCCACCGGTGTCGTAAGTATCTCCTCAAGCGGTTTCGGGGACTGCGAACCCGGTTCGGGTGTGGGTGTGGGTGTCAAAGATCTAGAATTTGAATTGGAATTCTCATTGTTGGAAGAATCGCCGCCAGCATCCAAGTCGCCGCTATGTGCCTTGAAGGGATTACGTATTATATCGCGATAGAAGGCAGCACGAGCCTCGGGATCGGGTTGTTTTTCGCCAAAAAGTAGGCGACTGAATAGACTGCTGCTGGTGTTCGAGCTGGAGGCAGCTGTCGGTGTTGTGGGGGCAGCTGCTGCTATGATTGGCTCTGAGGCATATGGGGGCGAGCTGGGCTTTTTAACGCTGGCAGTGCCCAGCATGTTGCTCATAAAACTGGGCAAATCAAAGACCGAAGGTAAGGGAGGTGCCTCCTCATCATCCTCCTCCTGCTGCTGCTGCTGCTGCTCTGGCATAGGTTTTACTTTGGTTTCCTCTTCGACAGCGGATTCATTGCCGCCATCATCTATCACCAGCTGTTCATCATCATCACGATCATCGTCCACTGAAAGAAATGATAAGGGAGTAAAGAGCATGAGTTAAAGAAATTTTAGAGTCGAAAAAAAGTAGGGGTACATTTTTACCCCAAGAAACTTTTAATGCATGATTTAGATTTGATAACATGAATCTATCAATATAAAATACTAAAATGTAAGCTATACGTCTTTGGGGTACAATTGTACCCCGGTACAATTAGTTAGTACCGCCAGATGTTCAGCCAGCGGCTACTGATAAATTGAGAACAGATACTCTAGCTGTTTATAGAAATGCAACAGCAGACGGAGCGAAAAAAATTATAACGGTAATATAAAGTATATATAAGCAGTCAAATTACATAAAATATAACAATTTTCTGTTCAACGAATTTATAAACACACTAAAAATCCATTTTAATTTGATTATCATACAAATGTACTGGGGTACAAATGTACCCCAAAGAAGCTTTACGTTAGTTTCGACTATGAAATTTTAGTGACAGTTTTTTAAATTTATTAAAAGTTGGTTAGTCTTGAAATACCAACAAACAACAAGTCAAAAAACTTCACAGCAAAAGATTACAGTGTCAGTAGACTTTTCTATCAACTTCTCAAGTATTGTGCGATTTTTTTTTTAAGTTTTACTTAGTTAATTTTTCAATCATATAAACATCTACTGGCTAGCGTAATGCATATAGCTTTTACAATTTGAAAAAAACAACAAGGAATCTCTTTTTAGCGCCGAATTTAAGCAAGTAAATTCATTAAACCCTTTTATAAACCCCTCCTAAATTTTGCTTAATATACTGATAGTTCCTTTAACAAGTATGAATAAGATAATCCGATTCGCAGAACTATGACAGAATCATTAAGAATCCGATAAAATCGTCAAAGTTGAAATACAATTTTATTCTGATAAATTGTCGAAAAAAAAACATTCGATGATCGATTATATTGCCGCAAGAAATATAATATCGAAAAATCACATATCTTCAAACCAAAAAATATCAATATATCGATACGATTTTGACAATCCTACTTCCCTTATATGTTTTTCGATCATTAAATGCACTTTATGACATTAGCTTCCATTAGCCAGGAAAAGTACTGAACTTCATGAATAATACTAAAACAGTACTGACATTTTTTTGCGGTGCTCCGGCTCTTGGGTTCGCATTAAAATTCCCACCCATGAATAATTTTTGGATATTTAAGGTTTAAGATTTTTACGGGAAGACTTTTCGTTTGAACCTCGGATAGAAACCCAATTATTTGGTTTAATATACCAGAATTTCTTTATTTTAACATATTTACATTTTTAATTTAAATGTATAAGTAGTGTCGTCTTTGAGTACTTGTTTGTATACTCTTTGAATAGACAACCTACATTTTTAGCTAGAAAAAAACCCAAATCAAGCGGTTTTCTAACAATGCCATTGAATACTTAAATATTTTTACTTTAGCGCAGGTAACTTTCTACATTGCCAAATTCGGAACCAAAATTTTGGTTTTACGATTTATTCAATAAATTTTGGAATCGAGGATTTAGATTTTTGAATGTATAATTCAGGGATGCAAGCCGGTTCTGAACCGAACCGTACCGAACCGCTTATTTGTGCAGGTAAACCGAACCGGTGTTCTTTCGAAAATGCTGAACCGAACCAAAAACCGCCTTTGACAACGGTTCGATTCGGTGTATGGATGAGTTTTTATATAAAGACTACGATATTGTACTTGGGAATTTCGAAATCTTTCAAAGTTAATGGTTGTGTTTCTTCGATAATCTAAATTTAGCCTTTGCAGTACCTTAAAGTTTTCAATTTAACGTTTATATAGAGATTAGAACGCTTTCTTCTCGTTCAGAGGATAGACTGACGATTACTATTGCTGGGCCATTCGACATTTTGTTTGTAGGATCAGCTCACCAAGGAAATAATGGATTTAATAGGCGGTAAAATATATATATTTCTATTGAGAATCAAAGTTTTTAAAATACTTTTAAAGAAATCAACTTTAAAAATAATTCCAAAATGTTTAATAAATAATCCATGAACCACTGAACCGAACCAAAACAGTGGTTCGGATTTCTTGAAAAACCATATTGTAAACCGAACCGATGGTTTAAGATTGCAGTGAACCACTGCACTGAACCACTCCTTACTTCCGGGCGGTTTGCATCCCTGCTATTATTATTGTTAAAGTAAACCTCTGGTTCGATACTGGTATGAAAATTAGTATGCGATTCCGGGTTCGAACCGAAATGTCAAGCTAACTGTCAATAAATATATCTATTTTTTTCTGAGGTCCATTTCGTGGGTTCTAACCAAAATTTACCAATGGTTAAGGTTCGGAAACTTGAGGCTCAAGGTTTTTGTGCAAAGGTTTTGGTTCGAACCATGGTTCATCCCAAGTTTTCCCAAATTTTTATAGAAAAAGATATTAATTTGTTAAAATTTTAAAAATTCGGATTTTCCGTATATTTGTTTACTTAAAGATACCTTTTTTTTCTATTCAAATTTATCAGAAGAGTTTTTTTCGAGTTATTTTGGGTCGATTCTTCCGATTTGAATAGACAAAATATATATTAACAAGCAAATAATTGTCAAAATGTTGATGAAAATTTTACTAAGTGGGCCTTAAAAGGTAATTTTCGGTACTATTTGAGCAAATTATTTGCATAATAGTTTAAAGTCACGCAAAATCTGAAGGAATGGCTATTACGACAAATTTTCATAAAAAATTTGATAATTTATTTGCGTGTGGGACCTTAGCTGCAAACAGGTTTTGAACCGAACCGGTACAAACACGGAATTCCGACTTTTCTTTTACTGTGAATCGAAAAAAACAGTTGAACCTGTTCCGAACCAAAACTTTCGGTTCCGTTCAGCAAAAATTAAAAGTTTTAGTTTTAATTTCGAGGTTTTGAATTTTATCTGATCAAAGAAGCAGAATATACTAAAAATTACTCAAAAAATATTTACAATTAATTTAAATTTAAAATAAATGAAGTCATATGTTCAAGTAAATAAGCATACAGAAATTCGGAATATTTTTGTTTTTTATTTTTAACAAATTAATTTCTTTTCTATAAAAATTTGGTAAAAACTTGGTACGAACCAAGGTTAAAATCAAAACCTTAACACAAAAACCAAGAACATCAAATTTCTAACCGTTGGTAAATTTTGATTCGAACCCGCGAACTGGACCTTTGCTCAAATTTTTTGGGCTTACAGCCCTGCTTTTCACTTTTCCCAGCAATAAAAAAAATTTATTTATTTAAAAATAAATGATCGGTCGACAGTAATATATAAAGTAACCTAAAAATTCAAAATTGATCAGAGAATGATGATATATTATCATCTTGTGGGTATCCGATGCCGAATTTGCAATTAAGTTTTCATTTCACTAGCCAAAGGTCAAAACGTTTGAAACCGCAAAATGCTTTTCGTTTTACGTTTACCAGAACACGATTCAATTCCACTTTCGGAAACATATTGTGGAAGTGAAATTGTGAAAAAGGCTGATAGAAATTTTAGAAAAATTTAAAAATATTATACCCAATTTTGGAAAATTTTGTTCTAATATTTAGAAAAATGTAATGTAAGGAAATGCTATGCCAGATTTTATGTTGCCAACTGTTTTAGAGCGTTTTAAGGGCTGTTATACCCGGGAACCAAACCGGAACCTTATAACGAAAAGAACCGATTGAAACTCTGAACCAGAACCGTAACCGATATTTTGCTGGTTTTCGAGAATCAATATTTTTGGAACCAAAAAGACTGAAAAGAACTGCATCATCGTACCGGTAAAGTTTCGGTTCTGATTGTTTCTTTTTCAAGTTTAATCACTTCCATCAAGGTATTTCTCTTAGAAAAACGTTTACATAGTTTCGAAAATTTACTTAAATTGTGGTCAGAACTGCATACCCTCTTAGCTTTACTCGCTAGAAATAACTCAGTGAAATCTAATGAGTGAACAGAATTTGAAAATAAAGGAATAGTAGTTGGTTAAAAAATTGGTTTAAGCCTTGCTGTAAGGAAACAATATTCAATTGTAAATGATTCTTATAAATTTATACAAAATCGGATGATTATATAGCTAATTTCAAATCATCGAAAAAAAAATACGTTGGAACCTATCCGAATATTATTTGATATTCCATAAAATATGTAAAGTAATTCTTGCTGTTTCTGAAGTTAAAGTTTATTATGTACCGGAACCGAAACATGTTTCGAAATTAATCCCTGATTGTAGTTAAAAAAAAATGAACAAGTTCATGGTACCTTAGCATGTATGAGGCAAAAGTTAATCCCATGTGATCTATAAATCGCTTTCGATCTCAAAAACGACCCTATTCCCATACGACTTGGGACGTTTTTGGGGTCGAAATAGATTTGTAGAACACATGGACATAACTCCACTGTCGTTTATCTGATTATTATAAAACTTGATGGATCGTTAGATAAAGCTCATAACAGATTTATATTGAAAATCTGAGCGTAACAAAATCCTTTGAAAATTCTAGGTGAACAAATACTTACAGGGATCATTGCCCGAAAAATGGACATGGGCATCCTTTAGATATTGAGTATAATCCACCATAATGAAGCCATTACTATTGGAATTGCTGTTGATTTCGGTTTCCGATTTAACGGGAGGATTACTGCAATTGAAAAATAGTTTAGACAAAATGCTCAAATACAAATCGTATCCCTATACCATCTTACCTGCTGCTGCTGGTGGTGGTAGTTGTTGCAGTTTCCTCTGTTTGTGGTTTGGACTCTTCGGCCTTGCGTTGAATCTCACCAATCTCCACCAGCGATAGACCCACCTCGGTCAACTGGCCAAAGGGTACTTGCAGCATTTGCTCTAGATTTGAGATGCCCAACTTGTTAAGCTTGGTCATATGCTCGGGACTTAAGACCTGGGTAAGATTCAACAGATCCAGATGCGGAGGCAAAGGTTTGGCTGTCACTGCTGCGCCTGAGGGTGGTGGAGTTGAAGTGGCCGCCGCAGCTGCCGCTGCCTTGGCTGATGATTTCTCAGCCCAACGGGATTTGCGTTTTTTATCCGTTTTGGAATCATTTAGCTGTGGTGGATTAATAACCATGTCAAGTAGCGAGGGTATAATTTGTGCTGATCCGCCGGGTGCTCCAGCTGCTGCTGCTGCGGCTAAAGCTGCCACGGCTGGCTGAGTGGCTGCCTGTGACTGGCCAGCATTAGCTCCTGTACCCTGCTGCTGCTGTTGCTGCACTGGCTGCTGCGTCTGTTGTTGTTGTTGTTGTTGTTGCTGCTGCTGCTGCTGCTGTTCTGGCCCCTCAGCCGGACGTCGACGACTTACTCCCGCACTGGCCAATGTTGTCCAAACGTTCTCTCTGCCAAATTGCTCACACAATAACTCATGACGACGCGTCATCTGAGCCAGGGCCACATCACGGGAGATGCGCTTAAAATCACCCAATATCTCTTTGGGCGCCGTCTCCATATGCTTAAGCAAGATGTTGCGCAACTGCTCGGACAACGGCTCCCCATGATGAAAGAGACAACTGTCACCCGCATAACAATCCATGCCCAGGTAATAGTATTTACATGGGAACTCCTTGTGCATATAGGAGCATTTATCACGCTTGGCACAACAGTCCATTAGATAGAATTTACACAGCTCCAGTTTGCGTGGCTCACGCATCTTTTCGCTATTGGGTCCATCCCCGGAATCGCGACGATTACGTTTGCCCGTATTAGCTCCAGCCCCGCCGCCGGCATCATGGCGACGTTCTTGATCTCTCTCCCGACGCTTGCGACGCTGATCTTTGTCACGATCACGACGCTGACGACGTCTCTGACCACCACCACCTGCGGTCTCGTCTTCTGAATAGGAATCATAGCTGCTGTAGTTATCCTGAGGGGATTCAAAGCCGCCGCCGCCGCCACCACCACCAACACCCTCGCCCATATCTGGCCAGTCATTAGGATAACGTGATCCTCCAACTGATGCTGATGCAGCTGCTGGTGCTGATCCAGCAGGCGGTGGACTGCCACCACGCACATTCATCATTTCATACTCGTCCATATCCATCTCATCGCTAATGGCACCACCGCCACCACCAGTTTCATCTTCATCACGACGAGCGCGTTTCTGGAAAAGAAAAACAAAATTAACTAAGATTTTCATTTCGGTGCTATAATCTATAGTCAACCGATCCAAGCCTTTGTTAAATTTCAGCTCGAAAACTTTAAAACTGAGACACTAGTTTACATAGAAACTGGCACGAACACGACCCAACACGAGTTAACACGGCACAATCCAACCTTACCATTAAAGGTTCATAAAGGTCTCTCTTTATGCATTGACTTTTGCTTTCTTAAATCTTGCATAAGAGACTATGCAATCGCATATTTCAATGTCCCGTTCGACATTGAAAAACAACTTTTTTTAATCAGTGCGTCGAAGGTGCTTGCAGAAAGCTTATCCCATATTGAGTAAAAATAGAGATTTTCTATACTATTTAAAATAAAACAAACCTTGCTGAACAATAAGAGTAATTGTGATCTTGGTTCTTATTTAAAGTTGGTCCCGTGCGACATTGTAAGTGTAAAATTTAAAAAAAAAAATTACTACATAAATAATTTATTTCTGTAAAATTTTAATTTTTTCATTATTTAAATCTAAATAAGCTAAAACGGCGGCGAAAAAAGAAAGAGAGTGGCAAACGGTGGACGGAAAAGTTCAAGGACTTTTAAATATTTTTGAAAAAAAATTTGTTTTTTTGTTCTGTGCAAATAAATACATTGAAATCTGAAAATTCTGTTGAAAACATTTTTTAAGCTTGTTTGTATAGATTTTCGACGGAAGAGCAACTGAAGTAACATACTTATCATGATAGAAAAAATGTCCCGTTCGACATGTCTCGTGCGAAAGTGCTTAAAAATTGAATTTAAAAAAACATTTTTAGGTATTATCAATGCTTAACATTCTAAAATTTAACACATTGAAATATTGCCTCAGTATTCGATCAAATCAGCTTTTGAATTTTTGGTCACATTAACCACTTCTGTTTTTGTCCCGTTCGAATGGCTTGGGTTTTTTGCAAATATCTTGAAAAGTAAAATTGCTCAAATTATGGGGCTAATTAAGAGCAATTAGTTCGGAATTTTGTCTCAATAAAAATCCGTTTGATTTGGACTTTTTTAACTTCAAATGTGTTTGACGGTCCTGTTCGACATAATGGAAATGCTGAACCCAGTCACTCCAACTTTTTTTTGTCTACAAAAAATGATTAATGTCTAACATTTTGAAGGACTATATATAGATAAAAATACCCTTTAATAGATCTCAATATAATGCGGATGAGACTTGGAATTGAAAAAAAAAAACATTACTTTTTAACGGTGCATCGACTTTAAACGATCCAAAAACTTTTTATACACTTGCAAAGTGTATATTAATTTTGCCCAGAAGTTTGTAACGCATAGAAATATTAACTTCCAACCCTATAAACTATATATATTCTTGATCAGAACGACGAGCTGAAATCCGTCCGTCCGTCTGTTTCTAAGCGAACTAGTCCCACAGTTTTGAAACTATTAAGCTAAAATTTGCATAGTCTTCTTTTTGCTACACGCAACTAATATGGAAATAGAAAAACTTTTTGTTTTCCATCGTAGCGTCACCAATTTTGGTATATATTAGTTTCATATGGTTTCGCACAATTCCGGAAGGTTTTACCAAAATCGGATGACTATAGCAGATAGCTGACATAGGGCCGATCGATGGGAAAATGTATTTTTTGCTTACAAAAGTTTTTTTATGGCACGCTACCAAATTTTTTTTCATATACGGAATATATGTTTATAAGAGGAAACGGGAATATTTTTTATACCCGGTATGTAACAGGTAGAAGGAAAAATCTCTGACCCCACAAAGTATATATATTCTTGATCATCATCAATAGCCTAGTTGATCCAGCCTTTTCCGTCCGTCTGTATGAACACCTAGATTTCAGAGACTATAAGAGATAGTGCTACAATTTGTTCAGTGTAGCTTCGTATTGTTATCTCTCCCATATGCATTTATATGTATTGAGAAGTTATTTTGAATGTAAAGCAGGACAATTTCAGCGCGTTCTTTTAGAGTGGAAAAAAAACGCGGTATGACATAAATCACAAATGGAGCTTTCGGTAGAACCAATCTGCTCACCGTAAGGTCGCAACTGCTAAAGCTGCATGACTTGCATAGTTAGCTTAAGAGACTCTGAAGCATTGGAGAAGGGCACCCCATAATCCTCCCACCGAGAGATGAAATGGTGGCAGAATTCCACTGTACACAAAAGTTGTAAGAGCGAATGGATCTCACTCATAGAATAATGTAACCACACACAATCCCTAACACCCCAAGGCGCTGGACTTGAGGTAGTGGAACCGGGAATGAAAAGGTTCGAATCAATGGGAGAATTTACCAGCATATTTCAAGCAGATGCGCGGACCTTAATATGGGGAAAAACTAACTTATTGGGGAATAAGCCATCCTTTTAGATAGCCAAGCAGCGCTTAATGCATCAAGAAGTAAAAAGATCACCTTTAAATTAGTCTTGGAGACAAAAGCGAAACTGCTTCAATTAGATAGCAGGAGCAACCTGTCACTACTTTGGAAACTACACTACAGAAATGAGGAGTATAAGCTTAGAACAACGTCCTGAAAAAACATCAGAGGTTTGAGACAAGCGAAAGTACTGATAGGAAACCACAACAAATTTATTGAATAAAGTTAACAAATTATCTGTCAACATAATAACTAATAATAATCATTATCTCGTCTCCGTCTAAATAAGGAGTACATTTTGTTACGATATGCTCCGACTCACATCGAGTGGGCGAAGGCAAAGATTTACTATTTTTGACAAGATAAATATGGCAATATATAAGATACATTTACAAATAAAGAACAAATGGTATAAATTATATCTACATATTTGTAAAAAAAAAATTGACCGGAACCGTCGGTTAAATCTAGGAGGGACCGAGAATGGAATTCGGATTAACAGAAAACCAGAGTCAATGTTCCAGTTTATAAGCTTATAGCGAAACATAACTTCATGACAGATCCTACGATCCTGCAGAGACGGTAGACTGAATAAACGAAGTCTATCCTTGTACGAAGGCAGGTGACGAGGTTGATTTTAGTTTTGTTCACGTAAGGCGAACAGGAGAAATTGTTTCTGCACCGATTTTATGATACTGAGGTGAGTTTTGGTCGTAAAAGAGAGATGAAGTGGTGTAATCGAACTCCTTAGACCAACGTTTTACAAAAGCGAACAACCCTTTGGCTTTACTGACGATGATGTCAAAGTGATCTGCAAAGTTCATATAATGGCTTAATAATACTCCTAGATCTGTTACAACATGGATGCGTTTAAGACAGTGTGTGTGCCGAGAAAGTAGTTACCTATAAATGGGTCGAGAACGGCAAGTTTCATGGTAAAGTTGTTCTTCTATCACGGATCCCAAAGATCCGTTCAAAACCAAGGCAGCAAACCGGTCCGGAACCGAACCCCTAAGATCCGATTTGGTTCGGGTTTCTTGAATTGGCCGAACCGGACCATGAACCGAACCTTCTACATTTTTGATCCCTCGAACCTAAACCCGAACCGAACCACAGGTTCGGTTCACAAAATTAGGTCATTATTCAGACGGAAGAAATACTTGATATGATTATTTAAAATTTAACTTTAAATGACTTTACGACTGACTGTAAAGAAGGAATGTTTATAAGAACAATGGAAAGCAATGAACCGATATCAATTATAAAATCTATCAATGATGTTATAGATTCCTTCGAAAATTGCCCAAGAGAACATACATTGAAAATGATTTAATATTTTGGAATAACTAAATTGTTTGAGCATTTTCAACACTAAAGTCTGTTCCTTCTAATCTAAGATTTAGTACAAATGAACAGTTCCAGAAAGATATAATGCCTACACAGACGAAAAAAGATGTCCGGACTAAAATCAGTTGATGGTGGATTCCAAATTTTATGAAACCAAAGTACAATTGGGTTCGACTCGTACTTGAAATTTTAATCTGAAGGTCGAGACTTGAATTAACTTAAACGAGGCAAAAGGTCGCCTAAATTATATTATATAATAATAGATGATCAAAATAATTGAATCGTATAAATTAATCGTAAAAACAAGCTTTATATTATTTTTTGTTTAAGTGAACCGAGGTTCGAACCAAAACCTGGGGTTCAGAAGAACCGAACCCAAAGATTCCTCACTGGTTCGAACCACCGAACCGAACCTCTTCCAAAATTTTGAAGGTTTCCAGCCTTGTTCAAAACCACCCATTTCATTCAAATGCCTGCGATTTCTAATTCGGAATGACGATTAATAAGTCACAATACCAAACAATGTACATTTGTGAGTAAAATTCTTTGAAAAAGTTTGAATCAAAAGCTGAGGCTTAGAAGTTCCAGAAACCGATTTGTAAACAGAAAACATAAATTCCTCACGGGTTCGATCAATTCAGTGATTCATGAAGGTTCACATTGAAAACGGCGTTTATCTATTGGATTCTCAGCCACTAGGAATGGAATGGAAGCAAAACTTTAAATATTTTAGTGAAGTGGTTGCCTGGCAATTCCTTAACCGACAAGAGAACATAGCTAATATCATCGCTTAAAGCTAAATAATAAGTTAGATTGAAGATGAAAAAATAGAAGGCTAACATCGGCTACGCCGATGTTTTAAATACCCTTGCAGTCTTCGAAAGGCGCTACCATTGATAACAAAAAAGTTTTTCTCACTAGAATTAGTTTTTTAGACCGATCGTTCCTATGACAGCTATACGCTATTGTCATCCGATTTTGATAAAATTTTTTCGGAATTGTGTGGAAACATATAAAACTAATATATACCACGATTGGTGGCGCTACGATGGAAAACAAAAAAGTTTTTCTCACTAGAACTAGTTTTTGGACCGACCGTTTATATGGCAGCTATATGCTATAGTTATCCGATTTTGATAAATTTTTTCGGAATTGTGTAGAAGCATATAAAACTAATATATACCACGATTGGTGAAGCTACGATGAAAAACAAAAAAGTTTTTCTCACTAGAACTAGTTTTTGGACCGACCGTTTATATGGCAGCTATATGCTATAGTCATCCGATTTTTATAAATTTTTCCAGAATTGTGTGGAAGCATATAAAACTTATATGTACCACGATTCGTGACGCTCCGATGGAAAACAAAAAGTTTTTCTCACTAGAACTAGTTTTTGGACCGATCGTTCCTATGGCAGCTATATGATATAGTCATCCGATCCGGCCGATTCCGACAAATGTGCAGCGTATTTGTATTTAAAGGCATTTTGCAAAGTTTGGTCAAGATAGCTTTAAAACTGAGGGAGGAGATAGCATAGAAACAGACGGACAGACGGACGGACGGACAGACGGACAGACGGACAAACGGAAATGAACTCAGCTCGTCATGCTGATCAAGAATATATATACTTTATGTGGTCGGAAATGCTCCCTTCACTGCGTTACAAACATCGTGACAATTTTAATATACCCTCTGCAAGGGTATAAAAATATAACGAATTTAGGAAACCAAGGAACAAATGCCGACTGATGAAAGAAATATTTAGAAAAACAGACAAAAATTTTAGGAGATGAACAAAATCAGATGTGGTTGCTGGTCCTCACAGAGGAAAATGCTAGCACAAGGCAAGGCTTGCCAAACTACTATTGACTCCTAATAAAATCTGGGTTTACATTGGGTCATAAAATGACAAATGTTTTACCTTGAAAATTACAGGAATTTGACACAAAATGAGGCAATATAAACCCCAGCCTTACTTTCTTGAATTTCAGTTTAAATTATCTCATCTGATAGAATTTATAGTAACCAAAAAGCGTCGGCCTAGCCAGAGTGTAATTTTTAAACTAAAGCAAAAAGTTTGCCTGATCTATGAATTAGTCAGGGCAATTGTAATTGGTCATGCTTTAGGTACCCCTTCCCCTGCCATCGTCTCACCTGATGCTCCTTGTCCTTTTTCTGTTCACGTTCACGTTCTTTTTTTCTCTTTCGTCGCCGGCTGCTGCGACTTGGCTGCTGTTGCAGTTGCTGACCAGCCTCATTAGCACCAGCTTCACCGCCCGCCATTTCGAGGTTATCGCCATGCGAGGAGCGCATTTTTGGCATAGGCGGTTCAATGCCCTTCTTTTTCAAGGCATTAGCAATGGCATTCTCAATGCTTACGGCATGATCATCTGGAAAATAGTTGAAATTTTTTTACTAAAGTCAACCAATAGCACACAAATGTTACCTTCTAGTGGACGCGGCTTTTTGGATTTGTTAGCACTCGAGGTGCCATCACCGGAGATGCCCAGAAAAACAACATCCTCATCGGAAGCTTTATCTGTGGCCGACTCAATGCCCACAAATTGTACATCCTCATCGGGAGCTGATGATTTTTGCTGCTGCTGCTGTTGCTGTTGCTCTTCCTCCTCATCATCGTCATCGATCTCACCATCTTCAAGATCCTCGTCCAAATCAATTAAAGGCGTCTCTGCCACAATGGATGACATAATTGATCCTTTTGATAAAATCTAGCTTAAACTGAAACTGAAAGCGAAAATAATCGTCAGATTGTTTGGTTTTATTACTGGGCATATGTGTAAGTGAGGATGGTAACTAATACATTTATATATTTATGCATACATATATCACATAAAAAATTGAGAACTCGAAATGAAAATCACAATTGTATTTGAGTTTATGAGGGATGACAGCTCAAACTAGGCAATGTCACAGCTTGCTTTTCGATTTAAATAAAAAAATATTATTTTACACAATTTTCGTTATAAAAATTCTAGATTCGCTAAATATTCGCCATATAACGGGAGTTTATGATACTTGATATTGCTTTGATTTTGACTAACTCTCATAAACGACATCATTTACAATAACTTTGCATATCGGTTTGTTTTTGGGTACCCAAAAACGCTAATATATATACACAAAAACTTATTTCAAGTGATTCTCGACGAACATTTGCAGAAACGAACCTTTTTCGTGTAAAAAAAACGTAAGATTTGAAAAGTGTTTGCATACGTACTCAAAAATGAACCTTTGTTCGGTACAAAATTCGAGCTTCAACTAAAATTTCGCTTAACATTCGTCAACGGTCTTAAAAACGAACCTTTTAAGGGGAGTTTATGATACTTTTTGCGAACTTTTATGCGTTTCTAATAGTTTTATTCGTTTTAATTATGAGTAACTCTCATAAACGACATCTTTTACGATAATTTTGCAAATTGGTTTGATTTTTTTGACTTAAATCGGGGCTTCCCAAATGCCTATACATTTAAAGAAAACGTTATTTTAAGTTGATGATACTTTTTTCGAACTTCTATGCGTTTCTGATAGTTTTATACGTTTTGATTATGATTAACTCTCATAAACGACATCTTTTACAATTATTTTGCAAGTTGGTTTGTTTTTGGGTTAAAGTTGGGGGTACCCAAACGCCAATATATATAAAGAAAACGTTATTTCAAGTGATTCTCGACGAACATTTGCAAAAACGAAACCTTTCTCATGAAAAAAACGTTAGATTCGATAAATGTTCGCATACGTACTCAAAATTGAACCTTTGTTCGGTCCAAAATTCGAGCTTTAACTAAAATTTCGCCAAATATTCGCCAACGGGCTTAAGAACAAAGCTTTACCGGGAGTTTATGATACTTCTTGCGAACTTTTATTCGTTGATTAACTCTCATACACGACATTTTTAACGATCGTTTTGCGAATTGATTAGTTTTTGGGCTTAAATCGGGGGTATACAAACGCTAATACATATAAATAAACGTTATTTCAAGTGATTTTCGTAAAACATTTGCTAAATGTTTGCAAGCGTACTCAAAAACGTACCTTTTTCGTGTAAAATAGCGTTAGATTCGATAAATGTTTGCGTACGTACTCAAAAACGAACATTTCTCGTGCAAAAAACGTTAGATTCGATCAATGTTCGCGTATGTACTCAAAAACGATCCTTTTTTCGGCCCGAAATTCGAGCTTCAACTTATATTTCGCCAAATATTCGCCAAAGGGCATAGAAACGAGCGTTTGGAGAGCCTTTACCAAGCCTGTTGCGAAATGAGCGATGTATAAAACATTTTCCGTTCGTTTTCGGATCTTTTTTCAATAGTTTTACGCGGTTAAGCCTTGTAAAATTCAAGTAAACGATATCCTTTAGGGAAGTATTAAACGCTACGAACGTTTTTCCCCATGAAATCATCAACAACAACAACAAATTCAACTCCCAAGACAATCGGATTTTCGCTCCGAAGGCGAGCAGGGTATCAACTACCCGGCCAAGGATTGTTAACTCAACCAACCCCCAAATTCTACGTATTCTAATCAACCTCTGAGCACACCCAACCTAAGCAGCCACATTCCTGGGTCTGGGAATAATATTCCCACTTTTCCCTTCTAATTTTCATTCTACATATCTTTTTTGTCAACAGCCCTTACAACAACAGCAAAATCAGGGATCGGCAAAAAACACACTTACATTTTTGCTTTAGTTCGAAAATCAAAACTGCATCGAACTGCAATAGCAAACAGCTGTCACTAAGGTTTTCAGTACAAATTAGTATCCAACATCGAACATTCTACACTCAAACTCGAACTCGCTGCCTTAATCGCTGACAGAGAAGAGGCACCGAGCATACAAGTAGTCTATGTTAACTAGTCACTGGTATTAACAGACACGAAGATGATGGCTGAGCAGCAACTGAGTCATTTTGCTTTGCAGAAGCTTCACGACGAGCTTATACCCAGAGCAAGCATTTTATGAAACTTCTGATCACATTCGAGTACTCTATCTGATTAAAATACTGATAATGAGCTCATTTACTGATCATAAATGATACTTGCTTTGGGAGAAAATGGTGCCCAAGCTGCTTTTCTCATCAGTTTCGACCCATTTTGCATCGTCCAGCTAAAGATTTTGTGAGTTAAATTACATTTTTAGCATATGAGTGATCATCAAGAGGGCTCAAATAGAACTCAGCAAGGCGAAAAGACTCGAATGTGATCGAACTTTTAATAAAATGTTTGCTGGGTACTGTCGGTGTATCGACGTTGCTGCTGCAGTGAAATTTTATAACTGGTCTAAATCTACGAAGATTTACACAGCAATAAGATCTATGTGCATAACAAAATACCCGAGGATAGCGAGACCCGGTACAGTCGTTACAACAAAGTTTACATTACAGGTCACGGTCGCCAATTTTTACCAATTTTATTTCGTACTTTGGTGTAGATTAAGAGGGACTAAGTAGAAAAAAAATTGTGCATGCAGTGCGATTTAAATTCAAATAGATTCCCACTAAAATAATAAAATAAAATTTAGAAAATTTATTCTAAATGCATTTTAAAGTTTAAAATAATTTCTCCAATTTTAAAACAAAATTTATATGCTTATGGTATACACCTACTTCCAGACCAAAGCACGTGGCTTTAATTCTTATAGTCTTTAAGATCGACGGACAAGGCTATCATCAAGAATATTTTTATATACTTTATAGGATCGAAAATGTTTCATACATTTGCACAACTTCATAAAACCCATTTTACCCATTTTTATGGGTGGAAATGCTGAAATTTGTATGGGAAACTGGTATTGAAATCTTCTAAAAAAGCATAAGTAGTTTACAATCCGATGTGGGGATTATAAAATAAATTTGTGAGTGTGAAAACGTGGTTGATTTCATATCTCCTACATAGCACTATCTGTCACATAAACTAACAAATAACAGAGCAAAATGACACAAGCAGCTACTTAGAAGATAAGAACTCGACCCTTAACGAATTATTGACGACTTTTAGAAGAGTTTTTGACGCTAAATCCAAAACTGCATCCAATCATCAACTGTAAATCCGCCATATGTTCGTCTCGCTCTAACCACCGTGTTTTCCCATGTGTATTATAATTTTGAGTAAAGTATTAACATGAGCACTATCGCTTAACAGCACTCAATTCTGAGAGCCGTTTCAATTATTTTCTCGAGTAATAATATTTTAAGCTACCGCAAAGTAGGTCATAGAAAAATTAACATAGAAAGAAAATTTGACTCATATCACTTAGAAATTATGTAGCTCTTAGTTTCGCTCTCAGAATTCTTAAATGACTATGTCTGTCTCGCTTTAACCACAGTCTTTTCCTTAGGAACAAATATTTTGAGTAAAGTATATAAATAATGGTTGGAGGTTAACAGCAGTATTTACATGATAATTGTCCCTTAACATCACTCAAAATTGAGCGGCGTTTGAGAGTGTCTCTCTATGTTGTATTCTCTTATGAATGAGCCACTCAAGGCCTCAAGTTTGTATATAAATGATAATTTTTATTTATTTATAAATAGAAGATCCGTACTATCTATCGACAAAATTCTAGGAGATGTGTTTTTCAAATCCCAATGCAGGCTGGGGGCGTGTTATAAATTGAAAATAACCTTGATCTGCCTTTGGGTATAAGGAGTTGACGTTCTATACACTTCAAAACCCTAGCTCTTATCATCTCTGAGATCTGTGCTAAAGAATATATATATTTTGTAGGGTTGAAACTTATTACTCTTTGTTAAGCAAACGCCTGAAACTTCAAACATATATGAAGTTGGATAACAAGATGGATGCCGCAATTTACTCACAAAAGAATAAAAACTGCAACGTAAATGGTAGATTGCTCTATAAGAAAGCAAAGCTTTTGCGTCGACTAAGCGACTGATATATACAATAGATGGGTGCCTTGATTTACTCACATTAACAACGTCTTTGATGCCTTGTGTCCCTCGAGGGAATAAGGACCCAAAAGAAGAAAAAGAAACAACATTTTGAGCCGCCAAAGCTCGTGCGCAAAAAATGGATGCCTCGATTTACTCACAAAAGAAACGCGGATTTTCAAAGATTTTACGCGGTCTAAGCCACAGAAATATAAAAAGCTTATGCGCAGGATGGGTGCCGCGATTTACTTATAAAAGAGTAAAATCTGCCACGTAAGTGGTTAGTTGCTCTAAAAGAACGCATAGCTGAAATATACAATAGATGGGTGCCTTGATTAACTCACAGCGTCTTAGGTTTATGGGTAAGATAGCAAACATTTTGAGACGTTTAAGCGACTGAAATATAAAACAAAAGCGCAAGAGCGCAATATGGGGGCCTCGATTTACTATTTACAAAAAACGAAAATTTGCTTTGATTAGGGAAAGTTTCAGAGCAAGAAAGAAAGAGATATAAAAACCTTATGCGCAGATTAAGAAAAGTTGCTTCGGATTGGGAAAGTTTGAGAGCAAGAAAGATAGAAATAAACAACATAAAAAGCTCATGCGCATGATGGGTGCCGCGATTTACTCACATAAAGAAGAAAATTTGCTTTAAATAGGGAAAGTTTCAGAGCAAAAAAGACAGAAATACGAAACATAAACAAAAGCTTATTTACTTGTAGCTAGTTGGTCTAAAAAGCGATTGAAATATCTAAAATATGGGTGCCTTGATTAACTCACAGCATCTAAAGTTTAAGGGCAAGGAAGTAAAAAAGCAAAATTTGGGACGTCTGAGCAACTTAAATTAAAAAACATAACAGCTCTTGCGCAAAATGGGTGCCTCGATTTACCCACAAAAGAAGAAAAGTTGCGTTTAATAGGCAAAGTTTCAGAGCAAGAAAGCTAAGTTTTTGCGCTTCTAAGCCACAGAAATATAAGATGGGTGCCTGGATTTAATCACAAAGGAAGAAAATATGCGTTGAAAAGGGGAAGAGCAAGAAAGCAAAGTTTTTTTATGAAACAAGAAAAGTCCATGCGCCAGATGGGTGCATCGATTTACTCACAAAAAGAAAAATTAAATTTGCATCGTTAAGCCATGTTTTTGCGTCGATCTTACGACTGAAAATTTTCAACATAAAGCTGGTGTGAAAAATGGATGACTCAGCAGATGGAAAAAGTTACACTGCAAGAAATTTTTGCGTCGACAAAGCGACTTAAGTTAGGAAACTAAGAAAGCTGTTATTCAAAATGGATGCCTTAATCTACACACTTTAGAAAAGTTAATATTTCAATACGCCAAATATTTTGGTGAATAAAATATGAATAAATCACTATATAAATAAGATGAGGAAATGGACTGAGAGGGAGAACGACCACTAAACAAGCAAGGTTCATGGCTTCAATTTTTGTTTGGTATGTAGATAGACTTTTTCTACTATTAAGATGAATATGCAAACTATTTAAAACCCGCTAGGAAATAGAAGCTTACAGGAGACTAAATCGATCGAATACCGAAATTAGAAAAAAATCGAAAAAAGACTGGAACCGTTATAATAATTATAATTCCGGGACTATTAGGTGCCGGAATCGGAAAAAAACGGGAAATGGACCGGAATCCTTAAAAAAAGTGTCGTGTTATACTAAAATTTTTTGTTCTTCCAATTTTGATTTAAATATTAATATTCAATAATTTTAATTTACGAATAAAATTAATTTTGTAAAAATAGATAATCAAAATTTTAATCTGATTTTATTAATTTTTTATTTCATAATTCCAAACATGAAAACTTTAAATTTTGAATTCCAAATTTTTTTTGATTTTTCCCATAGTTCGAAAATTTTAATTGAATTATTTAAATTTTTTAACTGATTAAATTCAAAAAATTAATTTAAGTGTATAAATTTAAAATTAGTTTGCAATGCCAAAAATATGAAATATTAATTAAAACTCGTGAATTTGTTGAATAAAAACAAAAAAAAACAATTGTGTTTACAAAAACAAAATTGGGTTCCATGAACCAGCGCGCACACACACACACACACACACTTGTTGCCCTGTTCTAACTGTACCTATACATAAATATGTACACATGTATGTACATAAATATATGCAGAGACAAATGCCTGTGATTAATAAAAAATTATAATTTAGTCAATTATTTTTACCTACAAACTCACACACACACATCCATACATATGCAGAGAGCGTAATCAGCGTGTGCATGTTCATTGAGTTTTTGTGGTTTGTTTGTCTTGCTATCTCGCTTGCGCACACGCATGACCATAAGCGTAAACGCAGCTGCTTGGCATACAAAACAAACATACACCCAGACTAGCTATGAATGCATATGTAACCAACATATGTGTTTGATGAAAAATAATAACCGTACATACGTACAAATATACATATTGACACTTTACGTTACTTCTTTTACAGTTACAAAAATTTGTTAAGGCGAAAGTTTAAGTATGTATGCCTGTGTATATATATATGTGTGTGTGTGTGTTTTGTATGAGCGCAGCTGCTTATGTACTTATTTCGCAACGCAGCTAAGAGAGACGCTAGAAGGGGGAGAGAGCAGAATTTTCTTTTTACCATATAAAATGAAATTTACAAAATGTTTTTGCCTCTTGGGGCGTGCCCCTGACAAAAAGCAGAGACATACATACATACGCCATGATTAAATGGCCAAATTAAGAATTTTTTGTTTGTTTTTAGCATTTCTCTTACGGTTTTGAGGCGTGTTTTTTCTTTTTTTGGTTATGGAACATTTAGAAACTTTTGTTTTGATTTAATAATTTATAACATTGCCGTTTGATTCTCGTTCGGTTTTGATTTAAATACTTGGGATTTTCAGTTGTTTTGTCGTTGTTATTGCATTTGCTTTTGATTTCTTTTTTTTTTGGGTTTGTTTTTTTTTTTTTCGTCGTTTCCCACTGCTGCTGCTTACATAAGTGGAAGTGGTACAGTAGGTGGATATATGCATGTGTATATATACATAAGTATATATCTACACATATGTATGTATATATATATATATAAATCTAGATGATGCCATACATATAAATGCAGTTTGACATACATATAACAATGTATGTACTTATATGTATGTATATAGGCGCTGCAGTTGAGTAGTAGGTGCACATACATATATTTACATATACATACATATATAGATATGGGCAAAATTGTGAAATATTTGTTACTTTGTTTTTTTTCTTTTCCTTATACTATATATATATATATGTACATTTGTATGTATGCAAGCGGACGCTCGCTCTTTCTGTCTCGCTTTCTCTCTCTCTGTCTGTTCTTGTTGGCCCTGGCCTTTTCTGTATATCTCTGTCCCTTTCTGTTACGCTCATAGACAGAATATACAAATACAAATACATTAAATAATTAAAACTTCTTCGTCCAACATGAAGCGTTGTGAACAGTTCAACAATTTCGACTTGAATGTATGGCAAGGCTGCAGTGTGACCGTTAAATGGTCGGGGTAAAAATACCAAAGCAAAAAAAATAATGAATCACCTTTGCAATGTCTGTAGAGCATTAGAGATGGGCACCACCAATCACGGTGACCGTGATTATAATTAAAATTGCTAAAAAATTATGTTTTGATTTTTACAAAAAAAAATATGCGGAAAAATATATAATTAACCTTACCTTCGACCACGATTTATTATTGGCAATCAATATTTGGTTGAGTACTTTTTTCTACGATCATTTGTTTTTTTGTATTGTTGTTTGTTTTTTCTTCTATTTTATTATTTTTTTTTTGCTAGGCTGCTATGCATAACAATGAGAAATTTATAATAAAAAAATTCAAAGTCACTAGACGCAGCGGTGACTAGATTTAAATTTTTCGTCTAGACTACGAAATGTTTGCTTTTGCAGTTCGGGTTTTTTTTTTGTATTTGTACCTTGAGAATTTTTTCCATACAAAAAATCAGCAACAGCTGATGTCTTACGGTCATTTAATAGTCACTCTTCAAGCAGTTCTTGACACTCAAACGCAAAGTTGTCTAAAAAAAAATCGTGATTTTACAGATTCGGGCAAAATTGGGCAAACACTAATTAGATTAGCATATAGAAGATACTTTAAAGAATAATATTACATTAACAATAACAAAGGTTTACCAAAAATTGTACTCCACAGAACAGAATTACTTTGAGGTTGATACTCAAACCTAAAGATGTCGAAAAAAATTCGGATTTTATGGATTCGGGCAAAATCGGGCAAAAACTAAACAGACTATTATATAGAAGATATATTAATAAACAATATAACATAAACAGTTATGACAATCTACGACAATTTACCAAACTGTTACTCCACAAAACAGAATTACTTTGAGGTTATGCCCAAGCAGTTCTTGATGCTCAAACTCAAAGTTGTCTGAAAATAATCGTGATTTTACAGATTCGGGCAAAATCGGGCAACAACTAATTAAACTATTGTATAGATGATATGTTAATAAACAATATTACATTAACAGTTATGACAATCCACGATAATTTACCAAACTTTTACTTAAAGGAAAATTAATACTTTGAAAAAAACAGAACCTAAAGATCATAAGATGAAAACTTATAACGGTGTTTTTTACAAATTTTCTCACTAAAAAAGTTTTGGAGGTGGCTACTATAGTTACGATTTTGATAATTTTTCAAAATTAGGAAAGTATAAAACTAATATATACCAAGATTGGGGACGCTACGATAAAAAACAAAAAGTTTTTCTCACTCAAAGTGGTTGTTTGACCGACCGTTTATATGGCGCTATATGCTATAGTCATCGATTTGATAAATTTTTTCAGAATTGTGTGGAAACATATAAAACAAATATATACTACGATTGGAGAGCTACGATGAAAACAAAAAGTTTTCACAACGACTTATTTTTCGACCGATCGTTCCTATGGCAGCTATAGCTAAGTGATCCGATTTGATACATTTTCCAGAATATGTGGAAGCATATGAAACTAAATATACCAAGATTAGGACGCTACGATGGAAAACAAAAAGTTTCTAACTAGAACTAGTTCTAGACGATCGTTCCTATGGCGCTTATGAATAGTCACCGACCGCCGGTCCGACTATAGTTGGTGCAGTAAAGAGACTTGTGCAAAATTCAGTCGATAGCTTTAAAACTGAAAGACTAGTAATAAACCACATGTACAATTTAGGTTCCTTAGGTCGGACAGTGATCTCGCCTATGGGAATATATATAGTTTATGGGGTCGGATAAACTTCAAAAACTTGGAAATTAATCTTTTAAGCGTATAAAAATCATAATAAACTACATGTTACAATTTAGGTTCCGTAGGTCGCAGTGATCTCCCTATGGGCATTCTTTATAAACTCAAAAAGTTGGATTAAGCATTCAATCTGGGGTCCCTCAAAGGTGTGTGCTGAACCCTTTTCCAAAAGCCTTAATCACCGCATATAAGCCGAGTCATTCAGGTGACTGTTTGGAGAACCCACTTAATTTTATAATCGCCATCTTTGCAGACGTCAATGCAAAATATTTTTCCAGCGATATGCTACAGAAATATATGAATGTGCTCGGAAAGTGAACTTCCAGTTCGCACTTCAGGGTGAACTCGACCAAGCCAAATTTTGTTACCTCCACCAATAGACGGGGTGGTTGTCCTGGGATTCTGCAGGAGTAATTTTGGACCACTTAACAATATAATCAGTGGATGGATATGATGCTCAAAAATTCGTCCTAGCTTAAAAAACAATCCAAATAGGCTTCAATAGGAAAATATGATTAGGGTTACGCGGCTGTCGCTTTGAGTTCATCATTCGTAGGTTGTTCCTGTACACCCGTTTTATAGAGTCAAACCTGGGCGTCCTAATGGTGAGTAACGCGACTTAAAAAATTAACTAATCTGGTCATTAGATCAAATTGGACTGTAGGCTTTAAATTACTGGTTATAACAGAAGGAAGAAAATGATCAAGCGGTTAAATCATTTTTAAGATGGAGTAGATCCCTTATAGATTTAAGATGGGATTTATTTTATCCCATTTTCCACCTTTCTTAGCTCTAAAAATCCGAAATATTTAATAACCCTATTTTTTGAGATCCCCACCACTAACAGATCGCGATATCAACGACAAAGAACATAAAACTTTAAAAAAATTATTGTATTACAACGGTGCATCCGATTTAAGCGAACCAAATTGTAAAGTTACTATTAGCACCTCTTCTATCCGACAAAAAATAAGAGGTTCAAAAAATTAGTTCTTAAGTAGGGTTTTGGCAATCTTTAATGGTTTGCTCTTTTTTTCAAGGAGGGCCAGCCGATATTTTAATGAAATATTTTTTTTCTGGTTAAGGATATCCGTATACAAATTTTAAATCTCACGATGGGACAATCAAATTATGCGCGAGGAAAAATATTTTTCTAAAGTAAAAATAATAAATTGAAAAAAATGTCTTACATATTGTCAACCATGGCGGATATAAAAATGTTGCTTTAAAATTACTTCCTTGATTTGACAATTTAAAAATTGGGAGTCCAAAAAAACTTTTTTAAAAACTTTCATAAAAGAAAAATATTTTTCCTCGCGCATTAATTGATTATCCCACGGAGGTTTTTTCAAGAAAATGTTACGGATATCCTTTACAAAAAAAAAAAATTATTTTATAAAAATATCGATTGGCCCTCCTTGAAAAAAAAGAAAAAAAACATGAAATTTTTCTAAAATCCTACTTGAACCTTTTATTTTTTTCTCGGATAAAAGACATGAAAATATCAAAAATCACAATTTTGATCACAATATTAATTTTTATGTTCTTTGTCGTTTTTATCGCGAACTGTTAGTGGTGGGAATGTCAAAAAATAGGATTATATTCTCGATGTGTAAAACTTTAAACCGCTTATAGAGATTTCTTAACAAAAAAAATTTGGTTGGCTGAGTTCACGTGGAATGACCCATATATCAATAACACTTTTTTTACAGCTGATAACGAAAAAAAAATAGTCAAAGTTGGCGCAAATTAAATTTTCTGTTTTAAAATAGGACTAAAACCGTTAGTTGTCACCATTTTTGACGTTCACGGAAGAATTTTCATTCGACGGAAATATTGTTTTTTTTTGTTTTTCAAATCAAAAACTCAGTGATTTTTGGTAACTAGTAACTTAACATAAAATCGGTATTTCCATCAGATCTTTGATTTTTGTCTAAAAATTTTTTCATGAAGTGAATGTTTCTTTAAAGATAAGTGCAAAAAAATATTTTTAAGTTTTTTTAGAGTTTTCACCGGAAAAATCATTTATTTGCGCCAACCATGACTTTTTTTTTTCGTAAAGCATCCCAAATGATTACATACAATTTTTTTTAAAATCGGTATAACTAAGAAACTTTTCGGTCTTTTTTCAGTATCTTTTTGAGGGTTTAGTTTATTATTTATTTTATTTTTTTATATATTTTATTATTTATATTTTATTTTATTTTTTTTATAATATTTTATTTTAATTTTATTTATCAGTTAAGTCTGTGACTTGATAGCGTGATCGTGACTGCCCACAGTTAACCCATCTCTAGCTAAGCGATAGTGTGCACTCACGCAGACTCAAACAGCTGATCAAGTCAATTGATCGATTAGATAAACACGCATTCATTTTGCCCATCTCTAGCTGTCTGAAACGGGGCAGCAGCAGGAGATCTTCAACGAGGATTCTGTGTAGTTCCCCGCCGTAATATAATGTCCGAACACAGTTGTTTGGCTCAATTGCAGAATATCGATGTTAATGATCTTCCCTATGTGGAACGTGATCTGAACTTTGGACAGAAGGTAAAAACAAGAAATTTTGTTTTTCTTAAAGTTAAATCCTAATCTTTGTGCCCAAATCAGGTTAGCCTGTGTTTCCTGCTCTTCGGAGCACAGCATTCAAATGTGGGCTACATATTGCAAAAGCTGCTGGCGCTGGCGGGACAACAACAACAACCACAACAAGACACGAATCTCTTGCAACAATATGCCCAAACAAATGCACAATCCTGGCGCGCTCATCTGGTCGAGGCCTTGTGCATTATAGACGCACGACGGGTATTACGCAAATTGGGTTTTCGTTGGCAGGAATTGCGTTTACATTACCTGCCCCATGTCACAGAGATCACCTTGTATGTGCATCCATTGCTTAAGGCATTGTATGCCATCTGTGAACAGTTGACGGTGGTGCAGGCCGGACGTATGGTTTTAAACCTTAACGAGATGGTAGCGGCCAGACAGCAAGCGGCGGCTGTAGTGGAGGATCCCTTGCGTTTCTATGACTTTGCCTATCTGGAGATCTTTGTGTTAAGCTGGCTCTGGCGACATTTGATCCAGTTGGGTGACATCAATACCGAAGGTAGCAATGTGCAGCTGCTGATTGAATACTTTAAGCTGAATGATTTGCATGCACAGGCCATGCTGCTCACGGAGACAATTAATAGCAATGCCAGGGCCACAACTGGCATCAAATGTGAACAGGATGATGTGGAGGAAAAGGTTGAATTTCAGGACAGCAGCCAGGCTAGCGGCGTGTCCGCCAAGCGACGTGGCAATGCTCTGTATCTGAAAAGGGAACCGGCTGGCATTGTTTTGGTCATTAACCAGCAAGAGTTTCATCGAAATGTCAGCGAGGATTTAAGGGTAAGTTAAAGAGTTTGCTCAATACACCAGCTCATATATATATATATTTTTAGCCCCTGTTGCCAATCGATTCACTCAAGTCGCGCCGGGGCACCGATGTGGACAAACAGAGGCTACACGATGTCTTCAGCTCGCTGGGCTATCGCGTGGAATGTCACAATAATGTTGATCATATGGCCATGATACATTTAATACGCGAAGCCTGTGCCCGTTCCCTGCTACCCGATTCCCTGATTGTGTGCATTTTGTCGCATGGTTTTGAGGGAGCAGTTTATGGTGGTGATAGCATTGCTCTGAAGATAAGCGACATCGAGAATGTTTTGTGCGCAAATGAGAATCTAAACGATAAGCCCAAATTGCTGATCATACAGGCTTGCCAACAGGAGGATGCCAAAAATCATGGCAAAGTGGTTAGTTGGCTAAATCAGTCAGTCCAAGGGGTAGACTTTAAACACATTTATTTTCTTTTAAATAGCTTAATATAAATGCCACCACTCAGTCACCAAGTCAGCATGTCAATATGTTTTTGGCCATGTCAACGGTACCAGGATTTGCCTCCATGCGTCATACACACGAGGGCAGCTGGTTTATACAATGTCTGTGCGATGCCATAACCCAGCATGCTGACAGGTAAGGATTTTGATGTGGATAAAGGCAACAATTATACTCATTTTTTTTTTTGTATTTCTACTGACAGCGAACACATAGCCGATATTCTGACCATTGTGACGGGCAAGGTGGCCGAGAAACGTGGCGATAAAAATCAGATTATGGTGCCCAAAACGCATAGCTCCCTACGACAATCGGTCTACTTGCCGCCTAGTTCATGACCTAAATGACAATATTGTATATACATAGGTATAATCTGTCTGTCCCTCTCTAATTAGAGTGTAAACGGGACAGGAGACCGACCACCGGACTTTTTCCATTAGATTTAGGCCAGGGACCGTAACGGTTTTAAGTTAAGACCATAAAAATCAATTGTAATTTAACATTTTTGATTTATATTTTTAAAAATCAATCGAATAAATAATTTTTGATGTTTATTTTAAAAATTATTTTTAAATATTCATTTTTGATTTTTATTAAAAAAATTATAAAACTCATGAGTGAATTTTATTTAAAATAATCAAAAATAAAAAAATCAAGATTGATTTTTTTAAATAAAAATCAAAAATAAAAATCACTCAGTAATTTTTATTTTTTGGATCAGTAAAATAATAATCAACCTGCGTTAAATATTTAAAATTTTTAAAAAATTGAAAAAATTGTTCAAACTACCTAAAATTCGTACTTCATACATCTATTTGGAAAATACTAAAAAAAATCTAAGTGTACCGAAATTAAAATTCCCCAAATATAACAAAAATACCAGATTGTTCTAAATAATACAAAAAGAATACAAAAAATCATACATAATATTTTTTATGGTAGATTTATGTTTAGAAACAGTAATTTTTCAACAGATTCTGCAGACAAAATGAAATATTGATATATTTAACACAGGTTGATTTTTATTTTCCTGATCCAGAAAATAAAAATCACTGAGTGATCACTGAGTGATTTTTATTTTTGATTTTTAAAAATCACTCATGAGTTTTATAATTGATTTTTTATTAAAAAATTAAAAAATGAAAATTTAAAAATAATATTTAAAATTTTTTTATTTTCCTGATCCAGAAATTAAAAATCACTGAGTGATTTTTATTTTTGATTTTTAAAAATCACTCATGAGTTTTATAATTGATTTTTTATTAAATCATTGAAAAATGAATATTAAAAAATAATATTTAAAAATTTTTTATTTTCCAGATCCAGAAAATAAAAATCACTAAGTGATCACTGAGTGATTTTTATTTTTAAATATCAATCTTGATTTTTTTAAATAAAAATCACTCATGAGTTTTATAATTGATTTTTTTTTAAATGAAAATTTAAAAACAATTTTTAAAATAAAAATCAAAAATAATTTTTACCAATGATTTTTAAAAATAAAAATAAAAAATAACGGTTCATTACATTTTTCCAAAGTCTATTAAAAAAAAAACAAATATATTCATATATTTGATGTATGTATGTGTAGGACATCTGCATACCACTGATTTTTTTAATTTAAAATTTACCCCATGACCGATTTAGGATATAATTCTAAATCTGACATTTATTTTTAGTTTAATTTTTCAATCGAAAATATATCCGTTGAAACTAGAGCTGGGCGCGTGTCGTGTTTTTCTTTGTGTCACATACACGCACGACCCAACACGATGTGTTCGTGTTGCAACATCTCATTTCGTGCGTCCCCGAACACAGTTTAACACAACAAAACACGACTAACAGTACGAAAATATACTAACTCAAGCCCAAATGTTCCACAAATCGCTTCCAACCCAAAAAACGACCCAATTCTCATACGATTTGGGTCGAAATTTGACTAGAGATATCTAGACTGAACGTTTGCGCTGCTTTTTTGGTTGCGACGCTGACGTTCGATTGTTTGAGAGAGAAAAACGCTGTCGTTCGATGGTTTAAGAGAGAAAAACGCTGACGTTCGATGGTTTGACATAAAAAATTGCTAAAAACAGCTGTTGCCTTAATTTTCAGTACAAATTAGTAGGCCACATCATACACGTACCGTTCAAGTCGAACTCGTACCGTTCAAAAAGAGAGAAATTCTGCCTGTGCTGACAGAGAAGAGGGACTGAGCAAACGAGCAGTCTAGGTTAGTTCGTTTATGGTCGAAATCGATTTGTAGAACACATGGGGAATAAGCCAACCGCACAAAATATATATTATATCTACATTTTTTCTTTATCGGCTGCTGGTCACACTTATTTAAAGAAGACTTGTTTAAACAAAATTATAATAGAAAATTTTGGAGACGACTCGTCAGAAGTTTTTTCTCACTGCTAATAAAGTCGTGACGTGTCGGGCTTGCATATGACATATGCCATTCGTGTTACAGTCGTGTAGGGTTCAAAATATTCGTGTTACAGTCGTGTCGTGTACAAAATATTCGTGTAACAGTCGTGTCGTGTACAAAGTATTCGTGTTACAGTCGTGTCGTGTTTGAACCGTGCGTGTGGTGTGGGGTTTTTGAAATATGCCATTCGCGTCATGTACAGAATATTCGTCTTACAGTCGTGTCATGTACAAAATATTCGTGTTACAGTCGTGTCATGCACAAAATATTCGTGTTAAAGTCGTGTCATGTACGAAATATTCGTGTTACAGTCGTGTCATGTACAAAATATTCGAGTTACAGTCGTGTTTTCGTGTTATCGTTTGTAAAAATATTCGGTATAGTCGTTCGTACTCGGGATCGTTTGTCTACTGGCGGTGGGTGTATCATTCGTGTCATGTACAGAATATTCGTGTTACAGTCGTGTCATGTACGAAATATTCGTGTTACAGTCGTGTCATGTACAGAATATTCGTGTACAGTCGTGTCATGTACAAAATATTCGTGTTACAGCCGTGTCATGTTCGAAATTTTTTTTAACGTACGAGCGGTGTTGGTTTTTGAAATATGCCATTCGTGTCATGTACAAAATATTCGTGTTATAGTCATGTCATGTACATAATATTCGTGTTACAGTCATGTCATGTACGAAATATTCGTGATACAGTCATGTCATGTACAAAATATTTGTGTTACAGCCGTGTCATGTACAAAATATTCGTGTTACAGTCATGTCATGTACGAAATATTCGTGTTACAGTCGTGTCATGTACAAAATATTCGTGTTTTAGTCGTGACGTTTTCAAAATATTCGTGTTACAGTCGTGTCTTGTACAAAAAATTCGTGTTACAGTCGTGTCCTATACAAAATATTCGAGTTACAGTCGTTTCGCGTTCAAAATATTCGTGTTACTGTCATGTCGTGTACAAAAAATCGTGTTACAGTCGTGTACTGTACAAAATATTCGTGTTACAGTCGTTTCGTGTTCAAAATATTCGTGTTACTGTCATGTCGTGTACGAAAAATTCGTGTTACAGTCGTGTCATGCACAAAATATTCGTGTTATAGTCTTGACGTTTTCAAAATATTCGTTTTACAGTCATGTACATAATATTTGTGTTACAGTCGTGTCATGTAAAAAATATTCGTGTTACAGTCGTGTACATGCTCTCGGCTACTGGTAGCTTTGGCTAGGCTGGGTTTGCCCTAAGTAAACGCTTAATAGCAATATTTTTGCTGTTGATGTCGAACTGCCTGTCAACGTAAGAGCCCTACATATCCGGCTCATTCAGAGAATAGTTGGTCCTACGTATTCCCTCACATTAAATGGAATCATGGCAGGTAAAGACGGGCGAAACATTAAACGGAATATTAAGAAGTAGAGAGGGGCATATAATGTCACTTTTGAAATATTAATGAAGCATTTGTTTTCCTATCCTCAAGGGTAGCAAGGTGTACGCGGCGGCAACTACTCAAATACGAAGGCAAGTGTAATGGGGCTAGCGCAAATTTGAGAAATTGTTTCTGCAAACGCTCAAATCTGTTTACAATCCCTTTTGAGCATGGACGTATAAAAACCGAGTTTGTAAAGGGCATTATGACAGACTTTGTCATAAGACTTTGGAGAAGTCTCTGTCTTAAGGGTTTTAACTAGGTCAGGACAAAGGAAGGATTCGTTCATTTTCTGTATGATCAGTTTGTGTAAGATATTTCTTAATAGTCCCCCAAAAAAAGAGGGTGAATTACTATATACAAAATTTATTATAATTATTTTTGTCCTGTCGTTTAGTTTTGAAAATTAGAAATGGATCAACTGGCTCTTAGATTATACAGAAATTTCTAGTATAAATAAACCAGAATTTATTAATTTTTTGGTAATTGAATCAAACAAAATGACCCAACTCTAAACAGAATCTGTTATTATTCTTTATGAAAGAATAATGGTAATAATATTATTCTACAGTTAAAAAAAGAAGGTAAATTAATCTTAAGCCGCTCTTCCCTCTCAGGCGGCCATTAGCTTTTTGTGCAATTCCTGGCGTTTTTTGCCACCCTGAGCCAAGATTTTGATTAACAACTGGTATTCCTTGCTTTGCTTCTTAAATTCCTCATCCTTGACAGCTTGCTCTACATAGTTGGCCAAATGCTTTTCAAATTGCTCAGCCAAATCCAATTGATCCTTAAAGACCACATTCAGACGCTGGGCTTGTGTGCTCAAGAGTTTTAAAATCTGATAACGACGCAGGCTACGTGTCTGCTCCATATTGAGATGCGAGCCAAAGCTAAGCGCCAATTGTGCCACTCCGGGCCAGGAAGTATTGAAAATGGCCTCAAAACTGGCCAAGGTGAGTGAACTCTTGCGTTTTGTAATCCATTCCTGCAGATAACCCTGCAACAGTGGCCAGACAGCAGCAACAACATCAAATTGTCCCACCAGATGGGCCACACATTTGTCACGCCACACAGCCACCTCACCCTTGGGCTGTTGCTCTTGCTCAGCGGTGGGATTCATTAGCTGTTCAATGGCCTCCATTAAAGCAGATTTATTCTGTTCCGTTGGTTTGTACTCCATCTTGGTGGTGGTCAGTTTACGCAAGAGTTTTTTACTTGCCTCGAGCAGTGGCTTCAGTTTGTTCTCATTGTGGCAAAACTTGTATACCTGATAGACACACATCAAGGCATCCAGTAGGTATTCCATTTGGGGTTTCTTGTTAACAAATAGCTCGACCAGGTCCAGGGCACGCACACGGAAATGTAACATTGAGGTATTATTTATGCGTTCCGAGCGGCTGGGACGACGTTTGGCCTTTGAACGTGCGGGTTTAAAGGCCTGGAAGGTACGCTCCAAGGCAGCATTAAGACGTTCACCCGCAGCCTCATCCACATCATTCCAGTCCACGCTGCTGGCATCATTATCGGCTGCGCCATCTTCGATTAAGGCCAGGCGTACCTGTTCGCGTATGTTTTCCAATGTAGTGCCCTCCGGATCCTGTTCCTCCTCCAAGTCTGACGACTCCTTGGCTGATTCTTCAGAATCAGAATCTTCCGAATCGGATTCTTCCGAGTCTGTTTCCTCCTCTTCGTTTTCGTTTTGACTCAGGGGATTTGTGTTCATATTGAGTACAGCCAAAATTTGTTCAAAATTTTCATGATCCAAGTGTTTGACCAAACTACCAGCCACCAGATTAACAAACTCCCGCCAATAGTGTCCATTTTGTACCATAAGCAGTAGCAAAGCATCTGTCAAAACGCCCTGCCATTTGACTTCCGTAGTCTGCAAGAAAAGTGTGATACACAAAAATTAGAAAAGGATTCAAATTCTGGCTCAGTTGTTCCTCAAGCCAAGTTTGAGTAACAAGTATGTGAATAACTGAATAAAAAAGAGCAACTAAAGAAAAAAGGATGAACACTAGGATTGAACATTATCAGTATGAAAAATGTAACAGATTTTTAGAGGGTATCATAAAATTGTTTTGATTTTTGAAAAGCATAGAAGGAAGAGTCCATATATATATACATATATATTCTTGATCAGCATGACGAGCTGAGTTGTAGAATCTAGTTCATTTTAATAACCTAGTTCATTAGTTAATTTTTGGATGAACTATTCACTTTTTAACTAAAGTTCATTTTATGAAATATTTGAATTATAGCTCATTTTTTGAAAACCGGGACAATAGATCCTTTAATGAACTAGTTCATTTTTATTAACAATTGTTTTTATCTTTTCAGTGTACATTTTTTGACACCTCACGCCTGATTCGTAAGATGTGGCAACGCCAAAAAAACAGCGCTTGCAAATCATTGAATTTTATGATCAAAATTCGTGCTCTGTGATTAATGTGCTTCGCAAATAACGTCCATTTTAGTGAAGAAGCTAATTTTGGGTTCAATGGGTACGTCAACAAACCAAACCGAACAGCTACCAATGCAGCCTGAAAAACTCACTGTTTAGTGCGGTTTGTGGGCCTGCGGCATTTTTTTTTTAACTGAATGTCGAAACGTTACAGTCAATGGCACATGGTATGGTCTCTTTAAAATAAATCCTAAAATTGTTTACTGTTGATTAGAAAGACAGCGTATAAATTATTAAGAAAAATTTGGTATTTCGCAGTTCCGCTTTTTAAAAAAAAAACATCATATTCCAGGGACGGTAACAGTTATACATTATATTATAAGAGTCCACATTGAAGGTTTTTTTTTTGTGATTTATTTGATTGCTCGTTGAACGTTATAAAGGACTTTTATTTTTTGTACTCCGCAGAAAAAAGTGGCTCAAGACCTTTATTTTTTGACTTCGAATATAACAGTTATTAAAGACTTTTATTATATAACTCAGTAAATAACAATTGTATAAAGACTTTTATGAAAAACTCAATTAATAACGGTTAATTAAGGCTTTTTATACCCTTGCAGAGGGTATATAAAAATTGTCACAATGTTTGTAACGCATAGAAGGAAGCATCTCCGACCCCATAAAGTAAAGGGTGATTTTTTAAGAGCTATAGGAAAGTTTTTTAAAAAAAAAGACATAAAATTTATAAAAATGCATGAAATCTTTATTTGAATCGATAGTACGGTCCATATAATTTATTGTTTAAAGATTATTTCATGCAAATTTTGACCATGACTGCGCCACAAATGGTCCATCCGCTTAGTCCAATTTTGGCATACTCTTTCCAACATTTCGGCCGGTATCTCACGAATAAATGCTTCAATGTTGTCTGCCAATGCGTCAATTGAAGCGGGCTTGTCTGTATAGACATGAGCTTTAACTTAGCCCCACAAAAAATAGTCTAAAGGCGTTAAATCGCACGATCTAGGCGGCCAATTGACCGGTCCCGAATGTGAAATAAAATGTTCACCGAACTCGCCTCTCAATAAGTCCATTGTTGCGCGTGCTGTGTGGCATGTGGCACCGTCTTGTTGAAACCACATGTCATGCAAGTCAAGCTCTTGCATTTTGGGCAAAAAAAAGTTGGATATCATCTCACAGTAGCGCTCACTATTCACAGTTACGTTGCGATTCGAATCATCTTTGAAGAAGAACGGTCCAATGATGCCACCAGCCCATAAACCGCACCAAACTGTGACTTTTTCGGGATGCATTGGTAGCTCTTGCAATGCTTCTGGCTGATATTCACTCCAAAATCGACAATTCTGCTTATTTACGTACCCATTGAGCCAAAAATGAGCTTCGTCGCTGAACACAATTTTTCGGTAAAAAAGTGGATCTTCGGACAACTTTCCAAGAGCCCATTCATCAAAAATTCTACGTTGCGGTAGGTCGTTCGGCTTCAATTCTTGCACCAGCTGTATTTTGAAAGGCTTCACACCTAAATCCTTTCGCAAAATTATCCACGTTGTTGAGTAACAGAGGCCCAATTGCTGCGAACGGCGACGAATCGATAATTGATGGTCATCATTAACACTGGCCGATACAGCTGCGATATTTTCTTCAGTTCGCACTCTGCGTAAGCGTGTTGGTGGTTTAATGTCCAACAATGTAAATTTGGTGCGAAATTTAGTTACAATAGCCCGAATAGCCGCTTCCGTAGGTCGATTAAACTGACCATTAAATGGAAGAAGCGCGCGAGATGAACTTTCTTAACAGAGCACGCATTTTAATAATAAAATTCAATAATTTGCAAGCGTTGTTCGTTTGTAAGACGATGCATGGTTAAATTATAGAACAAACTGAAGATGTTTGACAGTGAAACAAAACACGAAACGTGCGTGAGCTGTTTAAACCAGTGTTGTGAAAAAGATAATAGCTAAAAAATCACCCTTTATATATATTCTTGATCAGCATGACGAGCTAAATTCATTTCCGTCTGTCCGTGTTTTTATGCTATCTCCTCCCTCAGTTTTAAAGCTATCTTGACCAAACTTTGCAAAAAGTCTTTAAATACACATAGGCTGCACAGTTGTCGGAATCGGCCGGATCGGATGACTATATCATATAGCTGCCATAGGAACGATCGGTCGGAAAATGTGTTTTACTAAGAAAAGTTTTTTTTTATGGTATCAAATTTTTATTATCAATGATTCAAAAATATTAAATATCTAAATTAGTTGGAGTAAAGTTTTTCAAGTGCATTAAAACAGTCAAAGTTAGCTTTGCCTTTTCGTTTCTCAATGATTTGGAATTTATAAATATCTGATATCTATGTCCTATATATATATATTCTACCGGTTAAATCTTTTGGAGTGATTTTTTGCAAGTGTATTAAAACTTCGGTATAGTCAAAGTTAGCTTTGCCTTCTCGTTTTAATGGTAAAACATTCGGTTCTACCAACGTGTAAGTCCGTGATTATACGATGAAGTTTGCTTCATGAAGCTCTCTTCGATTTTGTTTTGAAGCATCTTCAAAACTTCATGAGCATTTACATGATGCAGTTTGCTTCATGCAGTTCGATTTCAATTCGCCTGAGAACACGAGTTATCGATAAGCAAATAACCCACAATAAATCTAACTAAATCCGATGTCAGACCCTTCAACCATGAAATTAGCATAAATGTCAAATGAAAGCTATTGAATGCAGTATGTCGAGGTGTCCAATCCTATGGTTCACTCTTTTGCACCACTCACCTGATTCTTAATTTTTCCAGTGGCATGCTTCTGGCAGTTAATCAAATCCTCCAGCACCGATACCGGACCATCTCGATTCGAGCACAAATCCAGTGCCACAAATAGTATTAAAGCATCAAAAGCCTGACCCAATTCCTCCGTGCTGTCATGGGGTTTGGCCAGTACCTGTTGTACATACTTCCAGGCATCCTTTACCGCCGCCTCGCGTGGCAGACGCAATTTCTGTTCCGTTTCATTCGATTTGTTAAATTGTTTATCCAGAAAACCCATTTGGCCATAAAGCTCTGTACACAAATCGTTCAATTTCTGACCCTTGCGCATCAAGATGCCAAAGAAGATCTCCTGGCAACGTGAGACTACACTTTTCTGTTCACTAAATGTGGCCGCCTGTTCTTTTAGGCATGGTTGCTGCCTTTCATTGACATGGAACAGCGACGTGTAGAGAAGTAAACGCATTTGTTTCTGTTGCCATTTGCAGTTCTCCAAGCGTTCCTGTTGTAAAATTAAATTCATTTGATTTAAACTATGCAAACGGCGACTCAGTTGTCGTTCTCCTTTGTCATTTTGGGTCAGAATAGCATTGTAGTAATCGTAGAGACCCTGCAAAGCCTCTGCATTCAGTTGATTCATCAATAGTTGGGTATATTTGGGCATATGCACAATGACATTAAATTGCAGCTCCTGGGCCAGAAAACGTTTGAGCAGCTCCAGTTTCAGTAAATCATTCTTTAGATGCTTTTCAAAGGCCAACAGGAGTGTGACCTCAAAGTGTCGGCATATTATTTGCAATTCACACTGTGAAGGCTTTTTGGCCACGCCTTTGGCTAGCTTTAGCTCTTGTATGATAAGATTTATCAAATTGGTTGTAAACATATCCACTAGAGGCTGTTGCTGCTCCTCCGGGTAGCATATTAATAAATCGCTTGCCACATGCAAGACGCAGGCTTTGGCTGCAGCCAACTTTAGGGGCAGCTGCTTCTCTGTATATTTTTGCCATTTGGTTAGCAAATCTTTATCCAGAAATTTACTAAACCTGTTGTACACATGCTCACTCTGTATGGTGGAGGCATTTAGATATAGCTGGAAAAATTGTTCATATTGTGGCTGTTTCTTGGGCCATAAACCTTGCTCCAATTGGCTACGTGTCAGAACTTGGGGATAATTTAGTTGCACCGCCAGCAGTAAATCACAGAATTGCAACTTTTGCTCCCCCATGGGCAATAGGATGTGTGGCTTGAGTAGGGGCCAGACATGTTCATTGAATATGGAATTGCTGATCTGTAAATGGAGAGTAAAATTAGAGTCAAAAGTAAACCCAACATCAAGGCTTAAATGCTTACCCCCTTAAATGAATCGGCTATAATGTCAGCACACATAGAGGCCAAATACTTACGTCCTTTTAATTGACCCACCAATATGTCATAAATGGCCATCATTAGTTTTGGAGAAGCTTGTTGAACAAAATGTTCAGTTTCCATAATACTCAAAGCAGTTACAAGTTGACCCACAGCGGCCAAAGAATCCTCTTTACCCTTTTGTAGACTGCCTATGGGTAAACTGCGCTTTAAGTTATCCAAAAGTTCAAACAGATCTATGTTGGGCACAGCTTTGAGTATAGTATTTATGTAACTGGCGCTTAAGGCCACTGATTTCTTGTCATCGCAGCCCGTGGAGCGCAACAGACGTTTGAGAGTATAGGCACAGGTGGCCTGGCGCTATTAAAGAGAAGGAAAGCATAGTTTAATAAAAAGAAGACACATTTTATAAATCTAACCCACCTTTTCCTCGTTTGGCTCGTCATTGAGTAGACTTATTAGGGTGTTTATGGTTTTTAATGTTAAGGGAGCGTTTTGAATTTTTTTGAACAATTGAAAAACCTCTTTATTGATCAGCGAAATGGTAGGAGCTGTAGCTGTTTCCTTCTTCTCCTCCTCCTCCTCATGCTCCACGCTGCTGGGTGTGTTTTCCTTGTTTTCTTCTTCCTCTTGTTCGGACAATTTGATTATTTTCCCTGGGCTCAGCACTTGCTCAACATTGGGTTTCCTCTTACGACTGCCAGCCTTTGGCTTAGCTCCTTCGCCGTTCATGGTAACGCTGGCCTCTGGCAACTTCTTCTCCTTTTGCTTCAATTTTGGCTTCTTTATGGCACCATTTTCGGCCAGTTTTGTGTTTGCTGGTGTGGCATCGATAGATTTAAGATTCTTCTTTTTCATTTTGTGCTGTTTTATTTAAGAAATTTAAATTATCAACAATTTTTTGCTGTAGCACGTTTTTCACACACTGACAGCTGAACAGTTATTCTCATTTGATTACAGGCCACAACGTGACTGAGTGGCAACATTTATCGATATCGATAACAGATCTTAGAACTAAATTCAAGAAAAATGGGGAACTAGTTCGTTTAGATAAGTAAATATATAAGGAAATTGATATGAATGTAGGTAAAATTAAACTTATTGTTTATTATTTGGTAAAACAACCCAAAAAACTTAACAAAAAAATTATATTAAGTCGACTTACACTTGGGAAAAAAATCGTAGGACCACTTTGACACTTTGTCTAATTGATCAATAAACAAATAATACATGTTGCGATTTTTTCAAGTTTTGATATTTTAAATATTGCTAAGTATTCCCCCAATAAGAAAAAAGTAAAACTGCCCTTGAAATGGTTATCAATATTTTGTTTTTATACACTTGAAAAGTGTATATTAATTTTGCCCAGAAGTTAGAAATATTCATTTCCGACCACATAAACTATATATATTCTTGATCAGGACGACGAGGTCAATTCCGAGGTCAATTCCGTCTGTCCGTCCGTCCGTCTGTCTGTCCGTTTGTCTATCAGTTTCTACGCAAACTAGTCCCTCAGATTTAAAGCTATCAAGCTGAAATTTTGCACAAACTCTTTTTTTTACTGCACGCAACTAATATGTCGGAACCGGCCGGATCGGATGACTATATCATATAGCTGCCATAGGAACGATCGGTCTAAGAACTAGTTCTAGTGAGAAAAACTTTTTTGTTTTTCATCGTGGCGTCACTAATCTTGGTATATGTTGGTCTTATATGTTTTCACATAATACAGGAAAAATTGATCAAAATCGGATGACTATATTATATAGCTCCCATAGAAACGGTCGGTCAAAAAACTACTTCTAGTGAGAAAAACTGTTTTGTTTTCTATCGTAGCGTCCCCTATCTTCGTATATATTAGTTTTATATGCTTTCACATAATTTTGAAAAAATTGATCAAAACCAGATGACTATAGCAAATAGCTGTCATAGGACCGATCGGTCGGAAAATATGTTTTACTAAGAAAAGTTTTTTTTTATGGTGTCAAATTTTTCTTTAAATTATTTTATTGATTTAAAAATTTTTAATATCTGATATCTATATCCTATATATATTTTACGGGTTAAATCAGTTTGAGTAAAGTTTTTCAAGTGTATTAAAACTTCGGCACAGTCGAAGTTAGCTTTGCCTTCTCGTTTTTATTTTTTTACGAATAAAGGGCTTAAAAATGCGAAAAAAAATAATAGGACCACGTTTGTATTCTTAATAGAAACCGCTATGTTTCGGTGAATTACTTTGATGAAAAGCACGTGGTTAAGGGATTAGACTTTGATTTTATTATTTTGATCATCAAGATTAAGGCAAATAAATACCAAGGAAAACACTGGAGTTTGGAAAATAGTGATATCATAAAAAAAATTGATATTGATTGAAAAATCCTTTAGATAAGTTGTTTGGATGTTTTTCTTACTTTGGAGCAGGTCCACTATATTGTATTAAAATCTTAATGGCATCGCAACTAAACATTAAATTTATAGAATATTCTTAGCTTTAATATACAATTATATTTTAGTAATCATTTAAGTGAATTTTGTAATTTTAAGTGCATGTTTGAAAAATGGTCCTATTATTTTTTCGCCTAATTTACTTAATTTTTTCATAAAATTCATTAAGATGAGAAATCAACCCTAAGACCGGTTAAGCGGACGAATAGGCAAGAGATAAATTTAGCCCAGGCACGACCCAGCACGAAATTAAAAATACAAAATTTTCTTTAGACAGAAACTTTTACATAAATATATAGATTTGATATATAGATATTTTAAATTTTTGGAAAACCGTTATTTTTAGAACCGAAAAAAAGGGGAAAAGTACCGTTTCATCATAATTTTAAAGAGTCTTCTCAGTCTAAGTCTTCTCATCAAAAACGTATTCAAAGGTTTCTAAAAGTTACAAATGAAGTTATGACGTCTTTGGAAAATTTACTTGTGAGGGTGGTACTATTTTTTTTTTTTGCAGCTGTGCATACCGCTTATTTAATTAAAAAACGGCATAGTTCAAAAAAATCGATTTTGAGAAAATCGAGTTTTAAGATCTGAATTACAGAATCCTATAAATTCGTTTACATATAGTAAAATGTTATATATATATATAATATTTTTGTAATAGCAAATCGAGTCCAAATACTTTGAACTTTTTGTCATTTATTTATACAAAATTCAAAAGTATACAGTTAAATTTTTAGCTAAAAATATTTAGAAGAACCAAAGTTAAGTATAGTGGTCTGAAGACACAAGCCAGAAAAAAATGGACGCACACTTCCTTCATAATATCAGCATATTGGCTTATCTGTATTTTTTGTCAACTTTTTGATACAAAAAACAATTTTTTTTCAAAATTTTGGGATGATAAAAGTCCTCCCGATGCGTCTAGATGTACTGAGTAGACCCTCCAAATTTAAGTCGGAGCCGTTTTAGAGATACGTATGATGGAGGAAATTTAAAAAAAACATGGTTTTGAGATAGTCGCGCTTAAAGTTTCAAGTACAATTATAACTATGAACAACACCTGCCGCGTTTAACTGCTATATCTTTATAATGGCTGCGAATATCGAAAAATCACTTTACTTTCACATTCTAGACACATTAAGGAAACAATTTAGGAAAAAAACAAATTTTAATTTTTTTTATTTAAAGAATATTTGACAAATCTTAAGTACCAGGGCCTATACTTAAAAAATTATATAAAAAAAAATTCAGAGAAGGACTAAGATTTATTATGAACTCGTCATGTGCTAAAGCTTTTTACTATAAGGCTACATTATCCGATTGAACCTTTTTTTTTATGTTTTTTTAAGGTAAGCGATGTCTTGACCCATACACAAAATGAACTAGTTGTACTAGCTGTTCGCTTTCAGCAACTTGCCGGACTTTAAACTTGATGTGTATACATTTTTTTTATATGTATTGTACCTAATAAAAGCACAAGCTAAAATTATAGGGCTTATAAAGTTGAACTTTCAGCAGCATTTTGATTAAAAACCGCCAAACGATAAGCGATATATTGCATCTCCCACAAATTTATCGATATTCCAGTGCTTATCGATTCTGGCAACCCTGGTATACGCACGTGCGGTTTGGGGGCAGGTCGACTGCATATTTTTAATTCTCCTTATTTGGTTGTTGTTGTTTTGGTGCGCCGGCCGATACCGTACACACATTCACCATGGGTAAAAACAACAAGCGCAACAACAAAAACAAACAGCAACAGGCAGCAGCAGCGGCAGCGGCATCAGCTGCAGCACCAACAGCCGGTTGCAGTGGCCGGGCCAACAACAACAACAACAATCACCATCATCAAAACAACTTTAATGGCAAACGTTTCCCCAGTTTTAATGTCCAGCAGCGTCAGGAATTAAACACCTTGGTACTGCGTCTGCTCGATCTGGTTCAAGTTCAGGCCAATAATCCCAATGAGGAATGGAAACAATATGTGGAATTGCAGCAATTGCTGCAACAAATTATGCATTTGGAGGAGCCCCTGCAACGTGCCGTTTGCATGGATGCAGCCAATTTGAATGATCAGCAGCGTCTGGATAAGGTCAAGGCCTTTAGCGATTGGGCTCACGCCGGTGGCGTTCAAAGCGATTGTGTGGAAATTGCCATTTTCCCCGGCTACCAGCTGGGACTCAGGGCCACCAGTGACATTGCTGCCGAACAACAGGTTTTGAGTGTGCCGCGCAAGCTTATCTTCTCCGAGGAACATTTACCCGAATCGGATCGGAATTTATTTTGCAATTTTCCGCTATTGACCAACTTCAATCTGGCCTATGCTCTGGTCATTGAGAAAGTTCGTGGCGCGGATAGCATCTGGCAGCCGTATATTGAGATATTGCCGGCGCGCTATCAAACGGTTTTGTACTTTACCGTGGAACAGATGCAACGATTGCGCGGCACCTCGGCCTGTTCGGCGGCGTTGCGTCAGTGTCGGGTTATTGCCCGTCAATATGCCAATATGTACAAGTGTGCACACATCCTGCCCGATGCCAGCGTAATGGCCTCCATGGGTGTGCTCTTTACCCAGCATGGCCTCTGCTATGAGCTCTATCGGTAAGTGAAGTAAACAACAAATGCATGTAAAGTCGAATGTTTTGTTTAGGGGAAATTTACAATTAATTATCATGATTATTAAGGCAAAGGTATTTTTGTTTCAAATGTAAGAATATGCCTAGTGCTAAAAGCTAAACACTTGGGTCCCAAATATGGAATCGGTAAGCAATTGTTTCCATTAGCTTTCAAGTGCATTTGAGGACTCTCAGCGGTAGTTTTCTTTAAATGAAAACAATAAAAAAAAAACAAATTTGTAGCTTCTCGATTTTTCTCTAATTATTTCGTATGGAGAGTTTCAAGTTGATCGTATGAAAAAAAATGTTTCCCATTTCGTTTCGATTCTTTAAGATTAAGTTTTAAACTATTGTTAAAAAGCAAAACAGTTCAGTGCCATTTTAAGCAACTGAAATCAACATTCTCGCTTGTTTTTTTTTTTTTTAATGTGAGAATGAAATTTTTTGAAATGTAATTTCAGGGCTGCAAACCCAAATCATTTTTTCGGAAGTCCGGTTCGCGGGTTTGAACCAAAATTTACCAATGGTTGAGGTTCAGAAATTTAAGGTTCAAGGTTTTTGTTCGAACTTTGGTTCGATGAAGTTTTTCAAAATTTGTAAAGAAGAGTAAATAAATTGTTAAAAATATACAAAAAAACAGATTTTCAGCTCAATTAATTTCAATTAAATTTTTATAAGTATTATTTGTTCGACCAATTTTTGGTCTATAGTACTTCTCTTATCAATGAAATGCCCGCTTAACTAAGACTTGTAACTTTTTTTAAACCAAACCGAAAGTTTTGGTTCGGAACAGGTTCAGGTTCAGCTATTTACTCAAAAGAGGTTCGGTTCACAGTAAATGACCGGTTTGGTTCAAAACCGGTTTGCAGACCTGTTTAATTTTATCAAATTTTTCTCTTATATGTTTTTTGTGGTTCCAACTAGTCTTAACTTGTTCTAAATTAACCACAAACTCTCTTATAACGGTTTAAAGTATTTTCAAATTTTTATTGAAAAAAAAAATCAACATCATTTGAAGGAATTTTTAATTATACCCTTGCAGAGGGTAGCAATCCCTCCTTATTGGTTAAATAGGGTTGGTGCGTCGGGCTTGGTACCCACCACCGTAAAACAGACCTTCCAATGGAAACTGCGACAAAAATTAGTTTTGTATGCTTTTACATAATTCTGGAAAAATTTATCAAAATCGGATAACTATAGCATATAGCTGGCATAGGACCTATCGGTCGGAAAATGTGTTTTACTAAGAAAATTTTTATTTATAGTATAAAATTTTTATTATCAATGATTTAAAAATTTTAAACATCTGATATCTATATCCTATATATACCCTGTAGTTCGGCTACACTGGTGCAAACCTAGTGATTCCGCTAACTCTTTGTAATGAGGACCGGATACCGACCTAACCACCCGCCATGTAATTTGCTAACGAATTTTGTATGGACATGTCCGCCAAATTCACCGAGCGGTATAAGGCTAACCACCAGCCGTTAGCGATATGACCGGTGCAAAGGAGTTACTGCAGTAGTCACTGCAAAACTGAATGAGAAAAAATTGACTTTGCAATTTTTTTTTTTTTTTATATTTGTACTTGTCTGGTATTTGAGAACTCACAACTTTGGGTAGTTTGAATGCGAACGACAGCATCTTAGCGCATTCGGCTACCGACCCTCACGCGTGAGACGCAGCCAAATGTAACATAAATGCGTGAAGCACTGAAAGTAGTCGGGCGATGATGGCTCAGGGGCTAAGACCGTTGCCTAGAAATACCGAGGTCGTGGGTTCGAATCCTATAGCAAGATAAGATTTAAAAAATTTTTTTTTTTTTGTGGAGTTTTAAACCATTTATTTTATTTTTAAAATCACTTTTTGACCTAAATCGATTTTGTGGCCCTTTTTGATGCAAATTAAAAGGCAAAACAAATAATGTGCACACGCCACAACAGCAACGTCGAATTTGTCCGTGCTGCCGCACACTCGCTGCATCACCCGCTGCATTACCTGCCGTTAACGACGTGACTAACGAAAAGTGATGCATGGATTCGTTAGGCAGAGTAGTCACTTGACCCCAGCAGAACTACAGGGTATTTTAACGGTTAAATCAGTTGGAGTAAAGTTTTTCAAGTGTATTAAAACTTCGACACAGTCGAAGTTAGCTTTGCCTTCTCGGTTTAATCATAGATTACAGTTTTGATCTTAATGAACTCGTCTCTTATCCGGTGCTGAATTAAAGGGCCGGAATCTGTCCTCTAGATTTTTCCCAAAAGCCTCTGTACGCTGCAAAAGGGATTTAGCTCAATTCAGCTTTTCGAATCGGGCATTTCGGTGTTGCCTGTGTCTTGTGGCCATGGTAAGAGATCAAAGAGAATAGTTCGCCTTACAATCAACATTTTGACCTCATTGGTTACTCTAGGTTATGCCCTAAGACTGTCTTTAAAGCCTTCTTTTAATAAATATGAGCGCTTCAGTAGCCGGATAAAGTCTTAAGTGTGACCTGGATCTAAGATGAGGGTCAACAGAAGCTGCCTTGAGGGCAGCACTTTATTTAGGAAGTTTGCATGAGCATCCTCAATATATCCAGGTTGAGGTCCAGAAAAAGGCTCTAGGTCTCTCCTAAAAGTAGCCAGGTCGCGCCTTTTAATATAAGTTAGGGTTCATTTAATCTATTTGCTTTTGTTGACCTCTTTTAACTGATGGTTTTTTCATGCTTTCATCACTAGCCTATGATTTTGCCAACCATAAAGAAGTGCAAATATTACTTAACATTTGGACATTTATTTTTAAACACACACTTTTGCCATGCGCTTCCTCCCACCTAAATGAATGAAAAAAACACAGTTCTTTAGATATTATTGAATCATATCATTATTTTTTTTTTTCACAAATTTTGTTTTCTACATTTTATGCTGAAATCAAATTGAAACTTATTTACATACATATATGCTCTTGAGCGTGCTTAATATTATTATTTTTTTTTTTAATATATATATTATATATTTTCACTGTCGTATAGTCGCCAGATGTTCATGTTGTGTATGTGTGTGTGTAGAGGAAGGGGAGGAGGGTGGAAGTAAAATCGAAAGTGGACTGCAGCTAAAAAAAAGAACTAGATACATTCATTGCTCTAGTGCAGCGTGCAGCTGCCCACATTTGCCTTGATTTTTGTTTGTGTTAAATATTTATTGTCCTCATAAAATGTTTTCAAATATAATTTCAATTTCTTTTTCTTATTTTTTTTTTTTAGGGAATTTGGGTTTTTGGGTTTTCTAAGTGTAACTAATGAACACAACTTTGTGCTTTTTATTTATTTTTGTTCTGTGTTTGTGTGCGCTTAGAAACCCATTTCAATTGTAGTTACTGTAGTCGTTGTTGTTTTATTTTTTTTTTAGCTAAGTTCTATGAAAAAAAAATTGATACCGCTTACAATCTATATAAGTTACGTTTCATTAAGTTACGTTTGACAAAAAAAAATACAACTTTCTCTCTTTTTTTGTTCTTAAACTAATTAATTAACTAACTTTTAACCATTTCTTGTTTAGGAAGGGGGAAAGGGGAGGGTATAAAACTTGGCCTAAACAACAACGTTGCATTTTTAATCCCACTACGTATACCTTTTTTCTTTTTTTTTTTTTAGTGTTGGGTGGTTCATGAGTAAGTAAACAAGTGAACATGTTGTTCTTTAATTGGGATTTTTGTTCAGTTGTTCAGTTGAATACTCAGTTTTTTTTATTTTTTTGTTCAGTTGTTCAATTAAATACTCACTTTTTATTTTTAGTTCAGTTGTTCAATCGAGTTTTCATTTTTTGTTCAGTTAGACACACACTTTGTATTTCTGTTTTGAGTTGTTCAATTGAATACTCACTTTTTAATTTTTGTTCAGTTGTTCAAGTAAATACTCAGTTTTTATTTTTTGTTCAGTTGTTTAGTTTTGTGCAGTTACAGTTACATGTCATTCGTTTCTACTGAACTTAGTTTTGATTTCTAAATAAAACCAAAAAAAACTCTTAAGCTTAGCTTTCTTTCGCTACAGTTTTTGGAATCATATAAATACAGATTTAAAGATATTTTCTAAGCAAATATGATCCTAAACCAAACCTCTCTAGATAAATTTCAAATAAATTAACTCCCGAACCTTCGAACTATCTAACTCCAAAATTGTGGGAGATAAGAGGTTTTTCCGAAATCTGAAAAACCTGATAACTCTAGTATTGTTCATCTAATCCGGAAATGATGAATGGGTGTTCCATTAACAATGATAAATAGAATAAATCTTTAGAAGGCTCAAAAAATCTAACTCCAAAATTACGGGAGATTTGAGGTTTTTTTTTCAAATTGCGGGGGTGGTAACTCTACTATCGTTCATCTGATCGGGAAATGGTGTATGGTGAATCGATTAATAATGATGAGATAGAATAAATCTTTAGAAGGTTTGAACAATCTAACTCCAAAATTGTGGGAGATATGGGGTTTTTAAATTGCTTGGGTGGTAACTCTACTATCGTTCATCTGATCGGAAAATGATGTATAGTGGATCTCTAAATAATGATGAGTAGAATAAATCAGTAGAAGGTTCAAACAATCTAACTCCAAAATTGTGGGAGATTTGAGGTTTTTTTTTAAATTGCGGGGATGAAAACTCTACTATCGTTCATCTGATCGGGAAATGATGTATGGTGGCTCGATTAACAATGATGAGTAGAATAAATCCCTAGAAGGTCCAAACAATCTAACTCCAAAATCGTGGGAGATTTGGAGATTTTTTTTTTTTAATTGCGTGGGTGGTAACTCTATTATCGTTCATCTGATCGAGAAATGATGTATGGTGGCTCGATTAACAATGATAAGTAGAATAAATCTATAGAAGATTCAAAAAATGTAACTCCTAAATGGTGGGAGATTTAAGGTTTTTTCAAATTGCGGGGGTGGTAACTCTACTATCGTTTAACTGATCGGGAAATAATGTATGTTGGATTGATTAACAATGATGAGTAGAACAAATCTCCAGAAGGAGTTAAAATATCTAACTCCTAAATTGTGGGAGATTTGTAGTTTTTTTTAAATAGCGGGGTGGTAACTCTATGATATGAGGATATAAGGCTTTTTTTCATATTGTGGGGAAAGGAGCGGTCGTGTCAAAAATCCAAAATATACTTGATCTGCCTGCAAGTATAAGAATTATATGTTTCATACACTTCAAACCTCTAGCTTTTAGCATCTCAGCGTTCATACGGACACACGGACCTAGCTGTATCGGCTCGGCAGTTAATGCTGATCAAGGATATATACTTTATAAAGTCGAAGATGCTTTCTTCTGGCTGTTACTTACAAGTCTGCGTTTATATGATCTGCTTATTGCGATCTGGCGCCGGAATTGTATGCATTTTGTTTTTGTTATTTCTTCCGAAGCGTCGCAATTGCCTGTGCGACTGAGTGACGTCAAGTGGTACTCGCTAAGAGTAATAATGTAGTTGCCTATTCGACTTCTATAAAGTTAGAAAAGTGCAGGTGAACAACTGAACCAAAAACAATCTGTGAGTATTTAATTGAGCTGAACAAAGCAACAATTTGTGAATAAAAATGAACAACTGAAGTATAAGTTTTACTCAGTTTTACCCAACCCTAATCAGTTGCTAGTCTAGGGCTTAATTATCAAAGGATTTGCGTAAAGTATCAAATAGATACTCTTGCACTTCTGGTGAATTTGGATCCATAGTGTTTAATTTTTGATGTGCACTACGCAATGACAAAGCCAATGAGGCTGAAGCACTGGGTGGACTACGTCCTGTTGTTGTTGTTTGTGCTCCTGTTGCTGCTCCTGTTGCTGTTGTGGAGGTGGTCAACGAGGTGGCCGTACTCAAAGTGGTGGAACCATCTCGCGTAAACAATAATGAACTCTGACGCTGCAACTGATGATGTACGGGCGTAGTGCAGGATACAGCTGTTGAAATGCTGGCTATCCCACCACCACCACCACCACCACCACCCAGCTCTTCCATATGTTTTCGCATTGAAGAGCGTCGCGAAGCCGTTGCCGTATGCGCCAATTGTGGCAATTTGCTTTTCATCGCATTGTAGGTCTTTAGGTAGCTGCTTTTTCGTCGACGATGCTGCTTCCAGCGACATACCACAAATATGACCATAAAGGTAGCCAAAGCAGTTAACACTATGGCCGCACTGGCCACTATGGCTGAACGTATACCGGCTGGCATACTGCTATAGAGGCTGCCGCTATTCAAATGTTGTTGCTGCGACACCGAAGTGGCCGCCGCTGCTGCTGGACTTCGCTGAAAACCATGTCCGGAGAGCTCCAAATCGAGTAGATCATGTGCACGTGCCACCTCATTCTCTATGGTATCAATCACATTGTCATTATTGCTCGTTAATTTAGTGCTGGCTGGCAGTGATCCATTGGAGTTACCATAGGCATTCACACTAAGATCTATATCAATGCTAGAGTTGTCCACAATTTCTGTGCTATCCTGTTCTTTGCTTTCAAGGAGTAGGCGTGGCGGTGGCAGAAAGTAGGCATTACGTTTGTCTTCACCTCGACGCGTATCTGTGGCCGTGGCTAATGAGGCGAGCGCCAGTGTTTTCCACGATGGAAAGAATCCCAGAGATTTTTCACCGCGACGTTGTTCTTGGCCTTTGGAGGAGGAGGAGAATGTAGCTGAGGATGATGTTTGGGCATAGGCGGGTCCTGTGAAGATAGTTGAGTGGATAGACAAATATATATATAGAGATATATAAGTAGATGTGTGTGTTTAAGTGTGTGTTTGTGCGGCAGTTGCAGCGAGCTGTGACGTGTGCTGTACCCCAGGATTGGCAGGGGATATTCGAGTAACTGGTGGAGCTGGGTCTTTAATAGGTCTCAATTAATATATAGAGAAGTCGTAATAGTGGTCATACTTCTGCTTAACACTCAAAACTGTTATTTTCAATTTATAGATTTACGATATTCAGGCCAACTATTTATATCGTAAATGTATCTAATAGAATCATGAAGTCTGTTGGGCATACTTCTTCGTAACACTCGAATCTTCCATCTCTAACTTACAAATTTGCGGCATACCAGCCAAATATTAATATCGTAAGTTGAAATTGTAAAAAATTAAAGTCGTATAGGGTTACAATTGGGCATACTTCTGCGTAACACTCAGCCCTTTTATTACTTATTTACAGATTTACGATATAACAGCCAAATCTCTATATCGTAAATTGAAATAAAGCAAACTTGAAGTCGAAGAAGACTAATATTGAGCATACTTTTTCGTAATACTTGACCCTTGATTCTCTAAAATATAGATAAACGGAATACCAGCCAACTCTTTATATCGTAAATTGAAATTATGCAAACTTGAAGTAGTAGAAGACTAATATTGGGTATAATTCTTCGTAACACTCGATTCTTTGTTCTCTAACTCACAGATAAACGGTATACCAGCCAAATCGTTATATCCTAAATTGAAAATGCAAACTTGAAGTCGTAGAGGGTAAATATTGGGCATTCTTCTTCGTAACACTCGACTCTTTCATCTCTAACTTACATATAAACGGTATACCAGCCAAAATTAAAATAATGCAAACTTGAAGTCGTAGAGAGTAAATATTGGGCATAATTCTGCGTAAAACTCAGCCCTTTCATTTCTAATTTACAGATTTACGGTATACCCGCTAAATCTTTTACTGTGTACTTTTGCGTAAAACTCAGCCCTTTTAACTCTAACTTACAGATTTACGGTTTACCGGCCATATCTTTATATCGTAAATTTAGATTATAAAAACAAAGTCGTGGAGGGCTTCTATTGGGCTCACTATTGAGTAACACTCGGCCCTTTTATCTCTAACGTACAGATTTTTGATATTTCGAAAAAATCTTTATATCGTAAATTACGATTTTGAAAACATAAAGTAGTAAATGGCTGATATTGGCCTTAATTCTGAGCCCCTTTTATCTCTAACGTACAGATTTACGATGTGTCGAAAAAATCATTATATCGTAAATTGAAATTTTGAAAAATGTAGTTGTAAAGAGCTGCTATTGGTCTCAATGTGCGTAAGACTCTGCCCTTTTATCTCTAACTTAAAGGTTTACGATATATCGAACAAATCTTGATATAGTGAATATAAATTACTTTTGCTTACATTCAGGCCTTTTATATCTAGTTTACAGATTTTTGGTAGACCAGCCAAATCTTTATATCGTAAATTAAAATTATGAATACCGAAGGTCGTTGTGGGATAATATTAGGCGTAATTCTGCTTAACACTCAGTCCTTTCATTTCTATCTTAGAAATTTACGGTTTACTAGGCAAATTTTCATATCATAAATTGACGTTATAAAAACATTAAGTCGTAGACAGTTGATATAGGTCTTATTTGTCTAACAGTCAAGCCCTCTCATATTTCACTTACATATTTACAATATATAGACCAAATCCTTACATCGTAAATTGAGATTACAATAAAAGAAAATTGGAAGAGAAATTAAATTCGACATACTTTGACGTAATATTCAGCCCTTATACCCATTATTTTCTGATTTCCGGTATACTAGAGAACTCCAAATATAGTTAATAAAGTTAATGAATACATGAAGTCGCAGAGTGCTGATATTGGCTTTTATTCAGCTTAACAGTCGGCTCTGTTATATGTAAATTACAGATATACGGTATACCAGCCAAAACTTTATATCGTAAATAAAAATTATGGAAACTTTAATTCGTAGAAGACTAATATTGGGCATACTTATTCATAACACTTGACCCTTCATTCTCTAACTTACAGATTTACGGTATACCAGCCAAAACTCTATATCGTAAATAAAAATTATGAAAACTTTTATTCGAAGAGGACTTATATTGGTCTTACTTCTGCTTTCATCTGTAACTTACAGTTTTACGGTATACCGGCCAAAGCTTTATATCGTTAATTAGGATTATGAGAAAACTGCTTATGTGGAACACTTGCACGATATTTCAGTCAACTCTTTAAATCGAAAATGCAGATTATGAAAACTTAAAACCGTAGAGGGCTGATATTGGGCATAATTTTGGGTAACACTGAGCCCTTTTATTTAAAAATTCAGATTATATAGGAAAAAACTAGAAGTCCTTGAGGACTGATATAGGGCATACTTCACGATCATGCAAATCCATGTGGATTTACTGAATTTGCTTTGCTGAAGCTCGAAATGAAATAAAAACGCTTCAAATCCTTTTATGAATCTTTTCTTTTTTCTTTAGATAAAGACCCACGTCGAATTAAATATTATTCTTCGAAACAGAAACCTTTTTTGAAGGTCTTTTAGAAACATGCAAAATGTGGAAAACTCAAAAACGATCCAAATCGTATGGGAATAGGGTAGTTTTTGGGGTCGAAAGCGATTTGACACATGGGTCTGTCTTCCAATTTGAGTTTAAAAAAACTTTTTCTATTTAGAGACTAAATCTGTTTTAAAACGCAAAACTTTTGCGAAAATAAAATTGGGAGCTGTACTTTAAATAATAGAAAATAATGTTTTCTCTTGTTTTGTACGGTCTTATGAAACGGCACTTTCATTTTAATTTCTAAAAATTTCATTGATACGTAGTTAAAGGTGAGAATAGCTTTGCTGTTTTGTTATTGCTGCATTGTTTTAAAGTAGGTTCTATCGTTTTTTTTCCATACTCAACATGATGTTTTGACAGCTGATTGTTGTTGACGTGTTTGGGTCAATCACAATCAGCTAAGGACTGAATTTGACATGTCTGCCTAAATATGAATAGACTATTAAGGCAACATGATCTTTTTTTTTGCAAAAGCAGCGCACTCTGGCGGTCAAGGAGGTAACTTAGTGGAAGGTTCTTAAGAGTTCTCTTACTTAAGTCTGTTCTCGTTTCCGAATTCGATTATTTGGTATTGCTTAAGGTTCTTTTTTCCAAGAATAAAGAATTCAGTTTAAAGATTTGTTTATCAATGAAGGTAAAAGAAAATTTAAACTTATTCGGAAACTTCAAATCCGCATAATTCGACCGAAATCGAAAACGGAAACGGGCCTGAATGTCTTTTCGACTCACTGTATATATTATTTGGCTTTTTGATGTACAAATTTAGATATTGATTAATTAATGGTTTGTTTTTACTTCACCAGTTACTCTCAATATCTTTCTGCCCCTCCCAGTTGGTTACTTACGTGTGCATTTGGGGCGTGCTGAGCTGTTGTTGTTGCCTTTTTGGGTATCGATAACTGATATCGATAACAAACCCTAGAGGCATAGCCTCAGCTCAGCACGCAGCAAACACTCGCGCGCTGTCAACTCACTGCCGCTGCTGCTGCCGTTTGCGAAGCCATCGTTGACGCTGGCGTCGTAGTCGCAGCGCAGTAGTACCTCGATTCTGCACGTTATCGCCATCGCTATTCGGTTCAATATCAATTATGGATGTAAAATAGCTCGAACCCTGCGAATCCGTCTTAATCTCATCCGGTTTGACACTCTTCAGGTCCATCAAATTAAAATGCGGAAAATTCTCAAAGGCTGTCACTATATCCATGTTGTCCTGTAGCACCACCTTTTGGCCGGGATAGAAGCGAGAGTGCTCATCACCACCATTTACAATAGTGGACAAATGCAATTGACTTGAACCACGTTTCCGGTGCTCAATCAATTCTTCTAAAGTCATATTACGTTGTTCCAGAACTTTGAAAAGACGATTGCCCGAACGACGATCCTCAATTAGTTCCAACAAATCGGTACGATCATCCACATCATCCACTAGACCCAATATAACGGGTGGTGGTGTAGGTGACGCCTGGGGCGTGGGAGCGGGTACACGCATATGATGCGTATTACTCTCTACCTCATCAAAGAAATTCTCTAAATCATCGTCGCTGTAGTTCAATTCTTCGCTGGTGTTTATAAAACCTGTGGCGCTGGTGGTGCTGGTGGTGCTAGTGGTGCTGGTGGAACTAGTACTACTGACAATATCCACTTCTTCCAGGCTTTCTTCCACCGCATTTTTATCACCTATAAAATTATCTTTCAAATGTTTTTGTTGCTCTCGGCTGGCATTACGCAAACGATGTCGTATGGGTGGTGCAGGTGGTGCTTCCGTAGGATTTTCCTCAATTTCTTCAACTTCTTCGCCCGTATCAATATGATTAGCTAGGGTAGTGCTAGCCATAGGAGTACTTGTTTCTACTTCTTCCTGTGTGGTGGTGGTGGTGGTGGTGGCGGTGGTGCTTGAGGTGCTCGATTTATATAAACTGGGTGGCTTTAGTGTCGAACGCATTTGTTGTCTTTTCTTATAGAGCGGCAAACGTGTGGTGCTAGTGGTTAAAGTTGCTGGCGATATGGTGGAAGTGCTAACCACTGTGGGTAAAGTGCGTCTTGTGGTGCTACTTTCACGTGAAGAGCTACCAAAGAGCTTGAAGCGCTGTAAAGTGGGAAACTTAAGCTTGGCCTTGCTGTTGTTAATGGTGTCCTCCTCATTGCTATTGGCCAAATAGGCAGCCGGTATACGCCGTACACTATTTTTTTGCGTATTAGCTGAAGGTTTTGCTTCAGTGGCTTGAGAAGCCGCAACGGCGGGTGGTGCCACCGCTGTGGTTTGTAAGGCCAATAAAGCATTCTGTTTACCCTTGAGCAGATCATCTAGCGAGAGATTCTTTTGCTGTAAAATCTCACTCAAACTGAGACCACCCGAGTTCTTTAAAATATTCTTAAGATCCACAGGAGTTTTACTACTACTTGTGGTAGATATAGGTACCACTTCCTGCTCCTGCTTCTTGGCCTGACCATAGGGACGACGATACGCTTTACTTGGCTGAGCTGTGGCATCCAACTCCGGTCGTGGTCGCTGTCTGTCCCTTTCACGCTCCAAAGCCGCCATTGGCTCTCTAATCAATGGTTGCTTTCGTTTACGCGGCAATTCTTCCTCATCTTCGACATGACCACGCCAATAGGCTGTATTTGCCTCCTCCTCCGTGGCACCCATAGTGCCCAAAGGCAATTGGGGTCGTCGTTTGCGTTTACGTGTGACGCCAGCAGCAGCACCACCACCACCACCACCACCACCACCCACTGTGCCAGGACGACGACCCGTTGTTGGTGTCTGTTGCTGCTTCCCATCGTCAACAATCAACGAAACGCCCGTTTGGAGCAACTGCAAGAGAAAGAAGAGTTGGGTTTTAGTCGGCACGTGAAGCTATTAAATTACTTGGCTATTTATCGCTTGATTGATTGATGGACTTGAACTGATTGATGAAATTTATAAGCTCTGCCTTGTTTCAATACTTTTCCACCAACCCACCCCCCTCCCCACCCATAAGCGTTTTATCAGACTGAAATTTCAGTCTGCATAAAATGTTTTCGCGTTGCAATATAATTTATCATGACTGAAAAGAGTTATGGCCATAATTATAACGACTAAAGTAGATATATTGAATATTTTACAGTTTTTCATATTTTCAGTAAATTTGTAAAGCTTTTTAAATTGAAAGACCTTAGAGAGCTTGCTTAAATTTAGTTGAACAAACTAAAGATGGGATGGCCTCGTTTGGTATGATTCACTTAATTCAGAGACTAAGAGCCGCTTTTCATGTTCCCGGTTTTTTAAATCCAGATGCTTTTTGGATAAAATTGAGTTGCCTACTTTTAGGCAAATTTTAAATGTCTATGTTTGTGTCTACTACGACGAGGATGCGATTTAAAACGGCCCTAAGGGCCATTTTCCAATGTTTCGTTTTTGTAAATCCAGGTGCTTAATGAGAAAATATTGGTTACCTACTTTTAGGACGCTTTTGAAATATCCCGTATAATTTAAACCGCGGCCTAAAAATAGGCTACATATATTTACTCAATAAGCACCTGGATTTACAAAAAGGGGAACATTAGAAAATGTCCCTAAATGTTAGGTTACAAAATTGTGTGAGGCTAGTTTAAGCCAGGCTGCAAACCGCTAACATTCTAAACAGGTTTAAACTTCGATTATCGATATAAAATATCAAAATCTCGAAACGAATATCGGTTCCGGCACCGGTTTCGGTACGTACCGAAATGAGAATATCGGTTAAAGGTTCTATTTCGGTTTTCAGTTTATTTCGGTTTTAGGTTCCGATACGGTACTCAGATTTTTATTTCGGTATACCGGTACGTACCGGTAGAAGTATATTTTTTTTAATATTAAAAAATTTAAATTATTTCAAGATATCCAAATTTTTTATTATTGTACGAACAATTTCGCTTCTGTTCACGCTTTCAGTGGTATTCCTATACACGGAAGAACAAAACCTAGAATTAAGGAATTCTCTTATTCTTATGTCGCCCAGACTAATTCGCCTTGGGTCCATTTCTCATAAAGCTGACAAATATTTCTTAATAATGGTTCGAAATAATCCGCTCTAAAATTTGTCGTATCTCCGTTAAAAATAGAGATCTTTAGCGATTTGGCTAGATTTGAACCCATACTATAGCTTATAATACGCTGATAAAATACTCAAAGGGGTATATCAGCTCTTAAAACATAAATCCTGCCTTAGCTTTTCATGACATTAAATTTTTCGAAATATTATAACAGAATTTTTTTAGGGCGATATTAGATTAAAATCCAGAAACTTTATTTCTAAAATTTATATTTTCGTTTTTCAAAAATTTCAATATTTAAGGTAGTAAATTTTTTAAGACTTAAAAATCCTTTACATCCTATACAGTTTTGCTGCTCTTTAGAAATTACTTTTCTATATCTTATATATCTTAAAAAGAGAATATGATTCTGGATATTCTTCAAGGGCGAATTTCTAAAATCTAAGACTCTTTTTTGAGTGTATATATTGCTATTTTACCAGTTGAAATATATTAATACTTGTAATAATCATAAATCAATAAAATAAATAATAAGAAACCGAAACAATACCGGTATTAGCGTTTCGGTATGGTTCCGATTTTTTTCGGTTCCTATAATAACGGTTAACGGTTTTCGGTTCTCAACAAATTTTTAATTTCGGTTCCGGTTTCGATACCGGTACCAGTCTTTAAACGGTTTAATTCAGCTAACGGTTTCGGTTCCGGTTACGGTATTATTCCCTGCACACAATCGATATTTGATACACAAAATATCGATATATCTTTATATACTAAAAGTCCCTCTAAAAGCATCTATACCATGATACTTCATGGTCTTTACAAAAACGCTTCGAATAAGCATTGATAGTGTCTAGTCTTGTAGTTTTTTGGAATAAAATATGCTTAAACTGGTCTAAGTTTTCGAAAAAACCTTAGAATTAAGGCAGGGCAAATAAAAGAACCATTTAAAACTCCCAACCAGATCTATAACTGGTTCTGTATTCAATAACCGATATTTTTGAAACCGAGAAGCTCGAAAATATCCAAATAATCGTATACACTTGCACTCGTATACACCTTTTTATACACTTGCAAACAAATAATAATTTTGCCTAGAAATTTGTAACGCATAGTAATATTAATTTCCGACTCCATTAACTATATATATTCTTGATCAGGACGACGAGCTGAGTCGATTGAGCTTTGTCCGTCCGTCTGTCTGTTTCTACGCAATCTCAGTTTAAAAGCTATTGAGCTAAAACGTAATAGAGCTTGCTTTTAACTGCTCGCAACTAATATGTCGGAACAGCCTGGATCGGAAGACTATCAGCCTTGTTCTCAATTCCACTTCCACAAAAGTTTTGTGATTTCAAACCGGTTTTTGCATCAAGTTTGGTCTACAAAGCACACAATTTTTGTGGAAGTAGAATTGAGAACATGGCTGTATATCTTATAAACTCTGGTGCATTACTATAGCCGCACCCCGCATTTCAGTTTGCGTGTAGTTAGTGTGGGAAGAGTATCAATTGGCGATTATAAAAAGAGAATAATATTAAATTTAATTAACGATTTTTGGCGCACTTCGCACCACCCCAACTCACAATCTTTTACATGAAGCCAACCTTATGCCAATCGATGTCAGGACTACCCTTGCCATCTACAAAAACTCAAACATCATCCTAAACTCAAAACACTCACCAATAGAAGCCATCTACAAAAAAATCATGAAATCTAAAAAAAACCCCAAAGCTTCCCTCAGTGTTACACAAGACAATCAAACTCTGCAAGATACACAACTTACCAATAGCGCCGCTCAACTCCGAAAGTCACTGTACTCCACCTTGGGCCATCAGGCCCCCTCGCTTAATAACATCCTTACATACCACTCTAAAAACAGAAACCCCACCTGAAATATACCGCTTCAAATTTCTGGAAATACTAGACTCCTTCAAAGACCACACATTCTTATACACCGACGGTTCGAAATCTAGCTCTGGCACATCTTACAGCGTTAATACTACAAACTCAGGGAACGAAATGGCTGATCAAACAGCGAAAAAGGCTCATACATTTCCTCTAATAACAGAAAATAATTACAACATATATGACTTACGAAAACACTTCAAACTAAAAAATCTTAAATACAAGATCTCTATATTTATGAACTCTTCGCTGCACTACAAAACGATCAACCCTAATAGGACAAACTCGCAAGATCTCAAAACACTCAAACATACACCCTATCGTCTCGACTGTATTAAATTTTTTCGCATACGACTAGGCCATACCCTTGCAACCCATAAACATATTTTTAACAAAAATGCACCACCTATCTGCCAACACTGCAACACTGCTTTGACTATACTCCACATCACATTAGAATGCCCAACATTCCAAACACAAAGAACCCTATTCCTAGATCCTATTCCTATAGAACTCTTCTCATTTCAAAACTTATCTCAAATGATTAAATTCATTAAGTCTATAAACATTTACCACGATATATAAAAAAAAAAAAAAAAACACACTAAAACTACAACAAATATGTAAACCAAATCTTACTTACTCTTAAGCCCAACAATTTTCTTATATTAAAAAAAACACATTCACAAATTTAAACTTTAGCAAACCATTGTAATATACCCATTTATATATATTATCTCTAGCCTAAGGCCTAAAATGCTATGGCATTCCAATTGGACACAATTTGTAATTGTGTTTCAATATTTTCAAATAATAAATAATAATAATAATTTTTGTTTTTTGCTTGGTGCATAACTATAGCCGCACTTCAAGAACGTCAGACAAACGATAGACAAATGTTAACTAGTTTAAAAATTCAATTCGACACTACTATCCAACATGTGTTTTCAGCAAATTTGGGAAGTTCTTCCCATGCCTTAAGGTACGGGCCAGAATTACATTAATTCTGATCATAACCTCATTTACCGTTTTCAATTCCGATAACCCGGAGTCCCGAAATCATGGCTACCACCTCTACACCATTTTTTTTAGGCCTTAATTGGCAGCCCGATAACTTGTTAAACAGCCCTCGAAATCCAACACTTTTTTTTTACTTGTTTATTTAATTAATAATTAAAATACTTCGAAAATTTTTTGTTGTCAGTTTCTTCGTATTTTTATGAATTAAAGGTACAAAAGAGTATATTGGGTTTGTGCAAATGTATGTAACAGCCAGAAGGAAGCATCTCCGACCCTATAAAGTATATATATTCTTGATCAGCATCAACAGCCGAGTCGATATAGACATGTCCGTCTGTCCGTCTGTCCGTCCGTATGAACGCTGAGATCTCAGAGATGGTAAGAGATAGAGATTTGAGGTGTATGGAACATATATTTCTTATACTTTCAGGCAGATCAAGTTTTTTTTTTGACACTGCCCTGGCTCCCATTCTTTTTTTCAATTTTGAAGTTGGGTGTTTGAACCTTCTAGACATATTTTTTACCCTCCCCCCCCCCCCCCATCCTTTCTTTTTCCCGATGAAGTAAAAGAGTGGTGGGGCCCCCCCCCCCCGAATTCACCACCACCCCCCCTCCCCCTCGTTTTTGGGTTTTTTTTTCTCCTCCCCACACTCTTCCTCCCCCCTCCCCCCCCCCCCCCACATTTCTTTTTCCAAAAAAAGAAAAAATAAGGGTTGCCCCCCCCCCAATTTTGAAAACACCTCAAATTCCCGCAATTTTGAGTTAGGTTGTAGTATCTTTTTATTATGTTATTTATTTTTCATTCCCTTTTTATTGTAATAAAAGTGTATACTATTCTAATGGAGAATTTATGTAACGCAGAGGAAATATTCATTTCCGACCCCCTAAACTATATATATTCTTGATCAGGATGACGAGCTGAGTCATATCGCTTGTCCGTCTGTCAGTCTGTACGCCTTTCTTGATGTCCAACTTAGCTCTCGTAGTATATGATTTTATAGATTTCCACACAAATTTGCAAAAATTTATGAAAATCAGATGACTAAAGCAAAAAGCTGCCAAAATATAAACGGTGGTCAAGAAACTACTACTAAGGAAAAAAATTGTTTGTTTCTTCTATCGTAGCCACCCCCTCATTTTCGACACAAATCAGTTTTAGAGATTATGCATTTAGCAGCCTAGGCCACGATCTAGCAGAAAATGGTCTAAGAAAATTTTTTATAGCTTTGAATCTTCTGATCAATGGTTTACTACTAAAATTTACTATCATGTTATCTACAAAGGGTCGTTCAGTAGCTAAGTGTTATTAAATTTTACCATATTACCATTTTCGAGATTGAATGATTTACGGTCACGGTAAAATGGTTTGAAATAGCTGTAAGTGACCTGACCTACCTCAAATCATTGTGTATTTTTGGTTCGTTACTCATTTCTTCTTTTTTTTCTTTTCTTTTTTACCGAACTTGAGTTTTATATACAGTTTCGAAAGGGTTCCTGTTTTTTTTGGTTCCAATAATGAAATCGAATCAGCGGTTTGGTTAAGAACTGTTTGCATCTCAGGTTCAGTTTCTCACTAGTTGTGGCTATAATTGTCAAAAAAATTCTGACATTCAGCCTCGACTAAAAGTCCTCGCCTCTCGGAAGTATCATCTTTTCCGGAAGAGAGGCAAAAATAATAAACCGTATTTAAGTGTCACATAAAAAAGGTTGCTTAACTTTTGAAGAGCTGCTGCTGCTGGCTGTTGTTGACAGAAATCGAAGATGATGCCAAGTTCTGTCGCCCTGTCATCACCTTCACTCGGTTTGAAGTTCCCTTTGAGTGAATCAAATTGCTTAACGTTTCTATACCCACCTCTTTTTTTGTTTTTTTTTGTTTTTTTTGGAACAAGTTGACTTTGTTACGATACAATTGGATTGCAGCAAAACCAAGAAAAACCCAATGTCTGTCTTCATTATGCATGCAATCTCTGGCCCAAAGAACCAAATAGAAAACTTAGCTAAATTGAAAAACCAAACAGAAAGAGGAAACTGAAACGGAAACTGAAACATGTCACAGCAAATGACGTGAGAGAAATGCGTGTAATGCTTGGAGAATTTTCGATTTGGCTTTGGCCTGCAACATTTTCTTTTTCTTTTTGGTTTTTGTTTTTCTGTTGTTGCATTGTTTGCAATTGTTTGAAAAGTTTTTACTCTGTTTTCCATTTCTCCAGTTCCAGTTGTTTGTAATGACAAAAGCAAAACTTTTCCATCAACAATTTAGTTTTGTCATTAGCCTTTTTGGGTTAATTATTTTCGATTTGCAAACCAAACAGGTAGAAATGAATGAAATTGAATGAAATGGAATTGCTTTGAAATTGAAAACCGCAAAACCTGAATATTCATTACATATTGATGATGGATGCACAAGAGAGAGAGAGAGAGCGAGCGAGCCCTTTCACAAAAAACGTCATTTGCATTAGTCTGATTAGATGAGGAAAATGCAAAAGCAAAAGCAAAATCTGGATATGTCTGACCCATCTGCCTCCCCTTCCCCACTGCTCTGCTACTTGCTGCCATGTCATAATAATCTCATAGACATCATAATGACACGACAGCTGCTTCTGCTTTGGCTAAATTGAAAATTAATTACGTGAGCACAAAAGCGCCTGCAGCGTTGATTTTCTTCCCATTTCCCAAGATACACACACACACACACACATTTATACATATCCAGGAAAGCACTTAATAAACTTTACTTGAAGATTTCAAGTTGTTTGGTCTGGTTTTAAAGAAGACTTTTACGGTAATTGAACCAAAATCAGGCTGATTTAACACTCAAAACTTGGACTTAAGTTAGAAATAGAGAAGACTACTCAGGAAGAAAGAGGAATTGTAGAGGATTACTGAAAGAATTGGAAGCGAAAAAGAACTAAAATCCAAGATTCGGAGCAGAACGCAATAAAAAGCAACTACTTTTTTTTTTGTTTGAAGCCAGAAGCAAATATTTGAGTCCAAGATTCAGCGCAGAAAGCAATAAAAAGCAAATACCTTTTTGTGTTTTAAAGCTAGAAGCAAATATTTGAATCCAACATTCAGCGTAGAAAGCAATAAAAAGCAAATACCTTTTTGTGTTTTAAAGCTAGAAGCAAATATTTTAATCCAAGATTCAGCGCAGAAAGCAATAAAAAGCAACTACCTGTTTGTGTTTTGAAGCTAGAAGCAAATATTTTAATCCAAGATTCAGCGCAGAAAGCAATAAAAAGCAAATACCTTTTTTTGTTTTAAAGCTAGAAGCAAATATTTTAATCCAAGATTCAGCGCAGAAAGCAGTAAAAAGCAACTACCTTTTCGTGATTCGATGGAAGAAGCAAATATTTTAATCCAAAAATCAGCGCAAAAAGCAATACAAATCAACTACCTTTTCTTGTTTCGACGCAAGAAGCAAATATTTTAATCCAAGAATCAGCGCAAAAGGAATAAAAAGCAACTACCTTTTCGTGCTTTGACGCTAGAAGCAAATATTTTAATCCAAGAATCAGCTCAAAAAGCAATAAAAAGCCACTTCCTTTTAGTGTTTCGACGGAAGAAGCAACTATTTTATTCCAAGAATCAGCGCAAAAAGCAACTACCTTTTCTTGTTTCGATGCAAGAAGCAAATATTTTAATCTAAGAATCAGCGCAAAAAGCAACTACCTTTTAGTGTTTCGACGGAAGAAGCAAATATTTTAATCCAAGAATCAGCGCAAAAGCAATAAAAAGCAACTACCTTTATGTGTTTTGAAGCTAGAAGCAAATATTTGAATCTAAGATTCAGCGCAGAAAGCAATAAAAGGCAGCTACCTTTTTGTGTTTTAAAGCTAGAAGCAAATATTTTAATCCAAGAATCAGCGCAAAAAGCAATAAAAAGCAACTACCTTTTCGTGTTTTGATGCTAGAAGCAAATATTTAAATTCAAGTATCGGTTTCGTTTAGTTCTGAAATGAGTGTTTCGGATCTTAATTTATTTCGGGTTTCGGTTCCGTTACGATAACCGTATTCTCATTCCGGTATAAAGGTGCATAACGGTACAAATATATAACAGAACGGATTTTTCATTCATATATTATCGCATTCATAAAATTTGATCGCAGTAGCATAAAAACATTCCGTGTAGTTTTTTAATCAATACTGTACGTTACGTTATTCCAGGTTTTTCAACCACAACGACCCAATTCCGAAAGCGATTTGTAGAACACATGGGTATAATTGGGTTCTAAAATACCGATTTATAGTTTTTGCTATTTTTGCACGAATAATTTAAAATGGAGAAAGACCTGAAAAGGGTATAACCCTCCTAAAAACAATGTCAAACAATCACAAACCTAAAATTTGCACTAGTTTTTCCTTCCATTAGATTTCCGCATCTTTTAGATGAGCGGTGGTTATGAAATTATAGTTTTGGAGCAGTCCAACAACAACAGAAAAAAACACTTATAAACGAGGCTCGATTTGAGCAGCCGTCTGTCTTTCCAAGTCTCGGTCGCACACACACACTGCGTGTACTTTGTTTTTGCTGATGTCTGCTGCTCCTGTGATCTGGCGCCAAGAATTGCATGCACTTTGTTTTTGTTATTCTTTTCAAAGCGACAACCCAACACTATTTGAAAGAAATTTGTTTTGTAAAATTCAGGGAATTAAATAGAAACGATAAAAAACCGGAACTGCAAACGATATTTTGAATTTTTTGAGAACCGATATTTTTATAACCTACAAGAACCGCAGCATCGTACCGGTTCACTTTCGGTTCTGATTTTTGCAAAGTACTTAAAATCAATTTTGTCCAATCTGTTGTTGCGAACAAACAAAAGTGTCTCCGACAATATATATATACAAGCGCATATTTATGGATGAATATAAATAATATATATTAAAACATCGGAGTGCAAAAATAGATTCTGTGCTAAAATTGTTTATTCTCAGTACCTTCAATAAGAAAAAAAAGGGTTCGATCTAGGTTTTTGTGATGCCTGAATCGAACGCCCATTTGAAATGATCACAAAAACCCTGGACTGTACATTATTGTTAACGCTTCAAGATCAAAATAAAATTATGTCAACATATACATATGTACAATGCACATATGTAGTTAGTATCTATTGGATACTTATACATAAGAGTTGTCAGTGAACAGCTGAGGTCTGGACATAACACTTTTGTGTTATTAAATTCACTCTCGACCGATCGACGGAGAAAACTTTCGGAATGAGGCTCAATATATTTTTAATATACAAGTATGTGCAGTGCAGTGTAAATAAGTGAATTTTTGCATTGATCAAAAATAAAACAAATAAATATTGTATATACACAAATGAAAGTGCTTGAGTTATGCGGACAAACAAAAAATAATAACAAACAAAATATAAACGGGGCACGACTGTGCCGAAGTTTGAATACACTTGCAAAAGTTCGCTCCAACTGATTTTATCAATAGAAAATATATACGGGATATAAATGTCGTTGTTTACTTCTAAATTTGAGCACCAAAATCCAATAAGTTTTCACACTAAGCTATATATTTTCCGACCGTTCGTTCCTATGGCAACTATAAGATATAGTCATCCGATCCGGGCGGTTTCGACATATTAGCTGCGTGCAGTAAAAAGAAAACTCTGTGCAAAATTTCACCCCGATAGCTTTAAATCTTTTTAATGCTTTGTAAACATCTAGGCAAAAATTAATATACACTTGGCAAGTGTATAAAAATCTTTTGACTTAAAACGCAAATTTTTTATTTGTTTACTAAAGGATTAAACAAATTTGGTTTTTCAATATTTATTCGTATTTTAATTTTCAAATGCGATATATCTTATATCGAATATTTTTTGTGAATTCTTTTAAGTTCTTCATGGAAGAGAAAGACAAATTGCCATCGCTATCCGACTTGGAATGAGAATATGCTATTTCACCAGGAAGCTCGGTGCCATTTGACCATAAAAAGTTTTTCTTCGACTATGAAAAGTGTGGTTTCCGATAACAGAAGAGTAATAGCCGATAAGCACATAACTTAATGCGTCTTCCAAAAATCTCTGTCTAACGATTATTGGTACAAAAAAAGTTCTTACGTTTCTTGGATTTAACCGCTCGTTTCTTTTTATGTTTTTTTTTTCAACTTCAGCGTCTTTCACTATAAATTCTTGAATAAGTTTCCACAACATCTGTTCTGTAGATTTGGATCACAGACAGAATTTAGTTTTTAATCCGCTTCAAAAGACACCTCAATTATCCTAAAAGACCTGTTTATTCTTAAGAAAAAACTTTTTTTTAATATCGAAAATATCGATAACATCGATTATTTAGTCAAAAAAATATCAATATCAAAATGATACTTTTTCAATATCAAAAAAATATCAATATAGATATTTTCAAATATTCGACATCCCTAATAAGTAGTGTTTGGGCAGGAAGAGATGCACTCCCCGAAATTAAATTTTTGACAACAAAAATGTTTAAAAAAGTTTTTATTCATTTTTTTTTTTGGAACAAAATTAAAAACTTGGGATGCAAACCGCTCAGAAATAAGGAGTGGTTCTGTTCCAGGGTTCACATAGGTTTTAAAACAGAGTTCCCCAGCCATAACCCCTGGGGGCCGAACATATTCGGCAATTAACACAGACACGAGCCGAACACATGCCGAGCCCTTCGCAAAGAGAACTAAAAAATACGCAAAAACCAATCAGTGGCTGCCTAGCCTTCAACGAGATAGGTCAGAGCTGCTTTGCGTCGCATTATATTCGCCTTGCTCTTTTTGGCAATCCCTCTTTTAAACCACCGGTTCGCTTCATAATATGGTTTTTGTAGCAATTCGTACCGAAATCAATCCCGTGTTTTTGAAATCTATTCGTACTTGGCTTGGGGAAAATGTGGAATCGACCTATTTCTGACATCAGTTATCTCTTAGAGATTTCTCGGACTAATTTCCGTTTAGACATTGTTTCTTTCAGAATCTGTTTATCTCTTTTAATTTCTTAGATTAGAAGAACAAACTTTAGTGTGGAAAATACTCGTATATATATATGGGGAAAACTTTTAAATCCTTTTCAAAGTTTGAAAATAATGGTCGATATATGTGTGTTCTCTTGGACAAGTTTAGAAATCATCTTGAACATCATTGATCGATTTTTTATTTAATAAATGTTAATTGGTTTCTACTGCAGTCAAAAACTTCATTCTTAATACTTTCATTAAAAAATTTCTTAATATTATGAACCCCAACCCTTTTATATTTTTATAAGTGGTCCGGGTTTGGGTTTAGGTTAGAGGGATCAAAAATGTAAAAGGATCGGTTCATAATATTAAGAAATTTTTCCGGTTCGGGCACATCTAAAAACTCAAACCGAACCGGTTTTTAGGATTTCGGGACCGGACCGGTTTGCAGCATTGCTTGTAACGACTTCGACACGGTAGGGAAATTGTGTTTAGAGATTTTGTCGAAGCTAAATAAGCAGAGATTACTTTATGGAGAAGAGAAAGAGTTCTGTTGAGAACAGATAATAAGGAACTTTAGCGTTTTGCAAAATAGATGCAAAGAAATAAAATGAAATTACTATTTTTATTGAAAATTTCAGTATACACCAGATGGTCCCGTGACCTACAATTTTTAAGTTTTTGCTAACGTTTACTCTGCGTTTTATCCTGAGGAAATCCATGATTGAAGCAATAAAACTGAATTAACAAAAAAAAAAAACTAAGAACCGGAACTGTACTTGTACAATGTTTCGGTTCTTTTTGCTCATTTCGGTTCCAAAAATAAAGGTTCCGAAATACCGGTTCTCAAAAAATAAATAATAAGTGTTTCAATCTTTTCTTTTCGGTATACGGTTCCGGTTCGGGTTCCGGTTTAACACCATGAAAAAACGATGTTATTGAGTCCAAACCAAAGAGGAGCACGAAAAAACTAAGTTTATTTCTACAAGATGTCAAATAAAGCGCACAAGCTCTTAAACTAAAACTTCCTTGTCAAAAATGTCAAACTTTTCAATGGAAATATCACCTATTATCTGGTCACACTAAAATCTGACTATACCCAAAATATAAAGGGCAACGCCAAACACTTGTTCAATATAAATTTAAAATCTTATCTAACTTTAATTTATTTTCGTAACATAAACTTTATCACCAACCACAAAAGAGCACCTTATTTTTCTATTGACCAGCAGGTACAGTCAACACAAAAGACCGCATACTTTGGCACTTGTTGAACTTATTTTGTGCTTTTAGACTTATGTCTTTTGCCTTTTGCTGTGCTTTTGCATCATTTTTTTTTTTTTATATCAGCCTTTTATTCTTGTGTTATATTAAAAAATAAAAAACCAAAAATTCTTCATAATATTTCTACTCCTTACTCTGAAGTGGAAGACACGAAACGAACCAATACAAAGGCACACCGAAAGTTGGACTTTAGTCTGAGAACTACTTTTCCTGCTTTGCGTCCGGCAAACCGCAAAACAAAAATCAGATTTTCTAACAAAAGTCAATGGCGTCCTTCCTTTTCTCCTCTTGCTTTGTCCACCAACAAGCAGGCAAACCTCTTTTAACCACTTCAAACAAGTTGCTGCTTTTCATAATTAAATTGAAAAATTTATGCACAATTAAATGGAAAACTTTTCTTTGTGGTCTTTGAACTAAAAATACATTAAAAAAAAAATAAAAAAATAGGAAGATAAATTAAATCATAAACTGGAAGCGTTGCTTTTGGCCTTTGAGTAAAAGTTAAACTCTTAAAACTTTTTTTCTTATTTTACAGTTGGGCCGTTTCCACGGTGATGACACGTCAGAATCTGGTGCCACGTGAAATTCTACCCACGGATGAGGTAGCCTCGGCGGAATTAAAAAATTTACCCATTTCAGCATTGATACCCTTTTGGGATATGGCGAATCATAGGCCAGGCAAGATAACCTCATACTATGATAGTGCGGCACATCAAATGGATTGCACGGCACAGGAATCGTGTAAAGCGGGCGAACAGTTTTTCATCTATTATGGAGATCGTTCGAATGCGGATCTATTGGTGCATAATGGGTAAGTTTTCACTGAAATTTTTTTTCAATAAATTTTTTCTGAATTTTTCTTTGTTCCTAAGCTTTCTGGACCTGCACAATCGCAAGGATTATGTGAACATACGTCTGGGTCTCAATCCCACCGATACCTTGGCCGAGCAACGTGCTCGCCTTTTGGAACGACTGAATATTGAACGCAAAGCCGAATTAAGGGTTCTACCCGCTCCGGACTATATTTCTGGTGAATTGTTGGCCTTTGTGCGTGTCTTTAATATGAGCGGCGATCAGCTGGCACACTGGTGTAGCGATCTGGAACGTGCTGTGGATCTATTGCATATTGATTGTGCACTGGAAACGGATCATGAGACACGCACCTGGCAGTACTTGTATCAACGTTTAAAGCTCTTGCTGGGCGTATTTGAGGCTACATTACGCGAGGCGGATGAATTGCAACAGCTGGCTGCACTTCAATTGGATGGGAAGGCCACGCAGGAGGAGGGTCAAGAGATTGATGTAATGTTATTGCAATTTCGACGTCTTGAGCGTCGCATTCTTGCCGAAGCTTTGGAGTATGCACAGGAACGTTGCAAGGTGTGAGAGTCATCCACAACCACATGAAAGTCTAGTGGCCATTTGAAACAAGAACAACAAACTCAATTAGCATGAAAACCAAACTTAAATGTGTTTTTTTTTTGTTTGTTAGATTTTAATTTATTTTTTGCATACACCAAAACCATTTGGAAATTATTTATGAAATTACATATATTTAAGTCTGACTGAGCCAGACGACGACTATCAACGATTTGATAATTCATTTATTTAAAAAAAAAAACAAAACAAATAATACTCTCTGTCTAATGGTTAAATTAATACTACTTTTTTAGTCATTTACTAATTGTTTTGTGTTTTTTTTTTTTTTTTTAATTGAGAGAATATGAAATAAAAATACGTACTTACAAATTTTTAAATCGTTTTTAATGTTTTTAGAAAGAAACCACCTTTAGCAGCTTTCCCCTAAGGCAAATTTTGAATGGAGATGTAGCGATTTCTCTAGGTAAAAGGGGGTTAGTATTTTCCATAGGTTAAAAAACTCGCATATATCAAGCTGAAACTTTGCACAGCGTCTTTTTTTTACTGTATGCTGCTTATAAGACGGAACCGTTCTGATCGGTTGACTATATCTTATAGCTTTCAAAGAACCGATCAGTCAGAAATTGAATTATAGTACCACAACATTTTTGTTTTAAATTTAAGCGTTCTTAAAGTCAGCAATTAAGAATATTATATGAATGTAAATAGTTAGTCAAATTTTGGTCCCAATCGGGTGACTATATCTTATAGCAGCCATAGGACAAATAGTTCGTAAACTCAGCAATTATGAATACTATATGCTTTCCAAGAGTTCCGCAAAATTCGGTTGACTATATCCTATGGGTACCATAGGACCCATGGGCCAATTAAAAAAAGTGTTTTAGTAAGAAAAACTTTTTTGTTTTCAATGTTAGCATTCTTAAACTCAGCAATTATGAATATTATATGAATTTAATAAGTTAAGCTAATTTTGGTCCAAATGGGGTGAGTATATCTTATAGCTACCAAAGGACAAACAGGTTGAAAAATGGATCTTGGTGAGTAAAACTTTTATGTTTTCCATTAGAGAGTTTAAATATTCAGCAATTATGTATACTATATGATTTCAAAGAGTTCTGCAAAAAATTCGTCAAGTTCGGATGACTATATCCTGTAGTTTCCATAGGACCGATACGTCAAAAAATGGATCTTTATAAAAAAAAATATTTTTTTAAATAAAGGGATGGTCCAATTTAGAAGTTAACAACCACATTCTTGAAGATTTTGGATCAATCGAAATCCAACATCTTTATCCTACATTTATCCATATATATAAAAGTGAAAGTATGTATGTTTGTTCCTTATAGGCGTCTAAGCCACAGAACCAATCTTCATGAAATTTTCATTAAATGTTCATATCGATCAGGAAAGAGTCATAGGCTATGTCGCAAGTCTGTGGACCGGTTCGAAAGCAGATTAAGCCGGTTTAACCCGTTTCAAAAAAGGGTTAAGAGCCATATCGTTAAAACCACTAAGCCGATCTTTATAAAATTTTCACAGTATGATCATGTCGATCAGGATAGTATCATAGGTATAGGAAAGTATCAAGTCCCAAGTCTCTGAACCGGTTTGAATGCAGTTTAAAGTGGTTCAGAGCAAGGCTGCAAACCGTTACGAAAGCAAACCCATAAGAACCGGTTCGGTTCGAGTTTTTTGAATTGGCCGAACCGGACCATGAACCGAACCTTCTACAATTTTTATCCCTCGAACCTGAACCCGAACCGAACCACTTATTCAAAAAAAAGAGGTTCGGGTCACAATATTTAGTAATTTTACAGACAGAATAAATTCTGGATATGATTATTTAATATTTAACTGTAAACGACTACGACTGACTGTAAAGAAAGGAAGTTTATAAGAAGCAATGTCAAATATAAAATCTATCAATGACGTTATAGATTCCTTCGAAAATAGTCCAAGAGAACATACATCGAAAATGTTTTAAAATTTTGTAAAAGTCTTAAAATAATATTCTACTAACAAAGTTGTACAAGCGTTTTCAACACTTAATTCTGTTCCTTCTAATATAAGATGTAATTTAAATTTACAGTTCCAGAAAGATAGAATGCCTACACAGACGAAAAAATATATCTGAACTAAAATCAATCCCAATAAATGTCAGGAGAAGGTGGATTCCAGATTTTATGAAACCAAAGTACAAACAGGTTCGACTCGTACTTGAAATTTTAATCCGAAGTTCGGGACTTAAATTAACTTAAACAAGGCAAGGTCGCATAAATTATATTATATAATAATATATGATCAAACTAATTGAATCGTATGAATTAATCGTAAATAAAAGCTCCATTTGATTTTTTTCTTAAGTAAACCTAGGTTTGAACCAAAACCTGGGGTTCAGAGGATCCAGGAACCGGTCCGTGAACCGAACCCAAAGATTTCCCACTGTTTTAAACCTCCGAACCGAACCTCTTCTGAAATTTGGGAGGTTTGCAGCCTTGGTTCAGAGTCATATCTCCCTAACCGATCTTTACGAAATTTTCATAGTATGTTTAGGACGCACAGGTAAGAGTCATAGGCTATGTGACACGTCTGAGAACCGGTTCGAAAGCAGTTTAAGCCGGTTAACCCGGTTCAAAAAGGTTCAGAGCCATATCTCTGAAACCACTAAGCCGTTCTTTACAGTAATTTCATGTCGATTCAAAAAGAGTCATAGTCGAAAGCGGCTTAAGCCCGCTGAACCAGTTCAATAGTGGTTCGGAGACATGTATTAGAAATTATAAAAGATATGAACTTGAAATTTTGTGTGTGGGTTATCTGTACGGAGATACACATTTCACTTTCACTGGTTTAGAACCTTATCTCAGAAATTATTGCAGCTATTATCCTGAAATTTTGTACTGAAGCTATGAACTTAAAATGTTGTGTGTAGGTTAGTTATATGGAGTCAGATATTCACAGGTTCAGTACCGGTTCCCCACCCATATCTCAAAAATTTGATAAGTATGTAAGATATATAGAGATAGACATTTCATTGGTTCAAGAATGGTTCCAAAACCCACTGAACCTGTACAAAAATGGTTGCGAACAAACTGAATCGGTTCTAAAATGGTTCCGAGCGAATCACAGAAATGATTGAAAGTATGAACTTAAAAATTGGTGTGTGGGTTTTAAAAATGGACTGAGAACCCGAAGGAACTGGTTTCAAAGTGTTTCAGAGTAGAGTTGGGAGCGGGACAGAAAATTCAATCCCGTTCCGTACCGATCCCGACTCCAGTCTATTCCGACCCGTCCTGATCCCAAGCCCAAATTTTAGATTCATTTCCGTTCCGATACCGAAGTTTTTTCAGGACTCGCGGGAATCTCGCAAATTTCAGTCCCGCGCCCATCTGTAGTTCAGAGCCTTACAATTTGAGTGAAGATTTTAAAATTGGACATGCGTGGTTTGAGACCAGCTTAAATAAATAGTTCAAAAGTTCTGGTTCCTTTTGGCTCAATTTACGCTTTGTACCTTTAGTACAGCTTATAAAAATTATAAAGCATACTTTTAGGGCTATCATTTTGTTTTTTACCCGACTTAACGCATTAAGCACAAAAATCAATTCCCTGTCAAGCATACAAAAAAAAACATACATATGTATGTGTATGTTTGTGCCTTCGACCTGGTCGACCGCCTGGTCTTCATTTAATGGCCAATGACTAATTGACTTGCCAGACGCCCAGCTGTGACAGCCTCAAAAATCAATCAATTTGCACCAACACACCCAACTTAAATCGGATCCATGATACATTCCTTCTGGCCTTGTCTGTAGATGTCAAATATTTGATTATGGGTTTTCCAAAAATCCATGCTAGGATTGGTGAGACAACACACACACACACATATACATATGTATATGTAGTTATGATGATGACAACGACAACCATAATAATTCACTGCAAATTGCAGTTTTCAGTTAGGTTAATTAAGGTGATTAAAATTAATGGGAAGAAGATCAAATAAGCCAAATGTACAGGTCGGTACATAAACATTAAATAACTTTGACATTTATCTATAGATTTGCTTTTGAAGCGTAAATTTAGTCTAATTCATACCAAAACAAATTAGTCGTTGTGTAAACTCAACGTTCATATTATCAAAAATATGGTGCCTCGAAGCACCAGTTGGGCACGGGACAGTGGGAGATCTGACACATGTCGCTTGTCAACGCACAAAATGTTTCAATAAATTGGTTGCCGAGAACTCACGAGTGTTGCTTCAATGGCGCCACTTTGCGGAATGGTTGACACTGACTGCGACATTGACTGGCCAGCCTGATCTTCAAATTTGGGGTTATTTAATAATTAAAGTGTACGCCAGCAAGCCTCAGACCTCAGTATGATTGCAAACCCATGCTCCATTTAAAGCTCCATCTTTAGTTTCGGTACGAAAGATTTTTTGGTAGGTTACCCCATTCAATTTCAAAATAACGCATAACGCGTAACGCATAACGCTCACACGGACACAGCATATACTTAGTAGTAGTATGTTCTAGACCATTGACCATTGAATTTTGGAGTGTTTTCCAGCTTTTTTTCTAGCACTATTTTCCAACACTGTTTCCCAACACAGTTTCCCAACAATGTTTTCAATATGGTTTTCCAGCACTGTTTTAAGCATTGTTTTTCAAATCTGTTTTAAAGACTGTTTTATATATTTTCCAAATCTGTTTTCCAACACTGTTTTCCAACACTGTTTTCCAAACTCTGTTTTTCAAACACTGTTTTCCAACACTATTTTGGGCCACTCTGCTTTTTAGCATTGTCTTCCAACACTGTTTATAAACATTGTTTTCCAATACTATTTTTCTTAAACATTTTTTTTTAACATTGTTTTCCAACACTGATTTCTAACGCTGTTTTTTTCCAACACTGTTTTCCAACACTGTTTTCCAACACTGTTTTCCAACACTGTTTTCCAACACTGTTTTCCAACACTGTTTTCCAACACTGTTTTCCAACACTGTTTTCCAACACTTTTTCCAACACTGTTTTCCAATAATATTTTTCAACACTATTTTTTAACTTTGTTGTCCAATACTGCTTTCCTACACTGTTTTCCAACACTATTTTCGAACACTGTTTCCCACACTGTTTTTTAACTTTATTTTCCAATACAGTTTTCCTACATATTTCTCAACACTATTTTCTAACACTGTTTTCCTACACTGTTTTTAACACTGTTTTCTAACACTGTTTTCTAACACTGTTTTCTAACACTGTTTTCTAACACTGTTTTCTAACACTGTTTTCTAACACTGTTTTCTAACACTGTTTTCTAACACTGTTTTCTAACACTGTTTTCCAACACTGTTTTCTAACACTGTTTTCTAACACAGTTTTCTAACACTGTTTTCAACTCTGTTTTTTAAGCAATCGCCTGGGCAGCCGTTGCACTTCTCACGGTATGTTAACTGTTTTCAATAAACATGTATTACATCAAAGCCTCGTAAGTGTTGACCACACTCACCCGCATTTTTGTTTCTTAAACCTTACCCCCTTTACCCCTTGCAGAGGGTATATTAAAATTGTCCCAATGTTTGTAACGCATAAAAGAAAGCATCTCCGACCATATAAAGTATATATATTCTTGATCAGCATGACGAGCTGAGTTCATTTCCGTCTGTCCGTCCGTCCGTCCGTCTGTCCGTCTGTCCATCAGTTTTAAAGCTATCTTTACCAAACTTTGCACAAAGTCTTTAAATACAAATGGCTGCACATTTATCGGAATCGGCCGGATCGGATGACTATAGCATATAGCCGCCATAGGAACAATCGGTCCAAAAACTTGTTCTAGTGAGAAAAACTTTTTTGTTTTCCATCGTAGCGTCACCAATCGTTGTATATACTAGTTTTATATGCTTTCACACAGTTCTGGAAAAATTTATCAAAATCGGATGACTGTATATAGCTGCCATAGGAACTATCGGTCAAAAAACTCGTTTTAATGAGAAAAAATTATTTGATATCATGCATTTAAATAACTTCAATTCCAAATCTAAACATATAACTTATATAGTTAGAAATCAGCTACAGTCCATATAGTACTTGCCTTGGTGAGCTGATTTAATTATAAATGTACTAAATGTAAAAAGACGAATTTTAAGGCGGCGTTCATAAGTTCAAGAAAAAATCAATATATACCATAGCATTTCGAAAACTGTGCACATCAATTGGATTACCAGCTAAAGCCTAGCAAAAGGAAGTGTTGTTCTATTGTCTAAAGGAAAAGAACGCATAATAATCTCTCTATAAACGTAAAATAGAGGTACTGCAAAGGCTAAATTTAAATTATCGAGGAAACACTAACTAAGAAAAATTGATAAATTGTAAGGTACAATATCGTAGTGTTAACATCATTAAACGCATGTATAAACTTAACCGATCTGTTTTTGTAGGCGGTTTTCGGTTCGGTTCAGCATTTTTGAAAGAACACCGATTCGGTTTACGAGCTCAAAAAAGCGGTTCGGTACCGTTTGGTTCGGTTTAGAACCGGTTTGCATCCCTGCCAACCAAAAATATACCAAATACAAAACCTTGCTAAATTTTGGTTTAAACACATTTATAATAATAAAGAAAAATTGTTGTGGCAATGACAGACCACGAGAAGACCAAAAACGGTTCAGCATTTTTGAAAGAACACCGATTTGGTTCTTGGTTCGGTTTACGAGCTCAAAAAAGCGGTTCGGTACGGTTTGGTTCGGTTTAGAACCGGTCAGGGATGCAACAACCGAAAATACTCCGAGTATAAAACCTTGCTAAATTTTGGTAAGAATAAAAAAAGAATAATAAAGAAAAATGTTGTAGGCAATGACAGACCACAAGAACGACCAAAACCCGTTAGGTCTATTTTGGAAAATAAAAAATTAAGAAAAATAAAAAAAAATTCTTCTCCTACAACCATTTGGCAAATAAAATTTATGTCATCTGAGATCAGGCCTTTATGTGAAGATCCATCGAAAATGAAAAAAATAATAAAAAATAAAATTAAGAAAATAAAATGAACTTGCCCGAACGACTGTCGAATGTATTCTGACCTGTTAGTCTTTGGTCAGTTACAAGGTAAACTTATTCTATGGAACGAAACGGAGACTGTCGCATAAGTCAAGGCCTACTGCTGATAATTAATTGAAATAATAAATATGTTGAGACTTTTTATACACTTGAAAAGTGTATATTCATTTTGCCCAGAAGGTTGTAACGCTTAGAAATATTCCTTTCCGACCACATAAACTATATATATTCTTGATCAGGACGACGAGCTGAGTTCATTTCCGCTTGTCCGTCCGTCCGTCTGTCTGTCCGTCAGTATGTCTGTTTCTACGCGAACTAGTCCCTAAGTTTTAAAGCTAACGAGCTGAAATTTTGCACAGGTCTTCTTTTTACTGCACGCAACTAATATGTCGGAACCGGCCGGATCGGATGACTATAGCATATAGCTGCCATAGAAACGGTCGGTCAAAAAACTAGTTCTAGTGAGAAAAACTTTTTTGTTTTCCATCGTAGCGTCTTTAATCTTGGTAATTGTTAGTTTTATATGCTTTCACATATTTTTGGAAAAATTGATCAAAATCGGATGAATATAGCATATAGCTGCCATATAAATGGTGGGTCAAAAAACTAGTTCTAGTGAGAAAAACTTTTTTATTTTCCATCGTAGCGTCACCAATCTTGGTATATATTAGTGTTATATGCGTCAACACAATTCTGGAAGATTTTATCAAAATCGGATGACTATAGCATATAGCTGCCATAGGACCGATTGGTCGAAAAAGGTGATTTACTAAGAAACGTTTTTTTTATGGTATCAAATTTTTATTATAAATGATTTAAAAATTTTAAATATCTGATATCTATGTCCTATATATATTTTACCGGTTAAATCAGTTGGAGTAAAGTTTTTCAAGTGTGCTAAAACTTCGGCACAGTCGAAATTAGCTTTGCCTTCTCGTTTTTATTGCTTTTTGCGCTGAAAAAGGGACCAGGCTAGAAGATCGATAGCGGTCACTAAGTGCCCATCGCGCATTTAAGATAAATCTCTTATAAAACAATTTTACAAATTTGCTTACCTAAAATTAGCCTCTGTCTCTGTAATTTTTGGCGCCCAAGGTGGAGCTAAATCATTTCCTATTTAAATCAAGCATGAGGAATTCTTCTCCATATTTTTAATCATTATTTGTCCAATATTCCTTTGAAAAATTGTCGAATCAAAACTTTTAATGTGGGCAACTACTCACGCTTTCAACTCAACGAAGCTCACACAAACCGACAATCGTGGCTGACATTTGATTTGACACTTGAATAGAGCAAGTTTGCTATACACATATCGCGTAGCTCCTCCTCCTCCTCCTACAGTTGGCACTCAATTTCAGCAATTGAATTGAAAAGTGTTTAGGCAGTTGATTGAAATATATGTATGCATCTGGGTCACAACAGATTTCCCCAGAGCAAATGTCAACGTTATTCCAGTCACTCCTTTGCCATTTGGATATCTCTTTTTGTCGTTAAACTAATTGTTTGAGCCAGGGCAAACCAATTAGTAAAATGCTCGGCCCGTATCAAAATCAAAATGATAAAAAAAAAGCAAAAGCCTGGCCAAAACATAAGCGGCTTAAATTGTACCTATGTACATATACAAATCAACCAAAATAAATGGACGCACTTGTTGACAGCTTGCGTTTGCGATGCGTTTGCAAAATGTTTGTAGAAGGGTGGTGCTATGGGTTACTAAGTACAAATATGAATACGCAATTCTAGGAATCAAAACTCACTCATTTGTTAACCAACATAAAGGGAATAGATGGGCAGCTTTACCTGTAAGAAATGAAGAAAAATATGTTATTTTTTCGAATTGCATCATTATATTTTTGTTTGTATTTGACTTTTAAGATGTTTACAAATAAGACACAAAAACCTCAAATTATTTTTGTACAATTTTTTGTTGTTTACAAAAATTGTAAAATATTTTATAATTAAATTTGTTTTTCCCAACGTCCGTTAAAAAGCTAAAAAGTAACTAATGTCAAAATATCTTTCGAATTAAACCTATAGAATAATTTTAAGGACAATTAAAGGGATGATACAAATATTAATTAGTCTGATTTTTATTTTTCCGGTGGTTTAGGGTGGTTTTTTCAAAATCGAGAAAGCGCGTGCTTACAAATCGAGTTTCAAGTGAATCAGATAACAAAAATATTTTCTCCTATACAAACTCTTCCGGTAACTTTACACCCGTGGGTTGCAATTTTTTAAAACTCTGTCTAATACCGGAGTTACACAGGGCGCATCATTGTCGAAGATGCGAAACAAAGATGCAGGCGTTTAGACCGCAGCCGCATCATTGAAACAGCTGTTCGCCATGCCAAACGTAAACAAACCAAATTAGAAAGAAGAAGAGAACAAATGTAATTTATTGAAATAGAGACAATTATGGGCGATAATATGTTAAATATGGCACGCGGTGTATTTGGCAGCGACACTGCGTTAACTAAAACGGAAATAGAGCTTGCTTTTGCGGATTATTTATTTTTTTAAATTTCGCGGTCCAATTATGTTGTTGTTGCTTATCGAAATTCGATGGCAAAATCAGCTGTACGCAATCGATGCCGTAAAACAATACTCGATACTCGTCAATATACGGTCACTTTTTCCGCATCATTGCCGCATCATTAAACATGCGGCTCTTCTTCTATCCACAGGTTTCTTATGGGAAACAATTCCGCACCTTCCGTTTAACGGAAATTTTCAATGATGCGGCCGGTCTAAACAGCGTATTAGGACCGTTTTCTCATCTTCATGCTTTTTAAATCTAGGTGGATATTTAGAAAGTGTATGTGGCCTACTTTTAGGCCGCTTTAAAAAAAATCTTAGTAGAAACAAGCTTAGATATTTTTAAAGCGGCCTAAAAGTAGGCCACATATTTGTTCTTCTTAACCACCTAGATTTTAAAAACACAAAAATAAGAAAACGGCCCACTTTTACCACCAAGGCAAACTGCTAAGCCTATACCAAAAAGTCAATTAAACCGCCCAAAGCGACAGTTTCAAAATTTCAAAATTTTTGACTTTTCATCTTCCTGCCAGTTTCAGGCTCAACTAAGCCCATTACAAACATTGAAGTCAAGCAAAGCAAATCAATTCAATCAATTGACATATGCAAATACGAAAAGAGCATAACTTAATAATGACAAACAACAACAACAACAAAAGGTACAACAAATTGGCTGCATGCAAATGAGCGTTAAAAATGAAATCGCCTTAAAATCTATGGAAATGCGCTTAAGTGCTTAAGCACCATCACCACATAGAAACAGAGTATACACAGAGAGAGAGAGGGGGGGAGGATGGTAAATTGACACACACATAAACATGTATGGCCTTAAACAAACATGGCCCTAACCACGTGTCCATGTGGCTGACTAAGTTTGGTTTTGTCTGTCAAAAATGAAAATATTGAAAATTAAAATTGAGCAGAAAAAGTATTGGGCGCGTTCAGCAAAGACACTTGATCACTGATCAGCTTAATAAAACATACTTTTAGGGGTCTTGTTAAATTGACATTTGGATAAGCTTCAAGTAAATATTATATTAAACACAAGAGAAAAAGTAGACCACGTAAATTACCCAGAAATATACCATTAATCAGGGTGTAAGTTTTTTTGCTAAACACGACCATTATTGTACCAGAACATGACCAAATAGTTAGCCTACTTTAGGGGAATATACCAGGGACGTAATATAATAGTTATTTTCATAAAAGTCTTATAGAAATTATCGAAATACACCAAAACGCTATCGATATCTAAAATACATTTTTTTTGCTGACTTTTATTGTAATGGTCAAAAATAAGAGTTATTTTTTATCGTCATAATAATACTTAGTTAATAATAATTATTAAATACTTATTAAAATCCAGTAAATAAAACTCATTCAAAGAATTTAATTTTTAATAAAATATAGTTAATAAATAACAGTTACTAAATACTTTTATTTTATTTCTCAAAACATAATTATTATAAAAGACTTTTATTTTATAACTCAAGAAAAAGATTTATCGAAAGACTTTTATTAGAAAATTCAGTAATTAAAACTCATTCAAAGACTTTTATTTTTTAATAAAATATAGTTAATAAATACCAGTTACAAAAAGTTAATTATTATAAAAGACTTTTATTTTATAACTCAGGAAAAAAAGTTCTCGAAAGACTTTTATTATAAAATTCAGTATTTATTTACTGACTTATTTAACTCAGTTAATAACAGTTATGCAATGACAGTTTTTTTCAAGACTTTTATAAAAATGTTAATAAATAACAGTTATTAAAGAGTTTTATATTATTACTCAGAACATAATTATTATGAAAGACTTTTATTTTATGACTCAGGAAAAAGATTTATCGAAAGATCTTTATTATAAAATGCAGTAAATAAAACTCATTCAAAGAATTTTATTTTTTTAATAAAATATAGTTAATAAATAATAGTAATTACTAAAAACTTTTATTTTATTACTCAAAACATAATTATTATGAAAGACTTTTATTTTATAACTCAAAAAAAGTTCTAAAGATTTTATTATAAAACATTTTTTTAGATTATTTACCAGTTAATAAAGTTATCAATGAAGTTGAATTTATACAAGTTAAAATTTCAACAGTAATTAAAAAACTTTTATTTTATTACTCAAAACATAATTATTATGAAAGACTTTTATTTTATAACTCAGAAAAAAAGTTCTTGAAAGACTTTTATTATAAAATTCAGTATTTATTTACTGACTTATTTCACTCAGTTAATAACAGTTATGCAATGACAGTTTTTTCAAGACTTTTATCATTCAAAGACTTTCATTTTTTAATAAAATATAGTTAATAAATAACAGTTTCAAATGACTTTTATTTTATTACTCAAAACATAATTATTATGAAAGGCTTTTATTTTATAACTCAGAAAAAAGTTCTCGAAAGACTTTTATTATAAAATTCAGTATTTATTTACTGACTTATTTTACTTAGTTAATAACAGTTATGCAATGACAGTTTTTCAAGACTTTTATAAAAATGTTAATAAATAACAGTTACTAAAGACTTTTATTTTATTACTCAAATCATAATTATTATGGAAGACTTTTATTTTATAACTCAAGAAAAGATTTATCGAAAGACTTTTATTAGAAAATTCAGTAATTAAAATTCATTCAAAGACTTTTTTTTTTAATAAAATATAGTTAATAAATAACAGTTACTAAAGTTTTTTTTTATTACTCAAAACATAATTATTATGAAAGACTTTTATTTTATAACTCAGGAAAAAGATTTATCGAAAGACTTTTATTATAAAAAAAATTTTATTTTTTAATAAAATTCTTTTAATTTTTATAGCCTCAGCGGTTTGCTCTTTGCTTAAATTATCCATTCATATTAATTACTGCGATAAATAAAGAAGACTTTTATATTGTGATTTCAAAATATAAGTCAACGACTGAGTTTTATTTACTGAGTTAAATAATAAAAGTCTTTCGATATCTCTTATTTTCTGAGTAATAAAATAAAAGTCTTTAATAATTGTTATTTCTGAGTAATTAAACAAGAGTTTTCAGTAACTGTTATTTATTGACTTTTCAATAAAAGTCTTTCTACAACAGTTTTTTACTGAGTAATATAATAAAAGTCTTTAATAACTGGTATACTCGGAGTGAAAAAATACAAGTTTTGAATAACTTTTTAATGTGGAGTAAAAAAATAAAATTTCTTTATAACCGTTATTTGAAGCTTTATTAATTAAAACTCTTACAATAACTCTTAAATGTGGACTTTAATAATATAATTTATAACTGTTACCGTCCCTGGAATATACACAAAGGGCATGGCCGAGAATAAGCCTGAGAAAACTGCCCCAAACGATTTTTGATCATACTTGATCAGGGATAGTAGCTACTTATTATTGGAAAGGCTATATCCACCGAATTTCAAGTTAAAAGATGTTTTGGTTAACGGGAAATCTTTTTGATTGAGCCTCATCAGACTCACTGATTTTATATTCATCATCAACGCACAGTCTAAACGGTAAGAGCTAGAAAGCTGAAACTTAAGCATTAGTTTTTAAGCCAAGTGAAAGTAAATTGGAAAACTTGTTTTCATTTTATCAAGATAAGTGTTTTCCCTGGTAAGGACAATTATTCTAAGGATATATGTAAATTAACCCATTTTATACATTTAAAGCTTTAATTAACCCAATTTAAGTCAAGGTGTGCAACAGTATTTATTTTTCACTTTAAAAATCACTTGAACTTTATATAATTTTATTTCATTTTTTTGTTTGTATTTTTATTGTTGTATGCCCTCTTCCTACCACTTCAACAAGTCAAGCATCCTGAGGCATAAACATTACAGTTCAATACATACATACTTGTACTTCTGCACGTAAACATATTTGTACATACATATATATATTTATATATATGCAAGTTGGAAAAATTTAAGAGCCTTATTCGCTTCTCTTGGTATATTTTTCCCGCTCAACTCATGTGCATCCACTTTATGCAACATGAGCGTGGTTTTCACATGCATCCCGAACAACGAACGGTGGCCACTTCCACTTACGCAGATTACAATCTGTTTTTATGGCCGACCACATACTCCGGCTCCTGTTCCTGCTCCTGCCTCCGAAGCAATGCCTCAAGGCAACGTTGCAAACAGTTTTGGAAAGCTGAAAAATATGTTTAATCATACTTGAATATAAATAACCACGAATACATTTTAAGGCGTGGCAACAAGTATCTTACGTTATGGCCAGCCATTATTTATACTTTTGCCTTGAACTCGCAGCGATTTAACATTTTTTAATGAGACATAAAAAAAAGGGTAGAATAATACGTTCCGTTCACCTTCACCAGCTATTGCTAACCATGAAAACGCTTTCGAAACTTTGCCTAGAGCATGCAGAGAAGCTCAGCTTAACCCCTTGGCCATATTCCCAATCGATTGTGGCTCCGCCTGCTTATACTAGTGAAGTCTAACAAGGTTACCTGTCAGCTAAACTAATTTTCATGGCGCGTGACTGTACCTGTGAACATTTCTACAGTTGCCACGTCGTGTTTGTTTGCAATTAACTTGGCCATTGTTGTCAACATTGTTGTTGCTGCTGCTGCTACTTTTGAGAAAAAAGTGAAGGAAAGGCATTCCTTGCACTCTACATTGGCAATACCCACGCAGGGGGATTTTGCTACTTATTTTATTTGCTAATTGCAACACTCGAGGCGGATGAGACTCGACAAGTGCTTGACAAGTTTGTTGCAACAGACGATGCAACGACAGTGGCAGAGGCCGAGGCAGCCCAGGCAAACAAATTAAAAGTGACGCATTTTCTTCACTTCGTCTTCATCTTTTTGTTTGGCTGCTGTCCACTTTTTTTTTCCGCCCCCCCATTTTTGCATTTTTACACTTTCTTTTTCCACTTGCCACTTGGCTTACACAGCCTGAGCCTGTTACAGTACAGAAACAGAGACCAACAAAAGGGAATAAACCGGGACCGGGGGGCATTACGTCAACAAAAAACCGGCGCTTGGCTGCACTTTCGCAAGAGCCGTAGGCTTGGCATTAACCCAAAAAAAAAATGAAAGAAGAAAATCAAGTAAGCCAAAGTGATGTTTGTTTTTCTTAGCCAAAGAAAGAAAATTGAGTACAAAAAAAAGTTCAAAACAGAAAAGTAAAGACAACATCCAACGCAATGCTAAAACGAAACATCCGATTTAATTACGTTTTAAGGCCAGCTCGTATATAGGAGATTAACTTATCATAAAACAATTTTTCACTTGGTGATCGTGCAGGTTTAGTTTTCGAGTGAAACAATATATTGTCGTTTTTACCGCAAATCAAAATCACTTGAACAAATCTGTCTAATGTTAATTTGCTTGAATTTGCTTCTAACAATGGTTATACATTTTGAAGTTAGAGGAAAACGTGTGATGGTTTGGTCCTAACCAGAAAATTAATTCTATAATATACATAGATTAAAAGAATATGTAAAAAATAATTTAAAAAATTTTAATTTTAAAAAACTTTAATTTAAAATTAATTAAATTAAATTAAAAAAATTTTAAATTTAATTTAAGACGAGAAGGCAAACCTAACTTCGACTGTGCCGAAGTTTTAAAACCAGGGCTGCAAACCGGTCCGGAACCGAACCCTTCGGAACCGGTTCGGTTCAGGTTCTGGTGATGCCTGAACCGAACCGGGAACCGAACCCCATTGAAAATAATCACGAGAACCCGAACCCGAACCTAACCCAGATTTCTAATTGATGGGGTTCGGTTCTAAAAAAAATTCCAAGCACAGAATTTATTTTTTCAATTTGATGATAAAAAATATTTTATAATGATGAACAAAAATGTATCCATTCTTATGCCCATGTATGGACGGCGACACTCTTCCCGTACGCAACAAAAGACTGGACAAAATAACACAACCTCAAGCAAGGGAATTCAATTTGCATCCGAAAACCGTATTTCTGGGTATTATTTTGTTCGTACGGAGATGCAACGGCACGGTGAATACAAGTAAAAGTTGTACGTCATTTAAATGTCTTCATTTTTTTACACAAGTCACAATTTTAGCATTTCACTCTCACAATATGCCAGTCAGCCGTGCTGTGGCGGTCCCATTCCTGGAAAAAAATACCCTGACTGGAATTCGCGGAAATGTATAAACGTGTTCGGGCCACACTATAAGTTAGGGATGAGACAGATTAAGTCACTGTCACTGGCAATCATCAAATCACAGTGACGGCATATAAAAAGCAACATTGTGATTTGGTGACTACAAGTCACTGTGACTTAATCACATATGGCCCATCACAGTTACTAAATCACGGGTACGCCGATAAAGGTCATCTCTTATTTAAAGCCAAAAGTAGCCGTGTTTTAAGCCAAAAGTGGCTATGTTTTCATAGCCACAAAAAGCACATCAGTTTCAGGAATCCCACTAAAGAGAATCGACTTTCGCTGAAAGTGCAAATTGGCAGTATCGCTGAACTCTTCTAAACATACATACAATGTCTGATTGTCTAGTCAATTTAGGCAGATCATTTATGTGATTGACTGCCAAAAACTGCAGCAGTTTATAAGGCATCTCTTCTTCAAACTCTAATAAATAAAATTATTAAAAAAAAAAAAAAAAAATAAAACCCGAACCCAAACCAAACCGGAACCTCAGTTCTCAATTTAAAGGAACCGGTTGTGGAACCGAACCCCCTGGGGTAATGGGGTTCGAACCCCGAACCGAACCCCAGTCAAAATTGGAGGGGTTTGCAGCCCTGTTTAAAACACTTGAAAAACTTTACTCCAACTGATGTAACTGGTAAAAAATAGAAGGCTAACATCGGCTACGCCGATGTTTTAAATACCCTTGCAGTTTTTGAAAGGCGCTACCATTGATAACAAAAAAGTTTTTCTTATTAGAATTAGTTTTTAGACCGATCGTTCCTATGGCAGCTATATGCTATATATATCCGATTTTGATAAATTTTTTCAGAATTGTGTGGAAACATATAAAACAAATATATACTACGATTGAAGACACTACGATGGAAAACAAAAAAGTTTTTCTCATAGAACTTGTTTTTGGACCGATCGTTCCTAAGGCAGCTATATGCTATAGTCATCCGATTCCGATAATTTTTTCCAGAATTGTGTGGAAGTACATAAAACTAATATTTACCACGATTGGTGATGCTACGATGGAAAACAAAAAAGTTTTTCTCACTAGAACTAGTTTTTGGACCGACCGTTTATATGGCAGCTATATGCTATCGTCATCCGATTTTGATCAATTTTTTCAGAATTGTGTGGAAGCATATAAAACTTATATATACCACGATTGGTGACGCTACGATGGAAAACAAAAAAGTTTTTCTCATTAGAACTAGTTTTTGGACCGATCGTTCCTATGGCAGCTATATGATATAGTCATCCGATCCGGCCGATTCCGACAAATGTGCAGCGTATTTGTATTTAAAGACTTTTTGCAAAGTTTGGTCAAGATAGCTTCAAAACTGAGGGAGGAGATAGCATAGAAACAGACGGACAGACGGACGGACGGACAGACGGAAGTGAACTCAGCTCGTCATGCTGATCAAGAATATATATACTTTATGTGGTCGAAAATGCTTCCTTCACTGCGTTACAAACATTGTGACAATTTTAATATACCCTCTGCAAGGGTATAAAAATATATATAGGATATTGATATCAAATATTTAAAATTTTTAAATCATTGATAATAAAAATTTGATACCATAAAAAAACTTTTCTTAGTAAAACACATTTTCCGACCGATCGGTCCTATGGCAGCTATATGCTATAGTCATCCGATTTTGATAATTTTTTTTTCAAAATTATGTGAAAGCATATAAAACTAATATATACCAAGATTGGGGACGCTACGATAAAAAACAAAAAAGTTTTTCTCACTAGAAGTAATTCTTTGACCGACCGTTTATATGGCAGCTATATGCTATAGTCATCCGATTTTGATAAATTTTTTTAGAATTGTGTGGAAACATATAAAACAAATATATACTACGATTGAAGACACTACTATGGAAATCAAAACAGTTTTTCTCACAACGACTTATTTTTCGACCGATCGTTCCTATGGCAGCTATATGCTATAGTGATCCGATTTTGATCAATTTTTCCAGAACTGTGTGAAAGCATATAAAACTAGTATACACAACGATTGGTGACGCTACGATGGAAAACAAACAAGTTTTTCCCACTAGAACTAGTTTTTAGACCGACCGTTTAAATGGCAGCTATATGCTATAGTCATCCGATTTTGATAAATTTTTCCAAAATGGTGAGAAAGTATATAAAACTAATGAACACCACGGTTGGAGACGCTACGATAGAAAACAAAAAAGTTTTTCGGACTAGAACTAGTTTTTGACCGATCTTTTCTATGGCAGCTATATGATATAGTGATCCGATCCGGCTGGATTTGACAAATGTGCAGCCTATATGTATTTAAAGACTTTTTGCAAAGGTTGGTCAAAATAGCTTGAAAACTGAGGGAGGAGATAGCATAGAAACAGACAGACGGACAGGGCTAGATCGACTCGGCTATTGATGCTGATCAAGAATATATATAGTTTATGGGGTCGGAGATGCGTCCTTCTATGCGTTACAAACATCAGCACAATTTAAATATATCCTCTGCAAGGGTGTAAAAAAAGTCACAAAATATTATTATTATTTCAATTAATTATCAGCAGTAGGCCTTGACTTATGCGACAGGCTCCGTTTCGTTCCATAGAATAAGTTTACCTTATAACTTAATTTATTTACACAAAAAAAAGGAAAATGAAAAATTTAAAACATGATTGGACAAAAAAAACTAAATATTCAGCCATTAGTTATAATTTTCCCCAAAAGTTTGTAACGCATAGAAATATTCATTACCGACCACCATAAACTATATATATTCGACGACGACGAGCTGAGTTTAATTCCGTCTGTCCGTCCCTCGTCCCCCGTCTAGTCCCTCAGTTTTAAAGCTATCCAGCTGAAATTTTGCACAGAGGCCGAATCGGCTGACTATATCTTATAGCTGCCATAGGATCGATCGGTCGGAAAATGTGTTTTACTAAGAAAAGTTTTTTTTTTGTATGGTACCGTGATCAAATTTTGTTTCTCAATGATTTTGAATTTATAAATATCTGATATATCCTATGTATATTCTACCGGTTAAATCAGTTGGAGTGAACTTTTGCAGGTGTAAAAAACACAATCGGCACAATCAAAGTTAGCTTTGCCTTCTCGTTTTTATTATTTCAATTAATTATCAGCAGTAGGCCTTGACTTATGCGACAGGCTCCGTTTCGTTCCATTGAATAAGTTTACCTTATAACTGACCAAAGACTAACAGGTCAGAATACATTCGACAGTCGTTCGGGCAAGTTCATTTTATTTTCTTAATTTTATTTTTTATTATTTTTTCATTTTCGATGGATCTTTACATAAAGGCCTGATCTCAGATGACATAAATTTTATTTGCCAAATGGTTGTAGGAGAAGAAATTCTTCTTAATATTTTCCATGACCTACGGGTTTTGGTCGTCTTGTGGTCTGTCATTGCCATAACATTTTTCTTTATTATTCTTTTTTTATTCTTACCAAAATTTAGCAAGGTTTTATACTCGGAGTATTTTCGGTTGTTGCATCCCTGACCGGTTCTAAACCGAACCAAACCTTAAGGAACCGCTTTTTTGAGCTCGTAAACCGAACCAAGAACCGAATCGGCGTTCCTTCAAAAATGCTGAACCGTTTTTGGTCTTCTCGTGGTCCATTGCCACAACATTTTTCTTTATTTTTCTTTTTTTATTCTTACCAAAATTTAGCAAGGTTTTATGTTCGAAGTATTTTCGGTTGTTGCATCCCTGACCGGCTCTAAACCAAACCAAACCGTACGGAACCGCTTTTTTGAGCTCGTAAACCGAACCAAGAACCAAATCGGTGTTCCTTCAAAAATGCTGAACCGTTTTTGGTCTTCTCGTGGTCTGTCATTGCCACAACATTTTTCTTTATTATTATAAATGTGTTTAAACCAAAATTTAGCAAGGTTTTATATTTGGTATATTTTTGGTTGGCAGGGATGCAAACCGGTTCTAAACCGAACCAAACGGTACAGAACCGCTTTTTTGAGCTCGTAAACCGAATCGGTGTTCTTTCAAAAATTCTGAACCGAACCGAAAACCGCCTACAAAAACAGATCGGTTAAGTTTATACATGCGTTTAATGATGTTAACACTACGATATTGTACCTTAAAATTGATCAATTTTTCTTAGTTAGTGTTTCCTCGATAATTTAAATTTAGCCTTTGCAGTACCTCTATTTTACGTTTATAGAGAGATTATTATGCGTTCTCTTCCTTTAGACAATAGAACAACCTTCCTTTTGCTAGGCTTTAGCTGGTAATCCAATTGATACGCACCGTTTTTGAAATGCTATGGTATATATTGATTTTTTCTTGAACTTATTAACGCTGCCTTAAAATTCGTCTTTTTACATTTAGTACATTTATAATAAAATCAAATCACCTAGGCAGTAATGTTCTATACGAACGGTAGCTGATTTCTATCTATATAAGCTATATGTTTAGATTTGAAATCGAAGTTATTTAAATGCATGATATCAAATAAGTTTTTTTCATTAAAACGAGTTTTTTGACCGATAGTTCCTATGGCAGCTATATGCTACAGTCATCCGATTTTGATAAATTTTTCCAGAACTGTGTGGAAGCATATAAAACTAGTACAAACAACGATTGGTGACGCTACGATGGAAAACAAACAAGATTTTCTCACTAAAACTAGTTTTTGGACCGACCGTTTATATGGCAGCTATATGCTATAGTCATCCGATTTTGATAAGTTTTCCCAGAATTGTGGAACTTAAACAAATATACACGATTTGCGTGGAAAAAAAAAAGTTTTCTCTAGAACTAGTTTTTGGACGACAGTTTGGCGCTATTTCTATAGTCATCCGATTTTGATGAAATTTTTCAGAATTGTGAGGAAGCATATAAAACTAATATATACTACGATTGATGACGCTACGATGGAAAACAAAAAAGTTTTTCTCACTACAACTAGTTTTTGGACCGATCGTTCCTATGGCAGCTATATGATATAGTCATCCGATCCGGCCGATTCCGACAAATGTGCAGCGTATTTGTATTTAAAGGCATTTTGCAAAGTTTGGTCAAGAGAGCTTTAAAACTGAGGAAGGAGATAGCATAGAAACAGACGGACAGACGGACGGACGGACGGAAAGACGGACAAACGGAAATGAATTCAGCTCGTCATGCTGATCAAGAATATATATACTTTATGTGGTCGGAAATGCTTCCTTCTATGCGTTACAAACATCGTGACAATTTTAATATACCTTCTGCAAGGGTATAAAAACACTCAAAAAACGCTGTTCAAAGGTAGAAGACTCCCTTTTGTTAGAGACCTTTTTTTCAAAATAAGTTCATTTAAAAATAAGCAGAATATATTTCTATAGGAATAGGAGCATTCACCGTGTCTTGCTGGAGGCCATTGACGACATTGAAGTCACGTGAGCTCGTAGCATTATTGATGTTAACTCAAAATTTTTTATGTACACCTAATTCTGTTTTTTACACGGTATGTTTTTATACACTTGAAAAGTGTATATTAATTTTGCCCAGAAGTTTGTAACGCATAGAAATATTCATTTCCGACCCCATAAACTATATATATTCTTGATCAGGACGACGAGCTGAGCTCAATTCCGTCTGTCCGTCCGTCCGTCTGTCCGTCTGTCTGTCTGTCTGTCTGTCCGTCTGTCCGTCTGTCTGTCTGTTTCTACGCGAACTAGTCCCTCAGTTTTAAAGCTATCGAGTTGAAATTTTGCACAGAGTCTTCTTTTTACTGCACGCAACTAATATGTCGGAACCGGCCGGATCGGATGACTATATCATATAGCTGTCATAGGAACGATCGGTCGAAAAATAAGTCTTTGTGAGAAAAACTTTTTTGATTTCCATCGTAGCGTCACCAATCGTAGTATATATTAGTTTTATATGTTTCCTCACAATTCAGAAAAAATTGATCAAAATCGGATGACTATAGCATATAGCGCCAGAAACGGACGGTCAAAAACTACTTCAGGAGAAAAACTTTTTGTTTTCCATCGTAGCGTCTCCAATCTTAATATATATTAGTTTTATATGCTTTGACACAATTCGGAAAAATTTATCAAAATCGGATGACTATAGCATATAGCTGCCATATAAACGGTCGGTTAAAAAAATACTTCTAGTGAGAAAAACTTTTTTATACACTTGAAAAGTGTATATTAATTTTGCCCAGAAGTTTGTAACGCATAGAAATATTCATTTCCGACCCCATAAACTATATATATTCTTAATCAGGACGACGAGCTGAGTTCATTTCCGCTTGTCCGTCCGTCCGTCTGTCCGTCTGTCCGTCTGTTTCTACGCGAACTAGTCCCTCAGTTTTAAAGCTATCGAGCTGAAATTTTGCACAGAGTCTTCTTTTTACTGCACGCAACTAATATGTCGGAACCGGCCGGATCGAATCACTATAGCATATAGCTGCCATAGGAACGATCGGTCGAAAAATAAGTCGTTGTGAGAAAAACTTTTTTGATTTTCATCGTAGTGTCTCCAATCGTAGTATATATTTGTTTTATATGTTTCCACACAATTCTGAAAAAATTTATCAAAATCGGATGACTATAGCATATAGCTGCCATATAAACGGTCGGTCAAAAAACCACTTCTAGTGAGAAAAACTTTTTTGTTTTTTATCGTAGCGTCCCCAATCTTGGTATATATTAGTTTTATATGCTTTCACATAATTTTGAAAAAAATTATCAAAATCGGATGACTATAGCATATAGCTGCCATAGGACCGATCGGTCGGAAAATGTGTTTTACTAAGAAAAGTTTTTTTTTATGGTATCAAATTTTTATTATCAATGATTTCATAATTTTAAATATCTGATATCTATATCCTATATATATTTTACCGGTTAAATCAGTTGAAGTAAAGTTTTTCAAGTGTATTAAAACTTCGGCACAGTCGAAGTTAGCTTTGCCTTCTCGTTTTTTTCTATCGTAGCGTCTCCAATCTTGGTTTATATTAGTTTTATATTCTTTCACATAATTTCGAAAAAATTTATCAAAATCGGAGGACTATAGCATATAGCTGCCATTGGACCGATCGGACGGAATATGTTTTTTACTAAGAAAAGTTTTTTTTATGGTATCAAATTTTTATTATCAATGATTTAAAAATTGTAAATATTTGATATCTATATCCTATATATATTTTACCGGTTCAATCAGTTGGAGTAATCTTTTTCAAGTGTATTAGAACTTCGGCACAGTCGAAGTTAGCTTTGCCTTCTCGTTTGATATAACACGGTCTACAAACAAAATTTGATTCTGTTTTTACACGATTTCATTCGAAATAGCACGATTTAAAAAAATCTCATTGATTGAAATTTGAAAGACATTTTCAAAATTTAGTTAGTGAATTTCCCATTCCAATTTATTTTTAGCAGCTTTAGTATGTAAATGGTTCAGTCTCTACTATGATATCGAAATTGCTTTAGAGACTGTTGATTCCACAGATTGCCGTGATAGTGACGAACCGGCCCAACTAACTGCAAGTTCAATTCTAGAGGGTATTCAACTTGCTAATATATTAGGAAATCGTTTCGTCACAAACGATCCTATTGACGAAAGGGCTGCGCAGTTTCAACACGATCTGAAGTCTTCTATGACTCGTTATCATGAATTATACAAGGAGCTATCTAAAACTGGATCACAACGCCCGAAAACCGATTTTGTTGTTAAGCGCAGTACTAATCAGCCGGAAAGACAAATACCACAATTAGAACGTGATAATAACGTACAAAATAGTGAGTGATGATAGCGATTTTGAATCACTTTAACGTAAACGATCGCGTATAATATCAGATAATGAAAGCAAATAGAGTTGTGTTATTTTCAGCACCTTGACTTGAAAATTAATGCTGTGTTTTTTTTATTTATTTTATTTTGATGTTTTCTTATACGAATTTTAAGTTCCTGAATTGCTATAATTTTATATTTTTTTTCTTGTAATAAACTGTGCATTAAATGCATGAATGAATATTATATTTTCATTTTTGCTTTGATGGTTGGAGGATATGGAACCAATACCCTTTTTTTCTATGTACTTCATGTCTTTTTTTACACGGAACGTATCTACCGTGTAAAAACAGAATTAGGTATATAATCATATTATATATGAGTCCTTTTTAAGGTCTATAAAGTCAGATCCGGTGACATTCTTTTTGTCCTAAACTCAGTTAATTTCGGATACACACAGGTTGATCTCGTGCAAAATGGAGTGTTTGTGCTTGAAGCCGAATTGTTTTTTACTGTAGAGTTTATTTGCTTCAATAACTCTGTTGATATTGATATTAATGATTCAGGGTACCTAGCGAAAAAACTTTTAAGCAAAACTCCATTTATACAAAAATTAAAAATTTGATTTTTGAGTTCAGCATTCGAAAATACTTCAATAAAAATAATGGCTTCTATGTGTCTTTTTGGCTATAAACTGGTGTAATCACTTCTTAAAGATAGAAGAATTTTAAATACCCAACTAAAAAGAAAAAAGATAAGGTCACCCAATCAGTACCTAAGAAAATGTTTTAAAATGCATTTATCAAAAATTCCGTGGAATTTGACTGACCTGGAAATGTGTACATATGGTAAGGTTTGTTAAGTACCTACTTAAGCCGCTATCATATGGAATTTTTTCTCGAATTTACTTAGGAAATTTAGCGTCAAGGTCAATGTCATTAGGAAAACGCTGTAACGAATTTGTATGTTCGTCTACCTGCGTGTGTATAAAAGAGTCGGTACGCTCTGGATTCGATCTGCACTACAAGCGATGTCTTCTAACTGTCAACAACTTATAATCGCCTTGGACTTCTGATGACGATGCTGGGAACTTGAAATTCTTCCGCTTGTGGTGTCAGCAATTTAGGCAAATTTCTTTTGTAAAAATTGTAAATATGTACATACATAAAATGTATTGTAGTTAGACAATTCTGTATATAAGTTCAATTGTACATACATACTTATAATATTGTAAAAAAAACAGTAGATAAATATTTTGTTAAATTTTGTATAAATGTCAAAAATATAAATTAATTAATATTTCTGCATAAAGCTAAAATTAGAATACGAATGAAAATCAGCAAGAATACGAAAATGAAAGGTGGCCACTTGATTAATGTTGTATTTAAAAACTAAACACATAAATTTAAGACAAACAAAGTAAATAAAAATAGCTCATATATGTAAATCGATTGTTTCTTTTTTAAAGTTATACAATATATAGTTGACGCACCCTGTATTTGTGTGCAAATTTGAGGGACTATTTTTCAAAAGCTGTATAGACACAGGTTTTGATTACCAGGGGAGCAAAGGGCCACTGCATGCCCATGGCTGGTTTCCCAAAGTAGTATTCCAAAGTAGTGACCAGATGCAAAACCAACCATTTAGCAGACAGCTTCAAAATTCGAAGCATTTGCAGCCACAACTTTTCTGTAATTTTTTCTATCTATCCTCAATTTAACCCCAGAGCCTTCATCATAATCATTGTTTGGGGAACCCTTCACTTGTCTCTGACTTTGGAACACAATTTGCAATTAAATATTAAAATTAAAATCTAAGTGAGGTCAATTTTCAGTGATTTGCATGCGGTTTTTATGTTTGGTTTTTTTTTTGTTCGGGCTCATTTTGAAAATGTATGTAAATTATTCAGTGGCCCCCCAAAAACGACAACGACCACCAGCACGATGATGATGATGATGACGTCGTCTTTACAGGTACTTGAGACATATTTGCTGGCCGCAAAATTGGGTCATGTTTGAGGGGTAAGTGTCTGAGTGTGTTTGTGTATGGGCCACATTACACGCAATGACCCGCACATTTGACGCCTTTCAAATGCTGTCCCTTTGTTTGGGTGTGTGTGTGTGTGTGTAGGGCTGAGTGGGTGGTTTTGTGTTGATGCGGTAACACATATTTGAAATTTGGCATTGCGGTTGCATAATTGAAATATTAAATATTTAAAATGTTTAAATTTTACCTGACTAAAGCATTGATATGCATAACTGACCCTTAGTTGCTGATTAATTTTCAGTTTTATTTTAAAAACATTTTTAAATGACCTTTTACTACTTTTAACTAAATATTTATATTTTATAATTCCAGATCTTAGAAATTAATATTTTTGACAGAAAAGCTAAAATGCAACTCTGGTTTTGTATGGCTGCTATAAGAAATAATCCAAATTTATAAAGTGGTAAATTTTGCTTTAACTAACATATACATAAAATTCCTTTCCCCAAGGTATGTGACTTTTATTGAGAGCAGAATTCTGTTCTTTCAGCCGGCACTTCATTTTAAGTTCAGCGTTCTGTAAGTGAGTATGTGGTATAAGTGAAAAGTAAAAGTGAAATGCATGACAATTTATTGCCTGTCGCATTGGCAGAAAGATAAGTGGAAGAGGCTCTTTCTTTTTTAAAAGGTAAGTAATATTATTATTAAACGAGTATATGGACAAAATTTGCATCTGCATAAGAACAAACATATGAATAGGCATATACTTGCGGATCGCAGATTCGCACATGCAGCAACAAATTTCACACTTGCAGCCGTTCAAGCATATGCACATACAGACAGACATACATGGCGCCAAAGGCAGCTCATTCGCTCATCACAGCGGTACAGGATTTCTGTCTATATAATTTATATATTATATAAATTATTAAAAATCGAAGTAATTTGAATGCTTTTCAAGAAGAAGAAATCTAATGCTAAGTGTCATAAGTTTTATTTTAGAAAGTTCGGAGATTTTAGCAGAAACCAAACAGAGAGGCCAAACTAAAGATTTCGATTTTATGGGCGGTACAGTATTTCTGTCTATATAATTAATATATTATATGAATTATTAAGAATCGAAGTAATTTAAATGCTTTTTAAGAAATCAGGCATTAAAATATATTAAACGTGAACCATTGAATCGAACAAACACCGGGGTTCAGATTGCTATAAAAACCATATTATAAACCGAACCGGCGGCTTAAAATCTCTCTGAATCACAGAACCGAACCATTCCTTATCTCCGAGCGGTTTGCATCCCTGATATATTTAGATTTCTCGAGAATCACATATATTTTCTTTTACAATTAACAAAAAATGTTAACTTGATGAAAAATTCCTACGGCCCGAATTGGGGGAAACCCAATAAAGTTAGTCATGTCTTTTTATACCCTTGCCGAGGGTATATTAAAATTGTCACGATGTTTGTACCGCATAGAAGAAAGCATCTCCGACCACATAGAGTATATATATTCTTGATCAATTTCCATACGATTTGGGTCGTTTTTGGGTCGAAAGCAATTTGCAGAACACATGGGATTGATTTGATTGCCGGAATGACTCTTACATGTCGTTATGATGAAATTTTTGAATCGTTTTGTCGCCTTCGAGAAAACTTGGTTGTGTTCGAGTACCAATACCTTTTATATTTCTTATTCTTTGATTCTTGGGCTTCTTACGATAATTCCTTATTAGAGAGCCGTTGATACTATTACACCGTATGAACAGTAGGTTTTAACTTTTTGAAGAATAAATGTATATTCTGCAGGTACATATGCGAATTTATGGGTGCTCCTTTTCCATTGACCTGCCGTATATTTTAATGCCCTGGTGTTTTGCTATTGACCTATCTTAATATATACACATATATCCTTCATTAAAGGGGTTAACTCTTACCTACTTTGATTTGCAATTTGATCATTGGTCAGCAGGTCATTGCGAAAACAGCAGAGTGTCAAATTTTATGGCCCTCATAAAAAAGGGACGACGATCGCGACTCGTCGTGACGTATTCTATTTTTTCCACCACCGTTGACGGCCGCGCACAAGCGACTCTCACATACACACCAATACAAATGCAATGAATAATATAAATGCGAACTTCACATTATTTCTCACATGGGCGTGAAAAATTTTGTGACAAGTATCTTTTCTTATTTTTTGCTTACATTTGGCAGAAAAATAATTCACACACAAGTATAATACAGGCGTGACAAAAATGCGCGTGTTAGTTACATGAATAAAATAATTTTTGCCATATGTAAATTATTTTATATTCATGTCTGAAAATTATTATTTTTTTCAGCTTGTATATTTTACTTTAGTGTTAATATCATGCGTGTAAAGAAAAATGAGTGTTATTTTACGAACCCTGGTTTCTGCAAAAGCATTGAAAACGAAAGAAAACCACAATCGCTCTCAATTCAATCTCGAAAGTTCAATTGAAGTGAGCTAAGATACAAGCCGCGCTTGGCCAGACGATTTCCAAGAGATATGCGATATGAGAGCGTTATGCGTTAATTTTAAACTTGAATTTTGTCCCTACTAAAATAATCTTTTGTACCGAAATTAAAGTTGTTTCTCATATACAAATTTTTCTAGGTAAGTATTAAACTGGTCGATTTTTCATTTCAATTTGATATCTTTTTTGGAAGTATTTTGGGACGCTGATTCAAAAATCCCTCGGGAATCCCGACTTTTTCCGAAAATCTCGAATCCCGAACTTAAAAAATTTTTAATTTCAGTAGGAAATTACATGGAAATTTTTAACTTTAGTAATTATAAATTCAACTTATGACGTCCCAAAGATTTGAAAAATTGTATGACCTGCCTAAGGAAGCATTTAAATACGGGGTTTGGCGGACCCGCGGGATTCCCGCGCCCATCGCTAATCTGAACCAATAACACTAGTTTACAGCAAAAAAGACTCATTGAAGCCATTTTTTTTTAATGATGTATTTTGGAATGCTGAATTCAAAAATGAATTTTAAAAAATTTTGTATGGATACGTTTTTGAGTTCGAATTTTTTTTTAGTTTTTCGGTAGGTATCCATACCTTTTAAGCCATATCTCGAGTTACAAACTTTAGATGAAGTCAAGCAAGAGATTAATCAAAAGGTTATGCAATTTCCAATAATCTAGTCGAAGAACATTTTCCAATCAGCTTCGTAGTTTAAAAGAAAGAAGCATAAATATTTCGAAAAAAATTATTTTTTCTCAAAAACGTGAAAAATTTGATTTTCTAAAATCTGTAAATGGTTGAAAATAAAATCAAAAAATTGTTTTTTCCTTTATTCTTCCAAATTGCTCTATTACGAAGAAAATAAGGCGTTGATGACGAAAATCTGCGGATAAATAGCGAAGTTGTAAGCAATTGTGTGAAACAACTAGGGGTCAAATTTGACTATTTTACGTGTTAATTAAAAAAATTTTTTTTTTACTTTGCTTTTTGCTCAATGGACGAGTTCCAATAATAGCCAAATCTCAGAAAAAAATTAAGAGCAAGGCCAAAATCGAAGAAAAAATAAAAATATTTTCTAATAAATACATAAAACAATGAAATTTGACTGTTAGTACTTGTACTCAATTGCTCACAGCTCCTTTATTTATCCATAGATATTCTTTACCAATGCCTTATTTTCTTCGTAGAAGTACTATTCGTAAGAACAAAAGAAAAAAACAATTTATTTTGATCAGTTTCAGATTTTAAGAAAAAAAAATTTGCACGTTTTTGAGAAAAAATCGATTTTTTGAAATATTTTTGATTGTAGCATTTTAACTACTAAACCGATTGGAAAGTGATCTTTAACTAGATTATTGAAAATTGCATACCCTTTAGATTAATACCCTGCTTGACGACCTCTAAAGTTTCTATCTCGAGATATGTCATAAAATGTAAGGGTACCTACCGAAAAAACTGAAAAAAATTCTAACTCAAAAACGTATTCTTACAAAAATTTTTGAATTTAATTTTTGAGCTCAGCATTCCAAAGCACATCATAAAAAATAACAGCTTCAATGGGTCTTTCTTTTTTTTATTTTCGTAAACTAGTGTAATCTGATGTACGTTTTCTATCCTTAAAGTCGTTTACGTTTTCTAGATATATATAGTCGTCCGATTTTTATCAAACTTGCTAGAATTGTGTGGGATATTCCATATCAACTCAGCCAACCCAATTTTGTGTTTGTCTTCAAAATATTATTATTGGCTGTACATTTAAAAATGAAATTTTCTATAATTGACGCAGATGACTATATCGACTCAGCTCGTCAGGCTGATCAAGAATTTATATAAATACTTTAAGGGGTCGCAGACCAATAAAAATTCTAATTTCAAACCTGGTCACACTAAAATGTGTGTTTTCGCATAATTTAAAAGGCTACTCTTCTACTTAATTAGTATTATTATCAACTTTAATACAAAACAAATATTTTTCTAGTAAAACATTTTAAAGCTCATTTTTGTATTTCATCCAGACTAAAACTCTGTTTGGCCTTTTTATACACTTGAAAAGTGTATATTAATTTTGCCCAGAAGTTTGTAACGCATAGAAATATTCATTTCCGACCCCATAAACAATATATTCTTGATCAGGACGACGAGCTGAGTTCATTTCCGTTGTCCGTCCGTCCGTCTGTCTGTCTGTCTGTCTGTCTGTCTGTCTGTCTGTTTCTACGGAACTAGTCTCTCAGCTTTAAAGCTATCGAGCTGAAATCTTGCACGGTTTCTTTTACTGCAAATAATTGGATCCGGGTCGGGTGACTATATCTTATAGCGCCATAGGAACGATCGGTCGAAAAATAGTCTTTGTGAGAAAAACTTTTGGATTTCATCGTAGCGTTCAATCGTAGTATATATTGTTATTGTCCACACAACTCTGAAATACACATGAAAAACGTCAAAAGTGCTAATGAATAAGTCGAACGAAACAAATACAGAAAAATTGGAGACTAAAAGAGTAGTAATTATTCAAGTTAAAAAAAGTATTAGTTAATAATTAATATAAAAAAACAGACAAGAGTTAAAGTAGAACAGAGGGGCATCGACCAAGAATCGATCAGCAAACAGCCAGTGTATAGTCGTTGCGTGCGTGGTATAACGAGAGTCCAGAGTGGTAGGATAGAGTTTGGGTTGGAACAATATTTCTATCGAGATCGTTTTTCAGCCCGCCCCCGCAAATTAAAAAAGAACCCCACATCAGAGTAGCGTCCACATACTTTTTGAACGACCCGCCAACATCGTTTTTCGATCAGTGAACGATATTAGAGCTATACGTAAAGAAATAAAAACAACATATACAGAAGAAAGGTATATTATTTCCAGAAGTTTGTAACGCATAGAAATATTCATTTCCGACCTCATAAACTATATATATATTCTTGATCAGGACGACGAGCTGAGTTCAATTCCGTTTGTCCGTCCGTCCGTCTGTCTGTCCGTCTGTCTGTCTGTCTGTCCGTCTGTCCGTCAGTCTGTCTGTTTCTACGCGAACTAGTCCCTCAGTTTTAAAGCTATCGAGCTGAAATTTTGCACAGAGTCTTCTTTTTACTGCACGCAACTAAAATGTCGGAACCGGCCGGATCGGATGACTATATCATATAGCTGCCATAGGAACGATCGGTCGGAAAATAAGTTTTAGTAAGAAAAACTTGTTTGTTTTTCATTGAAGCGTCCCTTATATTGGAATATATTAGTTTTATATGTTTCCACATAATTCTGGAAAAATGTATCAAAATCGGATCACTGCCATATAAACGGTCGGTCAAAAAACTACTTCTAGTGAGAAAAACTTTTTTGTTTTCCATCGTAGCGTCTTCAATCTTGGCATATATTAGTTCGATATGCTTTCACATAATTTCGAAAAAATTTATCAAAATCGGGTGACTATAGCATATAGCTCCCATAGAAACGGTCGGTCAAAAAACTACTTCTAGTGAGAAAAACTTTTTTGTTTTCTATCGTAGCGTCTCCAATCTTGATATATATTAGTTTTATATTCTTTCACATAATTTCGAAAAAAATTTATCAAAATCGGATGACTATAGCATATAGCTGCCATTGGACCGATCGGTCGGAAAATGTGTTTTACTAAGAAAAGTTTTTTTTATGGTATCAAATTTTTATTATCAATGATTTAAAAATTTTAAATATTTTATATCTATATCCTATATATATTTTACCGGTTAAATCAGTTGGAGTAAAGTTTTTCAAGTGTATTAAAACTTCGGCACAGTCGAAGTTAGATTTGCCTTCTCGTTTTTTTTATTTATTAAACCAATTATACATCCTCCTTTCCTACACCCAACGCACAAAACTGTCTCTTTGTCATTTTAATCAGGGCAATAAATTTTCCACTCCAATGATAATATTTGTTTAAAATGGCAAAATATTAAAAAGAAAATTCAATTAATCAATTAAAACAATTTAGGCACATTTAATATGCGAATATTATGCACATAAATCAATTGATTTGCAAAACCAAATACAAATACTCATCAAGAGGGCAAGAGTGTTGCCCTGACGGAACGGAAGTTGACAGTTAACGCCCTTTTGACCAACTAAAACTTACATGGTGGGATGGTGGGAAGGGAAGGGGCAGCACTGAATCCATTATGGCATTCAATTAATTAAAATTTAATATTTATGAAACTGTCGTATGGTGAAAAATTGTGCAATTATGTTAATTTATGAGAGTGGGAACACAAGAACGACAACTGACAGATGAAGCCAGAATTTTTTCTTACCCATCTGGCAAAAAATTCATTATCGATGTCAAAAGTGAAATATGAATTATGCATTACATACATCAACTCAACCACTTGGCTGCCAAAATTTGTTATTAGCTTGTTTGACAAACTCAAGTGTTTTGGCCCCTGTCTTCGCATGCCAAAAGTGTCAGGAAATAAATGTCATGTGAAGTGATTGTCATTGGGGAAATATGAAAAGTAGCTAGAACATATTTAAATGATTTCTAAGAGCTTATTTTAATTTACGTTTCTTATTTCTAGCTTCAAGGTGCAAAGGTCGCAGCATGGCAGTGAGTGGAAATTTGTTTATTTTTTAAGTAATTAAAAGTTTAAGGCGAAGTAAGCTTTTTGCTTTTAATTTATGTTAATACCAGCGGGTATAAAATGGCCAAGGTATCTTAAATACTTGATTGAATTGAAGTTAATCGCATGAGAAAAATAGATTTGGATTTTTCTGGGGTGGATGTTTCCGTATTGACACAAATTCAAAAAAATGTATGTATACATACATAGCTCGGCATAAATATACTCTCAAGTATACCGATTTTCAAGTATTAATGTTGAATTTCATATAGATCGGCTGAAAAAAAGTTTTAATCTTAAATCAGAGTTCCCCAGCCTTAGCCCCTGGGGCCGAACACTTTTGGCAGTTCATATGCATACGAACCGCTTGCCTGTCGTCAGTAGAAGTCAGCGAGGTCAAGACGAGCAGTTCGATATCACTTTGCTAGCGGGCAACACTGCCTAAGAAACAATTAGAATTACAATTTGCTGACAAATCTAAATCAAAATTTACACATATAATTTTCACCTGTTTGCTTCTCATTTGCCTAGCCTATTAGCATGATTTTAACCATTTTAAAAGTTAATTTGATAATCCTTGCCTTAATCCCTTAATTTTTCTACCTCAAAAAAAATATGGCTGTTTTTACCAATTTAAAAAATATATTTTTTTAATTTAGCCTTTTAAAACAATAGATTGGCTGAAAAATAAGGTTTGGCCTTTTAAACACCCATTTCCAACCTTGATCTTTTGAAAATAGAGTTGGAAAACAGTGTTGAAAAATATTGTTGGATTTCTATCCAACAATGTTGGAAAACAGAGTTAGAAAATAGTGTTGGAAAACAGAGTTGGAAAACAGTGTTGTAAAACGGGGTTGTAAAACAGTGTTGGAAAACTGAGTTGGAAAACAGTGTTGTTGAATATTGTTGGAAGACAATGTTGTAAAGTGGTGTTGGAAAACAGGGTTGGAAAACAGTGTTGGAAAATATTTTTGAATGGGTATGTTGTAAAACAGTGATGGAAAACAGGGTTGGAAAACAGGGTTGGAAAACGATGTTGTAAAACAGGGTTAGAAAACAGTGTTGGAAAACAGTGTTGGAAAACAGTGTTGGAAAACAGTGTTGGTGAATATTGTTGGAAGACAATGTTGTAAAGCAGTGTTGAAAAACAGGGTTGGAAAATTGTGTTGCGAAGCACAGTTGGAAAACAGCGTGGGAAAATATTTTTGTAAGGGTATGTTGTAAAACAGGGTTGGAAAACAGTGTTGGATAACAATGTTGTAAAACAGTGTTGGAAAACAGGGTTGGAAAACAGAGTTTGAATTTATTGTTGGAAGACAATGTTGTAAAAAAGAGTTTGAAAAACAGGGTTGGAAAATTGTGTTGCGAAGCAGAGTTGGAAAACAGTGTGGGAAAATATTTTTGAAAGGGTATGTTGTAAAACAGTGATGGAAAACAGGGTTGGAAAACAGAGTTGGAAAACAGAGTTGGAAAACAATGTTGGAAAACAGGGTTCGAAAACAGTGTTGGAAAACAGTGTTAGTGAATATTGTTGGAAGACAATGTTGTAAAGCAGTGTTGAAAAACAGGGTTGGAAAATTGTGTTGCGAAGCAGAGTTGGAAAACAGTGTGGGAAAATATTTTTGAAAGGGTATGTTGTAAAACAGTGTTGGAAAACAGGGTTGGAAAAAAGTGTTGGATAACAATGTTGGAAAACAGTGTTGGAAAACAGAGTTTGAATTTGTTGTTGGTAGACAATGTTGTAAAACAGAGTTTGAAAACAGTGTTGAACAAATTTTGTTGGAGGACAATGTTGTAAAACAATGTTTAAAACAGTGTTGGAAAATAATATAAAAAGCAGTATTGGGAAACAGTGTTGGAAAATAATGTTGAAAACCAGTGTTGGAAAACAGAGTTGTAAAGCAAAGTTGTAAAACAGAGTTGTAAAACAGAGTTGGAAAACACCCCAAAAGTCAATGCTGAAGCGGTCTAGAACATGCTACTTAATTGAAATGCTACGGTTGGCCATACGATCGCTTGGAGTGTATGCTGTGTCCTTGTGAACGCTATGCGTTTTGCGTTATTTTGAAATTGAATTTTAACCCTACCAAAAAATCTTTCGTACCAAAGTTAAAAATGTTTCACATCAAAAATGTTTCCATATTAACTTTTCCTGACATTTTTCAAAATCTAGCGCCCACTGTCACCATATATGGAAGCTATACTCATCAGTTAGACTCAGTACAATGACAGATCAAATTGTAAAATTTAAAATTTATTAACATTTTTTTCACAGTTTTTGCCTTGGGGCAAAGTAAATGAGCATTTGAAACGCAAATAAACTGCTGAGTTTGTTTATCATTTGTTTTATACGATTTAAGGCAGGCAATATGCATTATGGTGCATATTTTGCTGGCGCCTCAAGGTATGCAACACTAAGTAGACGAAGTAGACAAAACTTTGTATATGTGTGTGTCTGTGCGTGGAAAAGCTTTTCAACGCTGCAACCTCATTTTAATTTCAATTTAAACAAACTTTTGCAATAGTTGCACAAACACACACACACGTCACCTACCAACTTGGTTCGGTGTCGTGCCGAAACGTGCCCAAATAATTTGTGAACAACTCGCAAATGTTTGTAATAAGATATGCTAATGTTTTCACATTTCGTTACATCTCATTTTGCTTGCAGTTGAGTATATGCGAGACCAATTTTATAATGACTGAACGAACTCGGAAAAGAGGCAAAGAGAAGACGAACTTAGGGGTTTGCTTTATAGCTTATAAAATCTTTGAACAGTTTTTCTTAAAAATCCTTAATATACAACTCCTTCGTATGCTTAAGATTTAACTTAAAATTGAGCTGGTATTTATGTATAGCTCTCATAGCCATTCCAGGAAATCGAAAGCAACAAATTGTAATTTACTGTAAACACTCTACAAACTGTAGTGCTGCCTTCTTCCCTTAACGAGAACCATTTGCCATTTGGACGGGATTACAATTTGAGTTTTATGTAAGCGACAAACCAATTGGATAGGCCAGAGAGCTATTAAATGAAAATGAAAAGCAACAAAAACACAGATATCCTTGGCACAATAACAATCATATTAAATGCATTTGTAATAACATTTTGAGAATACTCTTGTAGTATCCAATTTATAACAGAGAATCCCAACAGAAAACGAACAATAATCATCGTGCTGAGTGTGAGGTAAGCTGAGAACATTTTCAATTAAATTGTGGCCAAGCTCAAAACTAACTTAGATGATGGTGTGTGTGTGTGTGTGTGTGTGTAGCAATTGACAGCCACACACATAAAAGCTTTTAAGTCTTAATAAATCTTGCATACAATTTCGAAAAATAAAAATAGTCGCAGACAAACAGTCGCCAAGTCTGAAGATTCGCGAGGGGCGTGAATGAGTGACAATAATGTGCATGTGTGTGTGTGTGTGTTTGCTACATACTACTTTATTTTTTGACAGCTGAAGTTGACTCGCATATCGAAACCAACGAACAGCGGCAAAAGCGGAAAACGGAAACTGGGGAAAAGCCGGAATGGAGTGGAGGCATTGGTTGCACTTTTCTGCTGCCAACTGGGGTATTGAATCACTCACCTTGGCGACGCTTTGCAAAATGTTGAACTGTACCCAGGGTATTATTCTTTTCTTTCTCTGTAACTTGGTTATGTGCACACACACACACACATACACATATAAATTCAACATAAATATTTAAAGTTGACTGATGGGGACACTTAAGTTAGAGAAAACATTACACTTTTATTAAATTATTCGACCTTTTTTCATTTTACTCTGTGTAAAGGGATTTGAGAAGGTCAAGTAGAGGAAGTTGGTGTACTTCATTTGAACTGAAGAAGTGTTGGGGTTTGTGTTAGTGAGTAAACAAAAATGAGTGAAGTTCAAAATGCTATTTAATTGCTCTTTTTATTCAGTTGTTTTTTTTTTCAAAATCAATCAGAAGTGTGACCAAAATCTCTAAAGATTTTGGTTTTAGTTGTTTTAAAAATCTCTCGAAAAATTAAAAAAATTTTTTATAAGATTGAAAAAACACAGAGTTATACACAAAACGATGTTGCTTGCTTGTCAGACCCTGAGGGAAACCCTTCAGCACACTTTAAAGTTAAAATTGGCTGTTACAGCCTCCCAATGGGGCCAAGCGGAGCTTCTCTCAACCTTAGCACACTTAGGCCATTAAATTTTACCATTGTAAGGTCGCTTAAGGACTTGTCTCCTTTCCATTCCTCTCATTTGGGGTGCTTAATGATAATTTGATTGAGCTCTTTGGGAAAGAAACATTTTATGGGCTAGGTCCATCCGGTTGCCATTATGAATCCTGAGATTTGCTTGGGAGATATAACCCACAGCTCGGAGTTATCTGTTAGATAGTTTGAGCAAAGGAATTTCTGAGATTGTCGAATTAGAAAAAGTGAAAGACAGACTCTACTTTTTTACGTCTTTGTAGCTTCTGCAGAAGTCGGCGGCATGTGCTCCAATAAGTCAGTGACCTATATGAGACCTTACAACTGCTGTGCTCTGCTCTGTGCTCTGCTCTGTTCTCTGCTCTTTTTTTTTGCTGCGAATTGGCCAGATCAGTCGCTTTGTTATGCAGAAAGTAACTGACTGCCATTTTTGAGTACCTTTCTGGTTGTAGAAATTTTTTGTTAAAAGCCTGCACGTAGCCATGAGCATACCGACAGTTTTCTTATCGGAAAGGAGATTGGTGGAAGTGCTCCATCTCGCGTGTCATTTGCTTTACAATTGTCCTTCATGTCTCGGTGCCCTGCGACCCAAATGAGTCTTATGTCAGCTTACTTTGCCATCTGAGAGATACTAAAAAGTATTTTCTAAGAAACCCCCAATACAAATTAAGACTATTTCAAATCAGAATACAAATATAAAAGGTAGCGCAACCGAAAGTGCCTTTTCGCATGCGCGATAAATGATGGAAACTCAGGGCAACAATCACTCAAGAACCAGGGCCACACAGTCAATACTTTCATTTTTTACAGCCATAGTAAAACCCAACCGAATAAGCTGGATCAGTTGGATGGCCATCTTGTATATTGCTCTTGGAATAAATTAATTGCATCAATTATTCGCTCTTCGTTCTGGTTGCTTGCTTTTTAAAGTGTGAGTGAAATCTGTTTTTACAAAATTTGATTCAGTTTTTACACGATTTCATTCAAAATAGCACGATTTAAAAAATCTCATTGATTGAAATTTGAAAGAATTTTTAAAAATTTAGTTAGAGAATTTCCCTTTCCAATTTATTTTTAGCAGCTTTAGTATGTAAATGGTTCAGTCTCAATATGTTATCGAAGTTGCTTTGATTCCACAGATTGCCGTGATAGTGATGAACCGGCCCAACTAACTGCAAGTTTAATTCTAGATGGTATTCATCTTGCTAATAAATTAGAAAATCATTTCGAGTGATGATAGCTATTTTGAATCATTTTTACGTAAGCGATCGCGTATAATATCAGATAATAAAAGCAAATAGAGTTGTGTTATTTTCAGCACCTTGAATTGAAAACACTAGTTTTTAGCGAAAAAGACCTATTGAAGCCATTATTGTTTAATGATGTATTTTGGAATGCTAAACTCAAAATGAATTTCAAAAATTTTTGTATGGATACGTTTTTGAGTTAGAATTTTTTTTTAATTTTTCGGTAGGTACACTTACATTTTAAGCCATATCTCGAGTTAGAAAATTTAGATGGAGTCAAGCAAGGGATTAAGCAAAAGGGCATGCAATTTCTAATAATCTAGTTGAAGAACATTTTCCAATCGGTTGAGTAGTTTGAAAGTTGGAGCAAAAATATTTCGAAAAAAATTATTTTTTCCTTAAAACGAAAAATTTGATTTTCTAAGATCTGTAAGTGGTTGAAAATTAAAATCAAAAAATTGTTTTTTCATTTACTCTAATAAATTGCACTGTTACGGAGATAATAAGGTATTGATGACGAAAATCTGTGGATAAATAGCGATGTTTTGAGCAATTTTGTAAAAGTACTAAAATGAATTGTCTTTTGTTTTCTTGTAATAAACTGTGCATTAAATGCATAAATAAATATTATATTTTCATTTTTGCTTTGATGGTTGAAGGATATGGAACCAATTCCTTTTTTATACACTTGAAAAGTGTATATTAATTTTGCCCAGAAGTTTGTAACGCATAGAAATATTCATTTCCGACCCCATAAACTATATATATTCTTGATCAGGACGACGAGCTGAGTTCATTTCCGCTTGTCCGTCCGTCCGTCTGTCTGTCCGTCTGTCCGTCTGTTTCTACGCGAACTAGTCTCTCAGTTTTAAAGCTATCGAGCTGAAATTTTGCACAGAGTCTTCTTTTTACTGCACGCAACTAATATGTCGGAACCGGCCGGATCGGATGACTATATCATATAGCTGCCATAGGAACGATCGGTCTAAGAACTAGTTCTAGTTAGAAAAACTTTTTTATTTTCCATCGTAGCATCACTAATCTTGGTATATGTTAGTTTTATATGCTTCCACATAATTCTGGAAAAATATATCAACATCGGATCACTATATCATATAGCTGCCATAGGAACGATCGGTCGAAAAATAAGTCTTTGTGAGAAAAACTTTTTGGATTTCCATCGTAGCTTCTCCAATCGTAGTATACATTTGTTTTATATGTTTCCACGTAATTCTGAAAAAATTGATCAAAATCGGATGACTATAGCATATAGCTGCCATATAAACGGTCGGTCAAAAAACTACTTCTAGTGAGAAAAGTTTTTTGTTTTTTATCGTAGCGTCCCCAATCTTGGTATATATTAGTTTTATATACTTTCACATAATTTTGAAAAAAATTATCAAAATCGGATGACTATAGCATATAGCTGCCATAGGACCGATCGGTCGGAAAATGTGTTTTACTAAGAAAAGCTTTTTTTATGGTATCAAATTTTTATTAGCAATGATTTAAAAATTTTAAATATCTGATATCTATATCCTATATATATTTTTTGCAGTTAAATCAGTTGGAGTAAAGTTTTTCAAGTGTATTAAAACTTCGGCACTGTCGAAGTTAGCTTTGCCTTCTCGTTTTCTATGTACTTCATGTCTTTTTTTACACGGTTTTTTCTGGAACGTATCTACTGTGTAAAAACAGAATTAGGTGTACTCTAATTATTGTTTTTGACACTAATGAAAGTTAAAAGAATTTTAAATCTTGCCCTTTGATTGCCATACTTAATTTGTTGTGGCTGCCGCAAATAATATCGTTAGAAAGGATTGTCATTAAGCTTTTAATCGATACCAATATATCAATTAAATATTTTCATTTTTCATGTTTTCGTTGACAAAGTTGGAAAACAGTGTTGGAAAATGGGGTTGAAAAATAACTTTGGAAAACAGTGTTTAAGAACAGTGTTGAAAAAGAATGTTAGAAAACAGAGTTGAATAAAATGCTGAAAAGCAATGTTAAAAAAGAGTGTTGGAAAACACTGTTGAAAACAGTGTTGGAAAATAGTGTTGGAAAACAATTTTGATAAACAGTGTTAGAAAACATACAGTCGTCAGCAATCCGACTTAAACAATAAAAAAAGAAAGCTAACATCGGCTACGCCGATGTTTTAAATACCCCTGCAGTTTTTGAAAGGCGCTACCATTGATAACAAAAAAGTTTTTCTCATTAGAATTAGTTTTTGGACCGATCGTTCCTATGGCAGCTATATGCTATAGTCATCCGATTATGATAAATTTTTCAGAATTGTGTGAAAGCATATAAAACTAATATATACCACGATTGGTGACGCTACAATGGAAAACGAAAAAGTTTTCTCACTAGAACTTCCCTTCAGTTCCAGCGGGAGCAATTGCTCCCTTTCATGGCTGAACTCATGGGTGAATTCAGAGCTGAGTTGGCTCATGACAATTCATGACCGATATTCTGCTCATATTCGCAACTCAAATGTTGTGGCGAAAAATCAGAATTTATTATAAAATTCAGTATACATATAAATAATTAATTATATGAATTATTATTTATTCAAATAATGATATATTTTTTATAAAATAATTATTGTAATTTTTGTGCCTAAACATAACAAAAAAAGAGCGAGAGAGAGAATGCAGCTGCACGCTGACTCTCTCACGCAACGTAGGCCGAAAAAAACAACAACGAAGCAAAACGAATGCAAAAGTGTGCGTAACGTGTGCATAAGAAGGAAAGAGACAAACAATGTTGCTCATATAAGTAGCCTCTTTAGCGTTTGCCCGCACGCGTGTGCGGTGGCTGACTGCGTTGAGACGTCATTCGATTTGTGCTAAGTCCCGAGTTCGATCCCCAGACAAGGTAATCTGTATTAAATAATATTTATATTTCTTAGTTTATTTCAGAGCGGCGTTGGTTCACCATGAGAATTAATATTACTTAGATAAATAAATCTGAGTGTGGGGGAGGCGGGGCAGACACTGGGGTGGAGTTAGAACTTTACCCCTCCCCCCCCTCCGCCACCAGTACACATTTTTTTTGTGCAGCCATGAATTCGATCTAAAATCACCCCAGAAATCACTCATGAAATCGACCTTAAATCATCAGTGAAATCATTCATGAAACTCACCCATGAGTTCATCCATGCTTCTCATGGCTAAAAGAAGCGAACGTCATGAAGTCCTAGGCCATGCCTATGTTAAATTCATGCCTGAAACTCATATAAAGGCTGCCATGAATTCATGACCAGCCCTTCCATTTCAGGCCTGAGCGGAACTGAAGGGTTGTTTTTGGACCGATCGTTCCTATGGCAGCTATATGCTATAGTCATCCGATTCCGATAATTTTTTCCAGAATTATGTGGAAGTATATAAAACTAATATATACCACGATTGGTGATGCTACGATGGAAAACAAAAAAGTTTTTCTCACTAGAACTAGTTTTTGACCGACCGTTTATATGGCAGCTATATGCTACAGTCATCCGATTTTGATAAATTTTTCCAGAATTGTGTGGAAGCATATAAAACTAATATATACTACGATTGGTGACGCTAAGTTGGAAAACAAAAAAGTTTTTCTCATTAGAACTAGTTTTTGGACCGATCGTTCCTATGGCAGCTATATGATATAGTCATCCGATCCGGCCGATTCCGACAAACGTGCAGCGTATTTGTATTTAAAGACTTTTTGCAAAGTTTGGTCAAGATAGCTTCAAAACTGAGGAAGGAGATAGCATAGAAACAGACGGACTGACGGACAGACGGACGGACGGACAGACGGACAAACGGAAATGAACTCAGCTCGTCATGCTGATCAAGAATATATATACTTTATGTGGTCGGAAATGCTTAATTCACTGCGTTACAAACATCGTGACAATTTTAATATACCCTCTGCAAGGGTATAAAAATCAAAGAGAAGCATGCCGGATTAAAAAATCGTAAGTGATGACGAGATGTAATGGCTTACCTACCATATATTCCCGGCCCTGCACCGTCTGATTATCATTTGTTTTAATCTTTTAAAAATTCTTTAATTAGTTAAACTCAAAAGTGATTAAAGGTGGTCGTACAAAAAACGGCCACAACATAATTGATTATAGTTAAGCGGTAAATCACTGTTGGATTTAATACAACAAAATTCCACACTACTTTCCTTCCAACCCAATAACTGAATATGTAATCTAGGGCAACACTACGTCTGAGTGATATTTTTTTTTGATTCCTTTTTTTACACCAAAATAAAATTTTCCATACAACAAATGTCCGACCTAATGCTCAAAAAACTGAGTTTTAAGTCATTTCCACAAGGTTTCTGGTGCAAATTTGATTAGAATTACTTAAGAAGAAAAAATTGAGCCACCCCAATAAACATATTTCTGGAAATACTTAATGTCAAAGGCAATTGTTCGCCCGACCTAACCTATCCCAATTTAATTCTTAACCAAAAACCGTTTGAGTATTTGGCAAAAGTTTGAGCTTTGAATACAGAAAAGTACCTCAACTTTTTACCCACCTACCCAACCAAACAAAGTGTTTCATCTGAATATTTTCGTTATTATTTGCTAAGCCAAGTTACCTCTGGCATACACACACACACACACACACACAACATATATCGTTGTTGACTCAAGTGACACTTAATCCCAGCACCCGCCTCCCTCTTCATTCATTTTTTTTTCTCTTTGTTAAAAAAAAAAACAAGAATGAAGAAAAATTACGGAAGGTTTGGTAACGTGCCCCAAGAAAAAGCAAATAAATGGCGTGTATAAAAACGGCAAAACGTAAATAAGCAACAGCACACTGAAGAGGGGGAGGGGAAGGTGGGTGGTTTGTGGCAAAAGCCAAGCGCCAAAAAGTGCTGAAAACTCTGTGCAAACATTTTATGGCACTTTTGGCTTATTTTCTGCTGCTGCAACTTGCCACACACACACACCCACACACACATACACACTCATATTGAGACATTGTTGTTGAGACCCGCCCGCTACTGCTTCTCCTTTGCCTGAGCATAAGCAATAACTGTTGACAATCTTTGGCAACTTTTGTTCGCCCAGATTCTCTGAGCTTTCCACTTCGTCTTCTTCTTCTTCTTCATCACGCACATCACCGGAAATCGATCTCATCACTTATGCAAAATGTGACGCTGTTAGTTGGGAAAATTTATACACACAAAGTGCAACTTTCTAAAGAGAGAAATATAAATGAAACTAGTTGGCTGCGGAGCAATACTTTTTACAAAATTTCTTTTTTCTGGCAGCGCCTCTAAGTAGGCAGCGATTTTTTGTTTAAATTCTATGCTTTAAATTTACGCTCACCTGGCTAACATTTGATGGTGTTTTTTTATGTTTATTGTTAAGAAAAAGTTTGGCAATAGTTTTAAGCGAAAGTTTGGCCATTTAAAAAAGAAAAAACAAAATTCATATGGTATTGCTTTTTTAACTTTTAAGCTATAAATTAAATGAAAGTGCATCAAAGTGTTAATCGAGCTCATTTGATTTGTTTGAGGCAAAATGAAGAAAAATAGGTCTCACCATTCAAAAAGTTTATATTTTGTTGTATAATTAATAATGGTGAAATCCTCAAAAATGTTATTTTAATTTTTAATGAACTCAACTGAGCCTTAATGCTTCGAAAGCAACAAAATTACTCATACGACACGTTGACCAGATCAAATTTCTATAGCAGTTGTTGCTGCCAAATTTTTGAAATATGTAAATATGTAAGCTAAGGCATCACTACGTAACTTTGAATCCAACTCGCAGTCCCTAACCCCCATTTTTATACTCTGTACCGAAGGAACAAAGAGTATATTGGGTTTGTGCAAATGTGTGTAACAGCCAGAAGGAAGCATCTCCGACCCTATAAAGTATATATATTCTTGATCAGTATCAACAGCCGAGTCGATATAGACATGTCCGTCTGTCCGTATGAACGCTGAGATCTCAGAGATGGTAAGAGATAGAGGTTTGAGGTGTATGGAACATATATTTATTTTACTTGCAGGCAGATCAAGTTTAGTTTTTTTTTTGCCACGCCCCCTGCCTCCCCCGCAAATCGAAAAAACCGTATATCTTCTACAATTTTGGAGTTAGGTTGTTCGAACCTTCTAGACATATATTCTACTCATAATTTCTTATCGAGCCCCCATACATCGTTTTCCGATCAGATGAGCGATAGTAGAGTTGCCACCCCCGCAATTTGAAAAACACCTCAAATATCCCGCATTTTTGGAGTTAGGTTGTTTCGAACCATCTAGACATATATTCTACTCATCATTACTTATCGAACCCCCATACATTGTTTTCCGATCAGATAAACGATAGTAGAGTTGCCACCCCCGCAATTGGAAAAACACCTCAAATATCCCGCAATTTTGGAGTTAGGTTGTTCGAACCTTCTAGGCATATATTCTACTCATCATTACTTATCGAGCCCCATACATCGTTTTCCGATCAGATGAACGATAGTAGAGTTGCCCCAGTTGAAAAAACCAAATATCCCGTTTTGGAGTTAGGTGTTTCGAACCATCTAGGCATATATTCTACTCATCATTACTTATCGAACCCCATAGTTCCGATCGATTACGTAGTAGAGTTGCAGTTGCCACACCATCTCGTATTTTGGAGTTTGTTTTCGACGGATAATTACTTTCCCTCTTCATTGTTTTCCGATCAGATGAACGATAGTAGAGTTGCCACCCCCGCAATTTGAAAAACACCTCAAATATCCCGCAATTTTGGAGTTAGGTTGTTCGAACCTTCTAGGCATATATTCTACTCATCATTACTTATCGAACCCCCATACATTGTTTTCCGATCAGATGAACGATAGTAGAGTTGCCACCCCCGCAATTTGAAAAACACCGCAAATATCCCGCAATTTTAGAGTTAGGTTGTTCAAACCTTCTGGGCATATATTCTACTCATCATTACTTATCGAACCGCAATACAGGTACAAACAGGTACAGAGTATATTACAGTCGGGCTTGACCGACTTTCTTACTTGTTTTTTTTTTAAATCTGTTTCTATATAGACAACACTGCGTATGATTTATAGTCGGCGGCGATTTCAATGCCAAACACCGGCTCTGGGGAAACTTTAGAGCCAATCCCAGGGGTACGGCCTTTTTCCAGGCGTTAACTTCAGATGCCACTCAGGTCTTGGCCACAGGGAGACAAACCTACTATCCCTACAACAGAAGCAGCACACCCTCTTGCCTGGACTTTTACATATATAAGGGACTGCCAAGTCACCTGTCCTCGGATCACCTGCCCATCCTAGCCAAATTGAAGCTGAGACACCAGGTGACTTCTGCCAAAAAGATAATCCTTCGGTAATTGTCTAGTATAGCGGCCTACTCTCAGAAAATTCCAAAAAAATTCCCTTCGATAGATCGCGAATTATGAAGAATTTTCATGCAGAAAAAACGCGGGGGTCATCCATGGTTTCTTTTTAAACGAATTTTGAAAATTTGATTTTTTACCTAATAAAACATATTGTGTTTTGAGCAATGTGTCAAATTTAATTCAAATTTAATTGGATTTTTTATTGTTTTAAGCGTCACAAATGTTTACTACAAGAAAATCAAATGTGGGAATTCTGCTGACTGTCAGATACAGTAAAAGATGACGGCAAACTATTCTTTCGGTGCCGTAAAGAGTGGAATAAACCAACCGCAAAAAAAAAAAATACAAAGAAAATAGCAAACAACAAAAATACACAAAATACTTTTTTTTCTACACCAAACGGTGAACCATTCTCAAAAATTTTGTGGATCCTCTACACAAGCACACACAAAACATAGAAAGGCTGTGGCGGGACGAGATGGCCGAGTTCGGCTCATTGGCTGAAAAAAATTCACTATCCAGGATATTTGGCCAAGTTTATGTTTTATAAACGATTCCCAAGTCACAAGGATAGGATCCATAACATCTTCCTGGCTATTGGTCAGTTATATAATTCGAAAAAGAAAACATCGTTAATGATATTCATTTTGCTGAGGTGAGTAATGTAAAATGTGCGCCGTAGGCAGTAATTTTTTTTCAAAAAATCGCGCGATTTTTTGAAAAAATATTTTACTTTATTTAAATACTCAATAACCTCTATATTCATCAAAGACAAAAATTTCGACACCGTAAAATTGCAATTCATGCACTCCATTTTGATTAGAATTAATGAATGAACAATAAAAATCCAATTAAATTTGAATTAAATTTGACACATTGCTCAAAACACAATATGTTTTATTAGGTAAAAAATCAAATTTTCAAAATTCGTTTAAAAGAAACCATGGATGACCCCGCGTTTTTTTCTGCATGAAAATTCTTCATAATTCGCGGTCCATCGAGAAAATTTTTTTGGAATTTTCTGAGAGTAGGCCGCTATACTAGACATTTACCAATCCTTCTCCCATGGTCAGACATAAAAATGTTCCAGGAAAAATTGAATAATACCCTGCACCTCAGCACGGAGATTCACACTGTACAGGATGTCGATGACTCTATAGTCTCATTCATGAGCAAAATTCACGCTGCTGCCTCAACCTCTGCCCCTGCTAATGTAGTTTATGCAAGACCTCTTCGTGGCAACTTAACATTGACGCCGGTAGCGGAAGGTTTACTTGAGCTAAAAAAAAGGTTAAGAAGGGAATATATCCGCACAAGCGACCCAGCGATCGACAGGATATACCGGAGGATATTTAATAGGGTCTGAAAAGTCCTTGCTGAAATCAAGAAGAAAGCCACCGACAAACTGCTGGAGGAAGCTACACCTCATGATGACTCTAAATTCGACCTTTGGAAGCTCACCAAGCGATACAAACGTCTGGCTTCACCCAGGGTTTCCGATCAAGAGCCCTGACGGGTCTTGGGCCCACAGGATTGTGCGGAAGCCTTTGCCTGCAATCTTGAGAACAGGTTTCAGTCATTCTCCACTGCTTCGGCAAACAGAAATCAGCTGGTGCAGGTCTCAATGGATGCTCCTCTTCAAATGGCCCACCCAGTTGCACCAATTACTTACCAGGAGGTGAAGGACGAGATTAAGGCAACAAGTCCCCTGGAGAAGACATGATGGACAACAGGACAATAAAGCTGCTTCCTCATATGCTCATATTCAACGCAGCACTGAGGCTGAGCTATTTCCCTGCTGCATGGAAGAATGCTAAAATTGTTATGTTGCACAAACCTGGCAAGCCTCCCGAACAACTGGAATCGTAAAGGCCAATCAACCTCCTTCCAGCATTTGGCAAACTGCTGGAAAGATGCCTAATACGTAGGATCCGTACAACTCCAGCTGCAAGAAGGAGCATACCCAAGTTTCAGTTTGGGTTTCGACTCAGACATGGCAATCCTGAACAACTCCACAGAGCGGTCAACTTCGTGCTGGAAGGTTTTAACACCAAGGAGTACGTTGTTGCAGCGTACTTGGATATTCAACAGGCGTTCGACCAAAAAAATGATCCTGAACAAATTAAGTTATCAATAAAAAATGCGCCGCAGGTTAAAATTTGTTTTGCTTTACTGCATTTTTTTTTATAATGAGAAAAATGATTAATTTCGGTACGGAAGATTTTTTTAATGTTTTTTAATATCAAAATAACGCATAACGTGTAACGCATAACGCTCCCACTGACACAGCAAACGCCCGGCCAACCGGCATTAGTTCATATATTTAGCTTCCAACTTTCTTCTAAAACTATTGTCACAGTGAAATTATACCAATGCCAAAATGCTTTACAGCGCTGGTGACCTGCATAGTACACACTAATCCCTGCCTACTTACTGGTTCTGGCATGTGGGCAAGTTTATAGTTTAATTTTAAGTGCGCCACTAAACACAGATTAAAATTTCTTACGCATTTTTTTATGATGGGCATTTTGAATTTTGCATGTGAACACAGCAACAAGAACACGAACCACAACGGTAAGTACTCGAAAGTAAGGAAACGGCAGCAGGAGCAGGAGCTGGAGCCCAACCACACATGACACATAAAAACCAGCATGAAACTGCCCCTTAACGAGCGCATAAATCTTTAACTGGCCCCTCACTTACGCCCAGCATTTTGATTGTTGTTTGTGTGTGTGTGTGTGTGGTGTAGTGTGTTTGTAATGGTATAAGTGCACACACAATTGCAATTGTGTTTGTTTTGTGCAAAAAATGCTGTTTGTTTACTTTCAGACGGCGCCTACAAAACAAAAAAGAAAACTCAACCCCCCCCCCCCCCCCCCTACCCACCCAAAAAAAAAGAAGAGAAAGCTACAGAATTACTGTATTTCTGCTTATGCGAGCGCAGCGTCATCATCAACTTTTTGGTTAGGTGGCAGAAAGATTACCTTTGAAGTTGGTTTAGGTATATGCGCTGAATAAATAGGCCAAAAGCACATTTCATATTCTTGCTGTTTGGTAGTCCCCCAAGTTTGATTTCCACTTGAAAAGTAGGCCACATTTTATTATACAGCGAATTATGTTAAGTCTCACGGGATTCAATAATACTACAAATGGAATTGTTATAACTTAGGTTAGGTTCAGTTATTTGATCATATTTTGATGTTTGTATGTTTGTATGTTTGTATGTTTGTATGTTTGTATGTTTGTATGTTTGTATGTTTGTATGTTTGTATGTTTGTATGTTTGTATGTTTGTATGTTTGTATGTTTGTATGTTTGTATGTTTGTATGTTTGTATGTTTGTATGTTTGTATGTTTGTATGTTTGTATGTTTGTATGTTTGTATGTTTGTATGTTTGTATGTTTGTATGTTTGTATGTTTGTATGTTTGTATGTTTGTATGTTTGTATGTTTTATGTTTGTATGTTTGTATGTTTGTATGTTTGTATGTTTGTATGTTTGTATGTTTGTTATGTTTGTATGTTTGTATGTTGTATGTTTGTGTTTGTATGTTTGTATGTTTGTATGTTTGTTGTTTGTATGTTGTATGTTTGTATGTTTTGTTTGTATGTTTGTTTGTATGTTATGTTTTATTTTGTATGTTTTATGTTTGTATGTTTGTTGTTTTTTGTTTTATGTGTATGTTTGTATGTTTTATGTTTTATTTTTTTGTATGTTTTTTTATGTTTTTTTTTTTTTATTTTTTATTTTGTATGTTTTATGTTTGTATGTTTGTTGTTTTTGTGTATGTTTGTATGTTTGTATGTTTGTATGTTTGTATGTTTGTATGTTTGTATGTTTGTATGTTTGTATGTTTGTATGTTTGTATGTTTGTATGTTTGTATGTTTGTATGTTTGTATGTTTGTATGTTTGTATGTTTGTATGTTTGTATGTTTGTATGTTTGTATGTTTGTATGTTTGTATGTTTGTATGTTTGTATGTTTCAGCTTACTTTATGTGATTTTATTAGTCAGTTTATTTGGCCTGGTTAGGGTATCTACCCGACGCTTTGTCATTATTTTGAAATATGTATTTTTTATTTGCTATTTTTTGTAGCATACTTTTTGCCACACCATTAATTTAATATTCAGCGCAGTAATGCAAGCGGATGTAAGCAAGTGCGCGTGTGTGTGTGCGTGTGTAATTGGGTACAGCGCACTTAAGTCATTTTGCCTTGTATGTGGGGGTGTGTGTGTGTGACTGTACGTACAACTTTAAATGCTTATTTAATTGTGTTAAGTGTCATTTACACTGCCATCTATGGCACACATAATACTCGCAGTCCTCGTACTCTCGCGTCGCCATTTTAGCGGCAACAAACTTTCAGCTAACATTTTAATTTATGTTGTGCCCACGCTCACGTACACGTACACGCACACAAATGCGTTTTAGCACAAAAAAGTTTAGCAATGTCTTCATTACTCGCAGATAAACGCCATCACTCTGTACATACATACTCGTACATATTTTTGTACTTACTTTGCAGCTGCGGAAAAGCATTCAGTCAGACTCTTTTTTTTACATATATTTTTAATGTGCTACTCTCTCCTATATACGACTGTATGTTGTACTAGTTTTTCTTTTTGTTGAAGTCTAACTTTGGTCTTGCATATGACATTAATGTCCGGATGTCATGTTTACTTATTTCGCATTCAGAAAACGTATTTTTAATCTCTAGCAAATTTAAAGCGGAAACAAGTTCAAGTTGTGCACTTAAGCTTATTTTAACAAATTTGTCGCCCAACTTGAAACAAAAACGAGACAAAGTTTGGAGACAAAGCTTGACTCAAAAATAGGAAATCAGTGATAATTATGTCTGGTCACACTAAATCTTACTGAAATTTAATTCCTGTGGTAGTTGTTTGAAATAAGCAACTAGAGTACTTGCTTTCATTAAAAGATGCTCAACAGAAGCATCTCCGACCCCATAAAAAATATATATTCTTGATCAGCATGACGAGCTGGGTTCATTTCCGCCTGTCCGTCCGTCTTTCCGTCTGTTTCTATGCTATCTTCTCCCTCAGTTTTAAAGCTATCTTGACCAAACTTTGCAAAAAGTCTTTAAATACACATAGGCTGCACATTTGTCGGAATTGGCCGGATCGGATTACTATATCATATAGCTGCCATAGGAACGATCATTCCAAGAACTAGTTCTAGTGAGAAAAACTTTTTTGTTTTCCAACGTAGCGTCACCAATCTTGGTACACATTAGTTTCAAGTGTTTCTACATAATTATGGAAAAATTTATTAAAATCGGATGACTATAGCATATAGCTGCCATATAAACGGTCGGTCAAAAACCTAGTTCTAGTTAGAAGAAATAGTTTGTTTTCTAACGTAGTATCACTTATCTTGGTATATATTGGTTTTATATGCTTCCACATAATTCTGGAGAAATTGATCAAAATCGGATGGCTATAGCTTATAGCTGCCATAGGACCGATCGGTCTTAAAATGTGTGTTACAAAGAAATGTTTTTTTAATTATGGTAGCGTGATCAAATTTTGCTTCTCAATGATTTTGAATTTATAAATATCTGATATCTATATCCTATATATATTCTACAGGTTAAATCAGTTGAAGGAAATATTTGCAAGTGTATTAAAACTTTGGCACAGTTTGCAGCTTTTTTTAATTTGCTTTATTTTGTTAAATTAAATTTTGGGCATATCATAATCGAAGTTCAAAATGATTACCCTTTGGCGATTGCCCCAAAATGTAGGCAGCAGAAAAAGGTGTTCATGAATGCCATAAGAGTCGAACCCCGAAAAGTAGGCAACTAAAGGGTCGTTGCGAATGCTGAAGAAAGCAAACCCCAAAAAGTAGGCAATCATGAAGGCTGTCCTGAATGCATACTAAAGTTAGCCCCAAAAAGTAGGCAACATAAATCTATGTAGTATCTTTTGGAACTATCAACTAGTTAAAATATAAAATTATTCATTGGTTTGGTTTACGGTTAAGGTTCCAGTCATAATACAGACTAAGTTTGATTTTTTTTTAGTTTTTAAAAACTTTCAATTTATTATTTTGAAATTATGAAAACAATTTTTGGCAATGCTTAAAAGACTTCAGTTTTGAATATTGGCCAATAATGCCTTATATTCCCTATGCTTAACTGTTATTTGATCATTTAAGACTTTTTCTTATAACAAGTAATGACTGCTAACCATGTATGTCGTTGCATCGATTTCCCATATGAGTGCATAATATTTGCATAAAATCAAAAGTGATAATTTTAAAGGCCAGTCGTTACTTAATTTAATGAAGTATTAAATTTAGTATAAATAACTTGAATGAAATCAATAAATAAATCAAATAAATATATTTATTTGCTTGATAATATTTTCTGTCCACTTCAAGGGTATCAAAAATATTAATTTGTTGGTGGTCGAGAGAGATTTATTGTCAAGGCAATAAGCTGGGGCTGAGAAAAGAAATGTGAGATAAATCTTTAATGTAAGCCTTAAAAATTTTGCATTTCCATCCTCCTCTCCACTGACCCCAAAAAGTATGCTACACTTTTGAAGCTGTGCTTTGGTGGGGCCAAATGGGCAAACGTTTTAAAGCTTTCACCTTCCACATTGGCTACGACAACGACATGGTTCAATAATAATAACCTCGATTTGTCTGGCAAATGTCAATAAACCGCTCAGACAGCCACGCCCCCTGCGCCAGTCAGCAGCAACTTTTGTTCGATGCTCGCCCACTTCCTATTTTGTTGTTGGCTTGCCTTTGCTTTGATTTTAGCATTGGCTTGGCCTGCTGCTTTTTTTCGCACGGCCTCCGCCCACCCGTGACACCAAAAGAAAAGAAAAATCCCGCACACACACACACACATCCATGCACTTAAAAGTGTGTTCGTGTAACACGTAAAAGGACTTAAAATGAAGGTGTGCATAACTAAATAAATTCTATCAGCGGCAGCAGCAGAACATGTGGAACAGGCCTCCCAAGTGGCACACACACACACACACACACTTACAAACTATGCTGGCGGTGACACCCGGCACAGTGGGTGGGCAAGGAGTGGCGTGCGCGGGTTAAAAATTGTGTTAAGCGTTGATTCTTTTGTTCTCTCGTTCCAGCCAAAAAAAAAAACGCCTTTTACTTTACTGCCTAGTGGCATGCATGTCTAAGACGCAGCAGCCCTACCCCTACCCCCTTCCAGGCTCCACCCTTTATTTTCCCTAGCTGCAAATTTGTGCTACTTTGTCTTTTGTGTTCAGCAAAAAAAAAAAACAAGCAGAAAAAAAATTTGCAGCCGCCTAAAATATTTCAACAAAACACAAAGTTTGCTTCTTGGCAACGTTGTCGTTGTCGTCGACAGGAGCGAAAAACACAAAAAAAAAATAATAATAATAGAAGTGCTTAATAAAACAAAGACACGTGGTGGGCGTGTTGCAGTTTTTTCTTCTTTTTTTTTGCATAGGCAACGACCAATGCACAGTGGGCTAGAAATCTTGACCAGTAAGTTGAAATTCTACCATGATGTTCTTAAAAAATTTAACTTGAAGTTCCTTTAATAAATGAGCTTTCACATTTGAATAATTAACAAAAGACGAACATTATCCAATCCAAAGTTGAAATGTGTTTCAAATTATTCGGATTTTCAATTAAAGATAAAAACGCTTTTGACCCTAATGTGTAGGAGAAATATTTATTTATTAGATTTATTATAATTATAATTATAAATCCTAATGCTACAGGTTTACTAACCTATTTTAGTGCACTAGCCACAAAATAAATACCAGTTGTGGAATAAATTAAAATTTAAAATTTATTAAAAATTTCTGTATCAGATAACTCTGACTAACTAAAGACTTTCACTGACCATTGTGTGGAGTAACACGTTCACCCATTTTTATAACCATTTCGGACTATTTTTCCCAATTTTATTTACCTAGAAACAAACAATATAAGTCGAACAAATATTTTGAGGCATCCGGCTCGAAGGACCAAAATGTATAAAATGTATTTACGTACTCCCACTTTTGAAAATATGAAATTATTTGTGGCGTTTGACTCAAAAAATTTGACTTTCTTTATAGATCATATAATTAAAAGCCAAAATCAGATATTCGATGCTTTAAGAGTGTTGCGTTAATTTCAATTTCCTCTTAATTTATTGCGATGAGTAACACGTGCCCCCTTTACCTACAATCAAACAATATAAATGGAATAAATATTTTTTAGCATCCGGCTCGAAGGACCAAAATGTATATCTGCGGCGCTGGGCTCAAAAATTTTTGTATATTTTATAGATTAAATAATTGCTTTAAGAGTGTTGTTCTCCATGGATCATGTTACCTAGTGTAATTTGTTTTTGTATAATTATTTCACTATTTGGTAAAGGTGTTCGAAATTTTAGAAAATAGTTTAGAAAATTTTGAGCCTCTGTCCCAATGTGCAGAGTGAAAATTGTCGCAGCCACAATGTAGAAAATATGCAAATTGCATGAATCTGGGGAGTTTGGTGCATTGTGTGGCCACGTTTTGTAGGTTATGGTAGATTTTATGACATTATGTTACGCTTAGAAGAAGTAAAATGTTACCTAACCGTGACATGTGTGACATTGTGATATATGAAATGAAATTAAGTAATTGTCCCCGACATAAACTCAACCTCAACAACAACCACAAAAACAACAACGAAACTAAACCACAACCAGCCATCTCAAAACCAAAAGCTCTGGCCATTAGCATAGTTTACCTTCTTTTTCTTTTTTTTTTAGCCAAAATCCTTTTGGCTTCTGGGCTGCTTCTTGCCAAATTGTTAGGCAAAATCTGCATAATACATTATGTAATTATGAACGTGACAAAAGTGCAGCGCTTTCTCTCTCTGTCTCTCTCTCTTGAGTTTGGCACAACATGGCGTATGCGCATTATTCGCTTTTTGCATTTACTTTAGTTAAACTGCATTTAATTAGTTTTTGGCGTTACAACAAACTGTGTGCTATGGAGTAGGCCGGATATTCCTGTTTGAACAATATGTGCGAGTCAACAACAACAACAAATTATTTCACACCATTTGACTTGTTTGAATTCACCACGCTGTTCATTGAAATAGAGTCAATTAATTATAATTTATATATATATATGCCCAGATCCAGGCGGAAGGCCATAACAAACATGCACACACACACACACACATGCATAAGTACGAGCCCACTCATCAACATATGTCAACGGTTACAATGGTTACTGGGTAATTGTAACCCAGTCAACAAATTTAACAGCAAATTTTTTAAAGAAAGAAATAAAAAATGTAATAATATATTTAATTTATATATATTAAAAATATTAAAATATTAAAAAATTAAAAATTTAAAAAATAAAAATAAAAATTAAAAATATTAAAAATATTAAAAATATTAAAATATTAAAAATATTAAAAATATTAAAAATATTAAAAATATTAAAAATATTAAAAATATTAAAAATATTAAAAATATTAAAAATATTAAAAATATTAAAAATATTAAAAATATTAAAAATATTAAAAATATTAAAATATTAAAAATATTAAAAATATTAAAAATATTAAAAATATTAAAAATATTAAAAATATTAAAAATATTAAAAATAATAAAAATATTAAAAATATTAAAAATATTAAAAATATTAAAAATAAAAATATTAAAAATATTAAAAATATTAAAAATATTAAAAATATTAAATAAAAATATTAAAAATATTAAAATAATTAAAAATATTAACACTAAGGCCCTCCGCACACGGTTCGTATCGTCATCGTAGCGTCATCGTCTTGTCAAAAATTTGCCGATACGATACGATTACGATACGGCTATTGCTCCGCATACGAAGCACTTTTCAATCGGCAAAACACAAAGCGTAAACATGTAAAGGGATGAGGACTACTTAACATATCTTCGTCATCGAAGTCTTGGGTGCAAAAATGCAACCAGAAGATTAATTTTTGCTACTGAAGAATTAGCAGAAGGTGATATAAAATTTCACATATTTAACTGAATGTCATAAAATACATTTAAGGAGTTGATTATGGTAGTAAAGCCTTGAAATGCACAAATTTGATAACTTGGACTGATATTTTTTCATTAACATATATGAAACTCATTAAAAAATGTAAGCAAACAGCAAGCGTACGCTCGTACACGACGAGAAGCGACTGACACTGCTTGACGATAGTCGTCATGCTGCATGCATGTTGCGACGATTACGCGTAGCGGGCGAGTCGTGTGCGTGTCTCCCTTTAAACACACGTGCGCAGCAACAAATCGTATGCTTCTCGTACATCGCGTCGCATACACTACGATAACGATACGAGTCGTGTGCGGACGGCCTAAGTCGAAAGCATAGTCTGCTTCCAATAGCTATACAAATATCCTGAAATCTTTTTGTGTGCAGCTTGATCTGCGAATTTTTCAAAATCCCAAAAAAATCGGATCTAATATTTTCGCATGCTCTGCTTACAATCCGAATTTCAAGTCAATCGGCTGAAAAAAAACTATTTCCATAAAAAATTTTCCAACACTAGAAAAATCTCATGTTCAATAATTTTGCATCCATAAAGAATTTTCGGGCGGATTTTCAACATCGGAAATTTTTTTGTCTTAATATTTTATATACTATCATTACAAACCGAGTTTGAAGTAGAGGTGCGCTCGTGACGTGAATTTAAACGTGTAACGGTGTGTCACGAAAGGTCACAACGTGTTAGTGTGGAATCACAGACATTCGTGCGTGTGTATCCCTGATGCGTGAGTGATTCGTGCGTGTTAGAGTTAAACATCGTGAATATAAGTCATGCAGTATTCACGAAATTTCTATTATATTTGATTAATAATATTATTCCTTTAGAATTCGTGATTGCGCTGCTCGCAGCTGCTTCATAAAAAAGGCGCAGGTTGGCCATGAAACCCATGATAGAGCTAAGGTCTCCACTCTCAAAAATTCGGGTGTGGTTAGTCGTGCGTGATCATTCGTGACCCCTCCTTTAATCGCGCATGAATCGTGCGTCAGGATATTTTTATTTCGTGCATCGTACGTAACATGAAGAAAAAATCGCTCACGCACGCACCTCTAGTTTGAAGTCAATTGGCTGAAAAGAAGAATTGTTCGCCCATTTTCCGTGTGTGAGGTTTTTGCCAAAACGGGCACACAAAAGTCCAATTATTTCGCATACTTGGCTTACGGTTTGAGTTTAAAGACGATCGGATGAAAAAAAGCATACAAACACAAACTAATAAAATGATTGTCTTAAATTTGGCTTTCACTTAATTTGCTTTTGTAAAAGAAAATCAAAACTATTCCGCAGATTGCGTAAGAGTACGAGCACAGCTTGCTTGATACTTCTTTATGTTACCCCAATTTTCAAAGTATTTTCTTCCATCTCGAATATCTATCTATTCGATAACGCACAATAAGATCGGTTGAAAAAAGCGTGAGTTATGAAAGTAACATGTTTTTAGCCATCCCACAGGCAGCGGGGGATGCGTCGACCTTGTGTGCATATGTGTATATATGCGTAAAAAAACACACAAAATCAAGGGTACAGCGAATTTCGTAGTCAGGGCACTAGACTACAGCGCTCTTACTTGTTATAGAGAGAGTTTGTTGCTTTACAAAAGGTTTTAGCTTCCGCAGAGTTTAGCTGTGGTGTTTTCTGAATTATTAAATAAAAATTAACATGAACCTGGGGGTTGATCGACCTTATAAGTCCACTCCGTGAACTGTAGAAAAGCCACCAAATTTTGTGATTAATTTTCTATCACTTCACAATAAATTTTTCAATATTTTTTTTTATACAATTAAAATGTTCCATAAATTTCGTTTGCTGTGCAACACTGACGATGGGCAATTGCCCGAAACTTTAGCTAAGAGCAACAATGGCGAAAGCAACTCTAATATTTATCAGCGCTACATTTTAAATTGATTACATTACTAATTTATGCTATTTAATTGCTTATTAATGCAAAATATGCACTCACTCGCTCACACACAAAGTCCTCTCGCTGGATTTATAATTAGCGGTCAAATTTACGGTTTTTATACGTTTGTCAACACTGTGCATGGGCGTGTGGGGTCGTTGAAAACAATGAACATTCAGGCAATTTGCATAAACAAATACGCAAAATTGTTAGAGAGAAGAGCAAGAGAGAGAGAGAGAGAAATGCAGTTAACATTCAAAGGTTTACAAAGAGCAGTTCATTTTAATGAGTTTGTGTGGGTGAGAGAGAGAGAGAGAGATGGAGAATGGGTGTGTTTAATGAGCCGTTATTTATTGCCTTGGCATTTTAATTTATGTGTGCAACAAATTAGACATCCCCAAAGTTGGCCTAATGCTGTTTGCTGTGCTTAAACTATTTGTTGGAAGGAGTAGAAACCCAACAACAACAAAAACAACAACAGAAAGCAACGCTAATTGTTCAACATTTAAAGGAGAAATTTTAAAAATGTTTCAAAATTACGCTGAAGCCCAAAAGTATGCTAAGCTTACACTTCAACATTCCTAGGGAAACAAATTAAATTGATAAATTTGCTCACACAACTTTAATGCGCTTTGGCAATCATAGGAAAATTTTGTATTTATATCAAATATATCACTAATATGAACAATACCAAAAAAAGTATCAATAAAATCAAAAAATAAAGAATTACTAAATTAAATATATGAGTAAACGAAATAATTTCGACGACTTTATTATCGCCAGGGAAAACAAAAACAGAATTCCGCCAGGAAAAATTCTATTATTGGGACCTTGAAAATGTGTTGTTTCAAGTGGCCCAGCGATACCAAGCAGCCCATCTCCCGCCCAACTGACCAAGGGGCGCAGCCACAAACGTGTGACACGAAAACGCGTGAGAAATCAAACGAGAAGGCAAAGCTAACTTCGACTGTGCCGAAGTTTTAATACACTTGAAAAACTTTACTCCAACTGATATGAACATATATATAGGATATAGATATCAGATATTCAAAATTTTTAAATCAATGATAATAAAAATTTGATACCATAAAAAAAACTTTTCTTAGTAAAACACATTTTCCGACCGATCGGTCATATGGCAGCTATATGCTATAGTCATCCGATTTTGATAAATTTTTTAAAAATTATGTGAAAGCATATAAAACTAATATATACCAAGATTGGCGACGCTACGATAAAAAACAAAAAAGTTTTTCTCACTAGAAGTAGTTTTTTGACCGACCGTTTATATGGCAGCTATATGCTATAGTCATCTGATTTTGATAAATTTTTTCAGAATTGTGTGAAAATAAATAATACAAATATATACTACGATTGGAGACGCTTCGATGGAAATCAAAAAAGTTTTTCTCACAAAGACTTAATTTTCGACCGATCGTTCCTATGGCAGCTATATGCTATAGTGATTCGATTTTGATAAATTTTTCCAGAATTGTGTGGAGGCATATAAAACTAACATATACCAAGATTAGTGACGCTACGATGGAAAACAAAAAAGTTTTTCTAACTGGAACTAGTTCTTAGACCGATCGTTCCTATGGCAGCTATATGATATAGTCATCCGATCCGGCCGGTTCCGACATATTAGTTGCGTGCAGTAAAAAGAAGACTATGTGCAAAATTTGAGCTCGATAGCTTTAAAACTGAGAGACTAGTTCGCGTAGAAACAGACAGACGGACAGACAGACGGACGGACGGACAAGCGGAAATGAACTCGTCGTCCTGATAAAGAATATATATAGTTTATGGGGTCGGAAATAAATATTTCTATGCGTTACAAACTTCTGGGCAAAATTAATAAACACTTTTCAAGTGTATAAAAATTCAGAAAAACTACGGTAAAAGGAAGAGATTTTTCTAAGCTGAGTACTCGGTATAGTTTTTGTAATCAGCACAAAGAACACGAAGGGTTCATGTAAGGCATAGTAAGTACACTCAGGGAAAAATGCTGTGAAATTTTAATATTTTCACGTTGACTTAAATATTTTTGCCATTGATTTTGCGTTAAATATGGAATTCGTTAATCTGAAGTGCTTACACTTTAAATCGAAATTAAATATGAAAATAGTCAAATTTAATAGTTTTCATATTAAATATAAAAAGACCAAATTATTAAATTTAAAAAAAATATTAAATTTTAAATATTTCATAGTAATTATGAAATATATTCATATTAAATTTAAATAAATATTATATTTAACTTTAATATACTTTATAGTACTTTAAATTTTTTACATATTCAATATAAACACCATTTCATATTGAAATAAACATTTTCCAACTTTAATTTAAAAGTACCCCCTCAAAATAAATATAGTTTCAATTTAATCTAGCAAGTATTTTGGGGTCAAATAAGTTATGCATAACTGTAGAAACAGTACACACACAATACACAAATGAGGCTGTATAGATAACCATACAGCTGTTTCGGAAGGTTCCACTATTTTTCATCATTGGTTGTCTGCCTGACGAACTACAGCCAATGACACGAATGCCATAACTGGTTGGGGAGCCCAAAACCAGCAATGTGCAAAAACCTTTAACAATTCAAAATTTTAAAATTAACATACAAAACTTTATTTTTAAGATTAAACCTATTAAAAGCAATATTACTCATATTTAAAAATAATATTTAACATAGTAAAGCAATACATATTTTCGTATATTTGAAATAAATATGATTTTACTTTAATCTGAATACAGCAATATTTGATTTTAAGTGAATTTCACTTTGATTTTACTATATTCATATTAAATTCAGTGGTTAAGTATGTTTTCAGTTAAATCAAAGCGCTTTCTATTGGACTTTAATACGTTTTCTATTTGAAAACAGCATAGTAAAATTAACTATGATTGTATTAACTTTTACGATTTGCTTTTTCTCTGGGTGTAGTACGTTTTAGAAAGAAGGGAATAAAATAACGAATCGATCTAAAAGGTACACTAAGATTAATTTGACTAATCAATTCTGATAAGTTGACTTCACCATTTTATTAGTCTATGTATAAAGATTACCTCAAGCATTACTCTACGGTTAATTATAATGTGAAGGATCCAGTTTCCAATTCAAACAATAAAAATTAATTTTGCACTGATTCAATTATATTTTGATGGATCAAATATTGGGGAGACCACACCCTTGACCCGTGCTCAAGAATTAGACTGACAAAAAAAATATAAAGAATCATCAAATTCCTTATACCAACGCATAATAAAAACAACTAATAGTAACAGTTACATGAGAGTCAAATTTAAGTTAATGATCAAGAATTACCTTTAGATCAGCGGTGGGCAGCAAACAAATTTCTGAAGGGCGGAACAACAACAAAATGCATTTAATTTCGTCTTGAGCGGAATAACGGGTCGAGCTGCGAGGGCCCAACGAGCTGCTAAGTGCTCATCGCTGGCCTTGATCATTTACTTTATTGGCACAATCATTTAAGTGATTAATAAGTTTATAGCAGGAATGCAAACCGTTCAAGAATTGGAACTGGTTTGGTTTAAGTGGTTCACAGATTGGTTCACCACTGGTTCGGTTTACAACATAGTTTCAGTGGTTTTTCGGAAATTATACTTTCTAAGTGAATAATTTAGCCTTTCGTAATTATTTTTAAACTGAATTCTTAATATGTCTATAATTATATGATCTAATTATATAATCCCGATATGCAGCAGCTTGCTTTAAGTTTTACCCTTAAAATGAAGATGTCTGATTACCCTCTACATAATATAAGGTAGACCGTAAAGAATAAGAAAACTTATGGAATCAGATGTTGTATAAACACTGAACACCACATTAGAAACTGTCCCGCAAAAACTCTTTAAACTATAATGATGGACAGTTAACACTATGTCAGAAATATTTGATAAATTTTCGACATTTATTTTAACCGATTTTTGAGGTACCCTGGCGGGAAATGTCATAGCTAGAGTAAATAACTACCGAATTCAAAAAGCCTTACAGTTTATTAAAAGTATTAAATTAAGCTCGACAATGTTTTAAGATTTATTCAAAGAAAAAAAAAGGTTTTCTTCGTTTTTTTTTTTTTTTTAAATAATATTTTTCACTTTAAATAAAAACTCGAAAAAAACAGGAAGGAAACTCGAGAAAACTCAAAAATAAAAACTCTGTACCTGCCATAGTTTGTATACAACTGTTAACTTTTAAATATGGCGCCACCTAAATAGTGTTAAGTGTCGATAAACAGTTGGCAATTATTTTGTAAATTCTGAACTACACTTACTAACGATCTGAAATTTCAAGTGAACACTAAAGTTACATTAGGGAAATTTGGTAAAATATTGGAAATGCCATCATGTTTAAAACAATAACCAAACGAGAGCGTAAGTTGAAGTCGGCCCTGCTCGACTTCGATATACCCGTTACTCAGGATAAGGTTGCCCAAATTGTGGGAGATATGAGGTATTTTTCAAATTGCGCGGGTGGCAACTCTTCTATCGTTCATCTGATCGAAAAATTATGTATGGCGGATCGGTAGGTAATGATGATTAAAATATATGTCTAGAAGGTTTGAACAATCTATTTTCAAAATTGTGGGAGATATGAGGTTTTTTCATATTGCGGGGGCGGGAGGGGGCATGGCAAAAAGTTGAAACAAACTTGATCTGCGTGCAGACAATACAAGTCTACACTGAAAATATGGTAGCTCTAGCTCTTATAGTTCCTGAGATCTAGGTGTTCATACAGACAGACAGACAGACGGACAGACGGACAGACGGACAGACGGACAGACGGACAGACAGACAGACAGACAGACAGACAGACAGACAGACAGACAGACAGACAGACGGACATGTCTATATCGACTCGGCTATTGATGCTGATCAAGAATATATATACTTTATGGGGTCGGAAAAGCTTCCTTCTGCCTGTTACATACATTTGCACGAACTTAGTATACCCTTTTTACTCTACGAGTAACGGGTATAAAAATAGAAGGCTAGCATGTTTTAAATACCCTTTCAGTTTTTGAAAGAGGCTACCATTGATAACAAAAAAAGTTTTTCTTACTGTAACTAGTTTTTAGACCGTTCGTTCCTTTGGCAGCTATATGCTATAGTCATCCGGTTTTGATAATTTTTCCAGAATTGTGTGAAATAATATAAAACTAATATATATCCCGATTGGAGACGCTTCGATGGAAAACAAAAAAGTTTTTTTCACTAGAACTAGTTTTTGAAACGACCGTTTATATGACAGCTATATGTTATTATCATCCGATTTTGATAAATTTTTCAAGAATTGTGTGGAAGCATATAAAACTTATATATACCACGATTGGTCACTCTACGATGGACAACAAAAAAGTTTTTCTTACTAGAACTAGTTCTTAGACCGATCGTTCCTATGGCAGCTGTATGATATAGTTATCCGATCCGGCCGATTCCGACAAATGTGCAGCCTACGTGTATTTAAAGACTTTTGGCAAAGTTTGGTCAAGATAGTTCTAATACTGAGGGAGGAGATAGTAAAGAAACAGACGGACGGACAGATGGACATGGCTATATCGACTCAGCTCGTCATACTGATCAAGAATATATATACGAAGATGCTTTCTTCTATGCGTTACAAACATAATAAAAATAATAAATTACCCCTAATAATTCTGGAAAATGCACTAATTTAAATTCATGTGCTTGAAAAATCAAAATTTCCTGTTTATTGTTGGTGCCCAAAAGTATGCAATGTGTGTTATTGAGAATTTTTATTAATATTTAATACAAATAACTAACCTACTGACCAGCTTTTAGCATTGCATACTTTAAGACACCAAAATTGAATTGAAAGTGTGGTCAATTCTATCACCTTTGAATACAAAATAATATATTTTCGTTGGAAAAAAAATCACAAAATTTAGAAACAATTTTAAATATAACTTTTTGATAATAACAAGGAGATTCAAAACAAATCAATCCACAAAACATGCCTTTAAAATGTCTTAAATAATAATATTTAGACAAGACAATTCTACCTACAACATAAGGTAGAAAAGAGCAGGAGAGAGAGAGAGAAAAAAGTGAGCGAAAACCCTGAGCACATGGGCTTCTAGTACATGTACTCCATCTAGGTTGACTATTTGAATAAACCAGCCAGATCGCATGACTATATCATACAGCTGACATAGGAATGAAAGTTCCAAGAATTGGTCTTGGTAAGAACAATTTAAGGCGTTTTATGACACAATTTTTTAACAATGATAATTTTTATTATTCAATTATATATAGGGTATATTACAGTCTGGCATTAACGACTTACTTACTTACTTAATTTGATTTTTTTTTTGCTTGTGAAAGCTTTTTTGTAAATGTCATAATCCAAATGCCCCCAAGCACTTGACCAATTGGGGAATAAAAGTCAAGCACAGCAAATGGGGGTCAACCGCAAGCATCACAGATCCTTACTGATACCGCAACCAGAACTCACACACACACACACACACACACAAATATCTAAATTTTTAGCAATTACGACAATGCAAATTTCTCGCATTGTCAAAGCGAAAGACAAAGAATCTGTGGTAAATATTTTTACTATTTATCAACACACTGAAAGTGAGTGAAAGTTGCATATAAATACAAATATACACACACTCACACACACAAACAAACAGGAGCGCAGTATGCAAATATTTGCCAGGCAACACTTGCTCTACATTAACCAAACTGTAAATTGCAAACTGTAAACAAGTCCTGCCAAATGGTTGGAGCTCGTTGCTTCGCTTGGGTCCTCCTGTTCGCCAGTCAGTCAGGGTCAGTTATATAGTGTATCCTTGCGATAATTAAGCACACATTATGGCATGCTCTGTGTGTCGTGTCGTGTCGAGCCGCGCTCCCTACTTTGTGTGAACCAACCATAAGTCAACGGCATTGCGGCACTCCGATAAATGGGCCAACAGATGCCGGAATATCTTTGAGCTGATGTGCCATAATGACGGGTAATGAGGCCTGACAGTAGTCAAAGGTTTCGGTTAATTGTGCGAATGTGTATGTTGGTTGTGGGGTGGCGGCGGCTTGAAAATGCCTGCTTTAAATACTGAAAGGAGTATAGTTGAACGTGTGCTTTAAACTTTAAACCTTTAATACCTTCTTTAATTTTTATAATCATTAATTCATTCCGTAACGTCCCGGGGGGCTTTAAAATATTTTACGACCTGATGAGAAAGCATTTCAATTCGGCATCAAATCTGTAACGAACTTGATCCTACTTACATGCCAAAGCACCTGGCATAATCTGACGCTTCCAGAAACAACATGTACAAAAACCAACGTTTTGGTCTTCATTTTTCAGCTCGATAACAGCAAAAAGGGAATAAAGAAGGAAGATCGCTGGAGTCGAGTGTCACGACAACGAAATATTCTGCACCCTTGATTTTGTGTATTTTCATACGCATATGTACACATCAATACAGAGTTCGCAGTTGGTACGCTGCAGACTCCCCGTTGGTCCCCCGCTGCCTGAGGAATGGCTCTAAAGTATTTTACTTCCAAAACTTCTGTGTTTTTCAACCGATCTTATACAAATTGGATATATATTAGGACTAAGTTAATATATATTTAAAGTCGTAAGGTACTAACTTATTGGTTTGACAGTTTTAGTGGATTTTTGTAGAGCCGTAGGTAAGGTTGGGTCTCTATGGTATAGGCAGCGAAGCCTCTTCACTTAGGCCAGATATAGGCCCGTTGAGATATCATATAACCCCTAGGTTTTAACTCTACACAGTACGCCCAGAAAAAAACCAAGAACTTTTTACTTGATTCAAGTACAATCGGTGTCAGCAGCATGGTAAGTACGAAAATTCTTGATTTAAATATAAAGTTCTGATATCAAGTAACATTTTTTCATTGCCGAAATACTTGATTCTAGACCGTTCGGAGATATATTAAGTGCATTTCGAACTATATTAAGATCATTTCTTAAGGCAATCCCGATTAGCTCTTAAAACAAGAATTTTCGTACTTGAAATAATAACAAAATTTTTTAATAGTAATTAAATAATTAATTAATAAGATTATTTCTGGTTTAGGCTAGGAAAGTCGGATATTTGAAAAATATTTATATTGTTATTTCTTACGATATTGAAAAAGTATAATTTCGATATTGATATTTTGTTGATAAAACAATCGATATTTTTGATATTTAAAAAAAAAAGGTTTTTCTTAAGAATAAGCAGGTATTTTGGGGTAATTGAGGTGTCCTTTGAAGCGCATTTAAAAATAAATTCTGTCTGCTATCAAAATCTACAGAACAGAGCTCCCAAACCCAAAAAATATAGATAAAATATATTTTTATAAGTTTGACATTTTATTTTCAACATAAGATGTTGTAGAATTTGTATTCAAGAATTCATAGTGAAAGAAGACGCTGAAGTTGAAAAGTAATCATTTCAACAACAAAGAAAACATAAACAGTTATATCCAAGAAACTTAAGAAATCTTTTTTTTACCAATAATTATTTGTAATAATCGTCAGACAGAGATTTTTGGAAGACGCGTTGAGTTATGTGCTTATCGGTTATTATTCTTCTGTTGTCGAAAACCACACTTTTATAGTCGAAGACAAACTATTTATGGTTGAAGCCAAGCGCTCCGATAGCATCGAGCTTCCTGGTGAAATAGCATAGTCGGAAAGCGCTGGTAATTTGCCTTTCTCTTTTATCCAGAGCTTTAAAATATCGCCGAAAATATATATTCGATATTAGATATATCGCGTTTGTAAAATATTCGATATTGTCATATCGTTTTTTCGACAAAAATATCGATATTCTATATATCGATAATATTTCAGGGAACCCTAGTTTAGGTCCATTAAATTCTTAAGCTGCTTCCAATTTGTAACTGAAACGATGTCTCTGTATTGAATCAAATATGGCTGCAAAGATCTTATTGCCTTGAGCTAATCAGAGTCCAAGAAGGATTAAGGGGGTCTTCTACCTTTGATGAGTGTTTTATGAGTGTTTTTTAAAAAAATTCTGGAGAGCAAACCTTAAAAGATTTTTCAATTTATTTTTTTGATTTGTGTTATTAATTATTTAAAGAGAAAATTAAAAAAAAAAATATTGAAATTCGAGGGCTGTTCAAAAAGTTATCGGCCTGCCAATTAAGGCCTAAAAATAAAGGTGTAGAGGTGGTGGCCATGATTCCGGCACTTCAGGTTATCGGAATTGAAAACGGTTAATGAGGTTATGATCAGAATTGATGTAATTCTGGACCGTACCTCAATTATAAAAAAAAATTTTTTTTTGAAAAATTTACAAACTTTTAAAAAAAATAATTAGATTTTCGACGTTTTTTTTTTTTGTTGTTTAGTGTAAAAAAATAGTAGAAAATTTTTGTATATTCATGATTGAGATACGGGCTAGAATTATATTAATTCTGCGTCGATTGCAACATGGCTGATCAAAATCGGTTTAGTAGAACTGGCGCAATCATGGCTACCAGGTCAAAAAATGTGGTTTCGAGAAAAACGCGGTTAAAGTTTTGAGCAACGTTGAAAATATTCATGTTAGCAAGAACATTGCTCCACTAAAATGGATATATCTGCTAAACTATTTCGAGTATTTGAAAATGGCTTAAAGGGGATGAAGGGGGAATGACCAAGCTATAATAATAATGCAAAACAAAAAAATTGAAAAAAAAATTTTTTCAAAGGTAGAACCCTTAACTGTAGGCCAGATATTTACCATCCCTCCATAAGTAAGGTGACAGAACCAGTTGGGAATTTCAAAGACAGATTCGTTTTGAAATATTTCGCATTTTCCATTGCATACTTTTTTGGCTTGGCATTTTAACATTATTTCGTACTTAATCTAAGAAATTTTGTACCTGAAATAGGAATGCGTTTTCTGGAATTTTTCGGTTAACTGTAAGTTCGAAATTAACGGTTGTTTTCAGGCTTAGGAATGCTCTATACTTACTTTAAGTATACCCAATAACAAAATATACTTGAAATTTTAAGTACAAAACGGTATAAATTCCATCTCGATCGTATTAGAATTTTGTCAGTGGTTTTTTTCTGAGTGTATAGGTACGGTTATCCATATTAAAGCTCGTAAATAGTAGCACAAACCTAAGTAATAAAGCGATCTCTATTTCTGATACTGCTGAAAGGTCAGATAGAAATGGCTGACCTAGGATGGCATAACGATTCATACAGAGAGCGCTGGGCAGTGAAAGAGGAGATGCTTAACGCTGAGCAACGACTTCATTGTGGTCGATCCGCACATAAATAAAACAACATTTTTATTTAAACTTCAGTATGCGTTTCCTTTGAAGATTCTAGAAGAATTAAGATTGGGGTAAACTATTTTGAAATTGGATCTTTAATTTTCTTTCTTTAAAACATATCATCCGTTTTCTAATCAATTTGTATACCCATTAATCATAAAGTTCAAATTCATTGGGCACCATATTACAGCTTATAAATTGTCTCTCGTTCTTGTCATATTTTGATGCTCTTCTTCTCTCATTCACTTTGTTGTTATTCATGGACCAAAGTGAAAATTCTGTAGGCCATACAAATTACAAATTGGTTTCCCCCAGCTAAACCTACCTCTCTGTGTGTGTGTGTGCGTTATCCATTTTGGGGGTAAATCAACTTTGAGCAAGTCAGTGGAATCATTGCGCAATTTAGCAGCTCGACTGCACTTCAACGCACACACACAGTCACAGGCCAAGGAGTGCGCACATCTATCATAAATATGCGCCTAGATGCGATTTATAGCACAACTTAAAACCACTAAAACTGAAATCCGAAAACACGCCAAAGTGGATCAACTAATGGCAAAGATAGAGACGATGCACACTCACAGGCCGATGAAAATTTTCGACAGCCTCTGCACAGGAGGGAAGGGGATCAAACGCAAATGGAGACACAACTCGGCCTATGGTTGGCGCGGGTGGGGGAGTGAGGAAAACGAATGCAAAAACTATGCCGGAAATACGTGCTTAGCATGCAAACGCACAGCAACAACAACAACGACAACAGGAGACGGATGAACAGACGGACGGATAGACAACGGAGACTGTGCACCAATACAAACATACCAAAGCACACACACATACAGACACACAGACAGACACACACGAGGCACACATAAACCGCTTAACAATGCCACTTCCGTTTTTGGCATGCGGTTTACCCGCTCGTCGCTTGGCTACACCACGCACAGTGGTACCCCAATAAGAGCAAAAAAGATACAAATTTTTTAAATTGAAAATATTGATATACAAAAGTTTTAAAAATTTCATTACCATTACAATTACTTGTATTTCGTAATTAAAAATTCCATTACACATTTTTGCAAATTTTTTTATAATTGAAACTTCCATCCAAATTAACACAATTATTTTTCAATTGCAAAAAATCAAATTTTTTGACACAATTAATGAAAAATTATTATGGTAAAGCAATTAAAAAAAATTAAATAATGAAAAAGTAATTAAATTTGTAAATACCGAATAAAATTTGACTCAATCTTAGTACTAGGAAGGATTAAAAGTAACCTTCTTGGGAATAAATAAATATTTTGAAATAATTTTTATACACTTGTTATATATAATAGAGGTGGAGAACTATCGATAGTCAGCACCATCGATAGTCAACGATAGTTTTTTAGAAACCATCGATAGTGCTCGATAGTTTTCGATAGTATGTTAATTAAACGCTCATATTTAAAAATGCAAAAATTTAAATAGTTTATTAAAAAACGAACTAAAAAAATTGTTTCCGTCACTTTTGGTTTTATCTTTGGCATTAATATTGGGTTGAGGGTTCCGATTACTTATATATACCATATCATTTTTAAGAAACTCTGATGCTAGCATTAAAGTAATTCTGGAAACCCTATTTTAACCTAGGGTCCAAAATAGACGTCATTATTATTATTTTTTTGTTGTTGTTGTTTGTATGTCAAGGGTCACCAAGCCGAAGCTTGATACGCGCGAACCCCAGGTAAAATAGGAGCCCATCTCCCGCCCAACGTGTGGCTCAGCCACAAATGTGTGACACGAAAACGCGTAGGAAAACACTAAATAAACGTTAAAAAAGAGGTTCTGATACCAGGAAGAGATTCTTCTAAGCTAATTACTCGGTAGAGCTTATTGTAATCAGCACAAAGAACACGAATTGTCTCATGCATGCAAAGCATAGCTTGACAACGTTTTAAAGATTAGGGGATAAAGATCCGAGTCGGTTTAAAAGGAACACTTAGATTAATTTGACAAGTCAACTCTGATGAGTTTAGATTTGGAAAATAACGTTTTTAAGCGCAACTATTATTTTTTTAAGCTTACAAAAAAACTATCTAAAACTATCGATAGTGCAGGGCAACTATCGATGGCGACTCGATAGCGCCCAACCATCGATAGTGCCGATAGTGCCATCGATAGTTCTCCACCTCTAATATATAAGTGTATGTTAATTTTGCCAAGAAGTTTGTATAGCATAAAAATATTCATTTTGATCCTATAGTTTACTATATATATTCTTGATCAGGACGACGAGCTGAGTTCATCTCCACCTGTTCGTCCGTCCGTTTGACCGTCTGTCATTTTCTAAGCGAACAAGTTCCTCAGTTTGCTCAGAGTCTTCTTTTTACTGCAACTAATATGTCGGATCGGATGACTATATCTTATAGCTGTCAAAGGAACGATCGGTTGAAAAATAGGTCAAAGTAAAATAAACTTTTTTGTTTTTAATGATGTCGTTCTTAAACTCAGCAGTTATGAATATTATATGCTTTCACACTGTTATGCAAAAATTGGTAAAAATCGGATGACTATATGTTATAGCTTCCATAGAAACGATCGGTCGTAAAAAAGTTTTTGCGAGGAAAACTTTTTTGTTATCCATGATTACGTTCTTTATCTCAGGAATTATGAATATCATATTCTTTAAAACAGTTTTACAAAATTTAGTTAAGATCGGATGACTATATTCTATAGATCGGTCGGAAAATGTGATTTACTATGAATAGTATTTTTATACACTTGAAAAGTGTATATTAATTTTGCCCAGAAGTTTGTAAGGCATAGAAATATTCATTTCCGACCACATAAACTATATATATTCTTGATCAGGGCGACGAGCCGAGTTCAATTCCGTTTGTCCGTCCGTCTGTCTGTCTGTCTGTTTCTACGCGAACTAGTCCCTCAGTTTTAACGCTATCGAGCTGAAATTTTGCACAGAGTCTTCTTTTTACTGCACGCAACTAATATGTCGGAACCGGTCGGATCGGATGACTATATCATATAGCTGCCATAGGAACGATCGGACTAAGAACTAGTTCTAGTGAGAAAAATTTTTTTGTTTTCCATCGTAGCGTCACTAATCTTGGTATGTGTTAGTTTTATATGTTTCGACATAATTCTGGAAAAATGTATCAAAATCGGATCACTATAGCATATAGCTGCCATAGAAACGATCGGTCAAAAAACTAGTTCTAGTGATAAAAACTGTTTTGTTTTTCATCGTAGCGTCACTAATCTTGTTATATGTTAGTTTTATATGCTTTCATATAATACAGGAAAAATTGATCAAAATCGGAGGACTGTATTATATAGCTCCCATAGAAACGGTCGGTCAAAAAACTACTTCTAGTGAGAAAAACTTTTTTGTTTTCTATTGTAGCGTCCCCAATCTTGGTATATATTAGTTTTATATGCTTTCACATAATTTTGAAAAAATTGATCAAAATCGGAAGACTATAGCATATAGCTGCCATAGGACTGATCGGTCGGAAAATGTGTTTTACTGAGAAAAGTTTTTTTTATGGTATCAAATTTTTATTATCAATGATTTACAAATTTTAAATATCTGATATCTATATTCTATATATATTTTACCGGTTAAATCAGTTGGAGAAAAGTTTTTCAAGTGTATTAAAACTTCGGCACAGTGGAAGTTAGCTTTGCCATCTCGTTTTTTTATGAAAGAGTGATCAAATTTTGATTCTCAATGACTTTGAATTAATAAATATCTGATATCTATATCTTATATATATTTTACCGGTTAAAGTCGTTGGAGTGAATTTTTGCATGTGTATTAAAACTTCGGCAGTGTCGAAGTAAGCTTTGCCTTCTCTCGACTGCTGCGCCCTTACTTGTTTTATTTTATCTCCTCTTTTTTTTCAACTTTTTGAAAGTAATTTTCCGAAAGGTCTGCAAAACACTAGGTTTGGTGAAAAGTAACCGTCTTGACCGTCTTGAGTGAGGTGATATTACAAAAAAAAATAATGGTGCCTTAAAGTCACTTCATAATTAGGCAGACATGTTAAATTAAAGCGCGATGCAGCCCTTAGTTTTGTTTTGAAAATCGATTTTTTACTAGCACGTCAACAACAATCAGCTGTCAAAAAAACAAAACTAAGAGCGGGTCAAAACTGACTTAGCAGAAATAAACTTAGCCCGTTGTACTGATCATGTACATATATGATTTTATGTCTACTTAAGGAAGCATTTCTAGGGTATACAAAAATAAGTTAAGAAATTAATACACATATTCAATATGAACGAACCACTGTGCAGGCGGGCTTCATGGTAGGGTTTTGTTGATGACCATTGTGGTTGTTGTTGTTGTTTATGCTGCTTACGGTTTTTTGTATATACAGAGTAGGGAAGAGAGAAATATAGGGGAAAGGAGAGACAGAAGAGAGAAAATCGGACAGCAATTTCAACATTTTCAGCAAGTTGAGCCGCCTTCGTTGTCAGTTTTAGAAGTTAGTTTAGCTTACATTTTCGTTGCTATTGTTTTTGCTATGCATGCAGTTGTCTGTGTGTCTCTGTCTGTGTGTGTGTGAGCCTCATAAATAACCATATCTCGTTTAGATGGTTGATGTCAAAATGAAATTATTTCAATTACATTAGTAACAGAAACGACAACAGCAGCAGCAGCTGGTAGACAGAATTATCCTTAATACTGATACGGTTAGCCATCTGCTGCACAAATGTATATGTGTGTGTGTGTTTGTGTGAGTGCGTGTGCAAGCTGCATGTTGATTAGATTGTCAAGTTTTCTAAGGGATCTTTTGAAGTTTGGAGTGGTTTTTCGTTTGACTGGAAACTGATTGATAAGCAAAATTTGGAAATAATTTTTTTCAGAAAAATGAAAACAGGAAAAATTTAAGTAAAAACTATCTTAAATGCTGAACAAGTTCGAAATTTCTAAATTTGAGAGCAACATTTTTTTTAGTCCCTTTAAATTGAAATAAAATGTATTTTATTTTATTATTATTATTTTGATTTTTAACTTTTATATTTTAAAATTTCAGAACACAACCATCTTAAAATTTTAAAAACAAAACGGTCTAAATTTTATCACTGACATACTAAAATTAAGAATGAAATTTTTTTTTCAGTGCACAAACCGCAAATCACTGTAGAAGCCACAATTTTATAGTTAAAACTTCAAAACATACAATAAAATTTTCTTAGGCCTGATTTCTATTTCCAAAATTTTTTTTTCTTTAAAAGATCGGACAAAAAACACGGAAGTTAAACGATTTTGCTAGCATTCATGAAGAATGAAGGCAGCGATCCTGTGTGTATGTGGATACGTATGATTAGGTAACTATACGTTCGTGAAAACTCTCAAAATCAAGTGTCTAGGGTATTTCCTAGTCGCGCTACTCACTTACTTCTGTCTTCCACTATTTTTGTCAAAAACTTTCGCGCATTTTTTACTTTCGTTTTTGTATCTCAATGTTTTTTAGCCTGATGAATGATGAATGTTCAAGTTGATGGGGAAATTGTTCAAGAATTTATTATGCCCTTCGGAATGTTTGATTTTTGCCTTGTCACAATTTGCAAAAATTCCATTGCCTTTCAACTCCACCTCCTCCTCCTCCCTCATCACCGCTTTCTATGGTCTTTGTTTTATTTGTCATGCCAGTGTGGGAATGGTTGGGTGGGTATGGGGAGGGCAGTTTTTAAGTTATAAATCTTAAATGCAATTTGCTTTATTGTAGGCCAAAAGTTTTGGCTCAGCCAGTAGGGAATTCAAAACCTGAATGTTAAATGAACAAATATTTGTGCCAATATTAACGATTGTGTTTACGGCCTTAGCTACCATAAATGGCAAACATAAGATTATATTTACCCATGCAAATATACAAAGAGATTTCACAGTAGATTTTAACGACCAAAAATGAAAAAGAAAGACAATGCTTAGAATTATAAAATGAAATGGGATAAGGATAAGGCCTAATAGTGATTCGACTTTCATTAAATTTGTCAATATTGTATCAAAGAGATTGTTAACCAGGGTTGAGCTATAGTCTATTTAAGTACTCAAAAAAGCGAACTTGCACTTTAAAATTTAATAATGGTTTTAATTCATTAATTTTTTTTTAATCTTAAACAAAATTATCTATTTAAAAACATATTTCTGAGTTTTATAATTATAATTTAAATTGTACGTATGAACATTAGTTCGCTGGAGAAAAGTAGTTCTCGGCATTCCCAACGTTAGTCTTTGTTGTAAAAAAAATAACTCATACGATCGTACTCGTCCACCACAATATTTTTAGTACATTTCATTCAAATCAACGCCGACTGCTTATAACACTGCGTATGAGCGATTAAAAAAACCAGAGAGCGTAAGTTAATGTCGACCATGCTCGACTTCGATATACCCTTTACTCAGGGTATCAACATGCCCAAATTGTGGTACATATGAGGTTTTTTCCAATCATTTCCATCATTTTCCGATCAGATGAACGATAGCAGAGTTGCCACCCCCGCAATTTGAAAGTACCTCATATCTCTCCTTCTGCTTACATTCATTTGCACGAACTTAGTATACCCTTTTTACTCTACGACCAACGGGTATAATTACTTTTACGACTCGTACGCCAATACGAAATTTTTACCAAGATATTTTTTGTACATTTCAATCACGAACAAAAATAATTAAATATATTTTTTTTTAAATCCATAAATATTGTGGCGAATAGAACTTACATGGATTGGAGCGTTCCATAAGTAATTTCATTTGATGACAACTTATTGAATTGTTTCGCAGCCAACTTTATCCGCCTTACCGCTTTGTAGAAAATGTTGATACATTTTTTTGGAATAGTTTTTGGGTTGGTGCCCTATCGAAGATGAAAGATCGAAAGCAGGATTTTCGGCATTTTTACTGCAAGGCGAAAATTATGTGATGTGTACTAAGAAGATGTGTTGACCGAACGCCAATGCCAAAATTGGTTTGCAAAATTTCGTTTCGGCAATTTCGATCTTGGAAGGCCTCTTGAAGCCGATGTGGATAAAATAAAGTCGTTGGTCGATGCATATCGTCGAATAACAACTCAGGAGATTGCTGAAAGATTAAATTTGTTCAGAAGCACATGAAACGCATAAGATTAATTTAATTTAATGTGGGTCTCTTATGTTCTTACAGAACGAAATTTGATTCGTCGCATTAACGATCGTGATTTGCTCATCAAACTTCAAACAAGTGATCCATTTTTGAAGCGCATTGTTACTGGTGACGAAAAGTGGGTTGCTTACAAGAATGTAAAGCGCAAGAGATCAAGGTCTAAAAAGGAAGAACCAGCTCAAACCACCTCGAAGTAGAGATGGGCACGTGTCGAATATTTTCAACACGAAACGACAAAAATTTCCGTAACACGTCACGACACGACTTCATTAAATATATAAAAAAAATTTTAAAAATTAATTTATATCCATATATAATAATATTATATTTGTTATATTAAATGAATGTGTATAAAAATATTTAATCTTCAAATTTACAGTTTATCCAGAAGGGATACGGAGTTTCTAAATCAAGATTCCAGTTTTGCTTTGATACTTGTCAAAATTCAAAAACTGTTAAAACAGTTAACTTTGAATGGTTTTTGTTACTTTCTGTGGTACATATTTTTAAAACAATGGAGTATCAGAATTTAATATTAAACAATTGGAAAATAATTTTTTTTTTTGCAAAATATGTGGGAAAATTTGAATTTTTCCCGATGTCTTATCAAGTTCTTGAATTACTGTATTTATTTAGTATTTTGGTTCTGTTAAGTCGAATCTAGTAGTGTTGAATTGTTTTTGTCGTGTTGAACCGTGTTCGCGTTTAAGGGGATTAAAAATTGACACGCACGTGTTTGTGTCATGAATAAATACACCGATAGTCACCAAAAAATGGTTATGTTGTCTGTTTGATGGGATTTCAAAGGGATCGGTTATTTTGAGCTTTTGCCCGACAAAACCACGATTAGTTCTGTAGTGTATTGTGATCAGCTGGACAAATTGAGTGTTGCACTCAAACATAAGTTTTTACTAGAACGTGGAGGTAAAAAATTTTGTTGTAACACTCATACGCTTGCCCCCTTGCAAAGGGGGTAGGGAAGATATGCAGATGTTCGTAACACATAGAAGGAAGCATATCCGACCCCATTAAGTATATATATTCTTGAACAGCATGACAAGCTGAGTCGATTTAGTCATGTCCGTTAGTCTGTTTCTGTGACTAACGCATATTGCTGCCATAGAGGAAAAACTATTTTTGGTTTTTATGGTAATGTTTTCAAACTTGACATTAAGCAATTTTAAGAGCATCCACATAATTCTGCAAAATTTGATCATAATCTGACGATTATATCGTAAAGCTGCCATACAACCAATAGGTCTAAGTGAGAAAAACTATATTATTGTAATGGTAGCGTCTTTATACTTGTTAATCGTGAATATTATGTGCTTCAGCACTATTTTGCGGAGTTAGAGTAAATTTGAAATTTTAAGAAATCTGAAATAATTTTGCAATAAAAACTTTGTTGTCCTCTGTGCACATTTTTTTATTTTGTAGGGTAATTTTTAAAAATTTTAAATTTAATTAAATTAATTAATAATTTAGCTTAATTAATTACATTTTTTTTGTGAAGGAACACAAATTTTTTTGGCAGTATGCTTCATATGAATAGAAGCACTTTTGAATGCTTTGAAAGCTGAATGCTTTTGAAAAGCTGTCTTAGTTATATGAAGCACAGTGCCGAAATAAATTTGAATGCCATCTGGAATGAGGCCTTAAGTTTGAAGCTGAAAGAATGAATATCAAAAAAGTCTCATACAAAATTTTTTCGACCATTATGATTATGCATAATTGTATTAAACCGCTGCCTAAAATTGGTTTCTATTAAAGAAAAATTATAGTATTTTAGAGAATACTTTATTATTTATACAAATGCGAGCGAAGCCGCGGTTCTTAAGCTCGTTCATTTATAAGAAACCTTATTTAAAATACGCATCTCATTGTGCTTTTATATATAGAACTCAAATATTACACATTCCTCAGGAGGCAACCACTTACATTCCATTCCAAATTTTTGCTGCTGCTTGATCAAAGTGATTCCCGCCATTGCAATGGCCAATAACTGTCTGGGTTAAGTTGAAAATGCCATTACAATAAATCGCAGCCAACACACACACACACACATTGGGCAACTGAGACACAAAAACAAACAAACAAGCAAAAAAAAAAAAAAAAGAAGAAGAGAAAATCTCGCGCTAACTAAATTCAAACACTTAACGCCTGCCAGGATGCAAGGCGTCTGCCGTTCGCCGCCTGCAGCTGACGGGTTAAAGGCTATCGACTGTCCTACTCCGATGTTCCGCTGAAAAAGGCCAAAATAGAAAAAGAAAGAAAGCAAAAAAAAAAAAATACAAAAATCCACTCAATTTTCGCCAAAAGAAGAATTTTCGCAGTCAGCCAAAAGCCAGAATAAAATGCCAGCGAAAAAAAAATTGCAGAGAAACATGTTCACTGTGATGCGAGTTGAGTTGAGTTTCGTTTTCAACGGTTTTGGGTCTCAGTTCTCTTATTTTGCCGGCCGCATTCGATTTCCAGTTCGTTTGAATTTCACTTATTTTTGTTGCAGCTGCCGCTTTTTTTTTTTTTCCTCTTCTTTAAACGTGTCACAGCAAGACAATTTTGGGCCATTGTTTAACGTGATGAGCGGGAGGCGGTGGGGGCAGGTGGAAAGTATTTCCATGTGTGCATGTCAGACCAGTCAGTCGGCCAGTCAATTAGCAGAGGACGCTTTTCAATTACAGCCAAATATTGGGGCGGGGGGGGGAGGGTCGAAGGCCAAATCCAAATTTACATTTGTCACCAGCAAAGTGGGCCACACGACGGGGCAAAGGGTAGGGTAGGGTAGGGGGATGCCGGGAACTAATGTTCTCGGCCATTGTGTGGATTATGAATCCCTTATCCTGCTGCCCGGTTGTGGGAGGGGGCGTGGCCACTGTTGATTGCACACAGCTGCTAACGCACATCGGCTTGCGGTCCGAAATGTGAATGCGGTTTGTTGTTGTTTTTTTTTTTTTGGTTATTACTGTAGCCTACTTTCGGGCTGAACCTGCAACACTCGGCAGTATCCATTAGAAAGGGACTAATAAAATATGATCTCATGTGAAAGCAACATAATTAGAATTTAGAAATTGGGGAAATTTCAACTGAAATTCAATTCTCGATTCACTGACTGACTGATTCATCAACGCCCAGGCTAAGCGGTTTAAACTTAAAAGCTTAAAAGCCTTTTTTTAGGCAAGTATTTGCAAGCTTTAATAAAAAAATATTGGGGTATTTATTCCCGGAAAAGTTTGTATGGAAAAATCATTTGGTTTAGTAAAACCTATACAGACTTTCAGATTATGCAAATTTTGATTGGGATCTAAATCATTTGGTATTTACTTGAAGATTTTGCTAAGATATGACACTTAGGGCCGTTTTCTTATCTTCATGTTTTTAAAAAATTTTATTGCCTGCTTTTAGGCAGCATTTAAAATCATACGCGGGTCATTGATCGATTTTATATCGTTATCGAGATATATATGAGGCCTAAGTTATTGTGTTTGAAGACACATAGGACCGGGAGGTCCATAAAACAGTATTGCAAGCTCTCGTTTATGCTTATAAAAAAACATCCTTTTTTGACCCTCAAAGTATGCAAACTTTAGATTCTTCAATTATTATTTTTTGAACGTGGAAATTTAAAGTCAGTTATGGCAACATCTTACATAATCCACACTGTACATTCACTCAGATTGTCGGAGCAGTCAAAGGTATAAATTAATATATATATATTATAATATATATATATAAATAAATATTTTTCTTATTTAATTATAGTAATAAACATAGCACACTTTGAAGGGCAAAAAATCATCAAAAATCAAAAGTATAAATAAATATAAATAAATATATTTCTTAATTAATTAAATTAATAAACATAGCATACTTTGAAGGGCAAAAATTATCAAAAATCAAAGGTATAAATAAATATAAATACATATTTTTCTTAATTAATAAATATAGCATACTTTGAAGGACAAAAAATCATCAAAAATCAAAGGTTTAAATAAATATAAATAAATATTTTTCTTAATTAATTAAATTAATAAATATAGCATACTTTGAAGGGCAAAAATCATCAAAAATCAAAGGTATAAATAAATATAAAAAAATATTTTTCTTAATTAATTAATTTAAGAAATAGAGCATACTTTGAAGGGCAAAAAATCATCAAAAAATCAAAGGTATAAATAAATAGAAATTAATATTTTTCTTAATTAAATAAATTAATAAACATAGCATACTTTGAAGGGCAAAAAACCATCAAAAATCAAAGGTATAAATTAATATAAATAAATATTTTTCTTAATTAATTATATAAATTATCAAAGCATACTTTGAAGGACAAAAAATCATGATTTTTTTGTTTGTGCATAAACGTAGTAATAGTCGATTTAAAAAATATTAACAAAATAAGTTCCACTACATATTCATATTCTTGCATTAGATCAATTCATTTACAAAATTCCTTAGCGCATTTAATATGCCCAAGAGTCGTTAATGGACATTTAAGCTAAATATAAACAATTGATGATTATAAAATCATAAGCTAAAATTATTCAGGTCAACTTGCTAACAAATGACTTTGAAGCAATTATGGGGCAAATTGCTGGGCACAAGGGTAATCAGTTATTGATGAGTCACACACAGTCTAATGGTAACTACAATTGGCAAACGCTTCAGTACACCTCAGTCACACACACACACACACAGACAGACAGAAGTCATTTGCCCTGTCAATTGCCCATTCACTCAATAATTCATTGCATGCCCAGAAATGACTATGAAACAAATCCTTAAATAAGCAGTTCATAGCTCGCTTCGCTTATAAATCTTTCCGTGTTCTTTAACCCATTTTTTTTTTGCTTTTGCCCTGAGTCAAGTGAAATCAACTGTCATACAGTTTTAAATGGGTTGCTTTAGCAGCAGTTCTTTTTTTATTTCTTCACTTGAGTGAGTGGGTGGATGGGTTTTTGGGTTTGTTTTGCTTGAGTTGCAACCGGAAATTTAATTACAAGACAAAATGTCGTCATATCACGTTATAAATACAAACACTCACTCAACACACACGCACACACACATATAACGGGCAGAGGTAAACGTGAGTTTGCTTTGGACACATTAAACCTGCGATTTCAGTCACATTTAAGAGAAATGAAAAACCAAACTTAACAAGTTCAAAAGCAGTTGAAGTTTTATAAACTTATTGGCTCACTTGATCACCCACCTTAAGACATTTAAAAAATAGTTTAACAAATTTAATTTTGGGGAAAAACTCTCAGATTAAATAATTTTTGGTATACTTGTAGGCTGACAAAATTTGGGCACAGCTTGATTGGCAGAGAGATCAACAGTAGCACAGACTACATGATCCCAAGGACCAACTTTACATGCACACCAAAATCACTGGGACTGCTCAAAGATGGACCTAGGAGTCGGAGCGGCCATATACTGCGAAGAGCCGGAAATGAAGCTCACCTACGAAATACCAAACCACAGAACTACACTATCCAAGCAACAAAAAAGTTATTATATACATAGGACAGTCAAGCGGCAATCAAGGCCATGCATAGGCACGTCATCAACTCCAAAAATATCCTATCTGGTAGGGAAGCACTAGATTCTCTAAGCATCTCCAGAAGGGTGCAGATCTTCGGGATCCCAAACCACCAGGGCTGTAACATTACATTTCAGAGAATTTATAAGAAATGTTGTATCCAAAAAGTTTGCTTGAATTTTTATTATTACCTTGGAAACTTTTAATATCTCGTTTCAAATCCTCTAAGAAAAGTTTTCAAAAAAATGAGATACAATTGCTTTATGTTATCTTTAAACAAAACATGCAAAATCTAAGGCTAGTGACATACACTCCCCACCAATGAAATAGGACACCCCTTATGCTTATGTTTGTTATATTCTGTACCGAAGGTACACAGAGTATATTGGGTTTGTGCAAATGTATGTAACAGCCAGAAGGAGGCATCTCCGACCCTATAAAGTATATATAATCTTGATCAGCATCAATAGCCGAGTCGATATAGCCATGTCCGTCTGTCTGTCCGTCTGTCCGTATGAACGAAGAGATCTCAGAGATGGTAAGAGATAGAGGTTTGAGTTGTAGGGAACATATATTTCTTATACTTGCAGGCAGATCAAGTTTAGTTTTAGTTTTTGCCACGCCCCCTACCTCCCCCGCAAATTTAAAAAAACGAAATAACTCCCACAATTTTCAAGATAGATAGTTCGAACATTCTAGACATATATTCTACTACTTATTTTGAATCGACCCGCCGTACATCGTTTTTCGATCAGATGAACGATATTAGAGCTATACGTAAAAGAAAATAAAAACCAACGACAACAACAACACCGTAGCGATTGGTAGAACTTACGAGAAAGAGAGAGCGAGAAGGCAATAGCTAACTGGTAATTTCCCAATTGGACCTTGCTATGAGAGGAGCGATGTAATTGAGATGGCCTGCGGTCAGAAATCACGCGTGATTCTCGCGTGACTAATATAGATACGTTTATGTTAATAGGAAATTATATACAAATTTTATAACTTTACGATTTATGTACAAGGGTAATTCTACTCATCATTACTTATCGAGCCCCCATACATCGTTTTTCAACCAGATGAACGATAGTCGAAAGAGTTGCCACCCCCAGATTTTGAAAAAACTTCAAACTTTAAAGTTATTAGTTACGTACAAACAGGTACAGAGTATATTACAGTCGGGCTTGACCGACTTTCTTACTTGTCATGCTTCTTACTTAATCATGCTAGAGGAATAAATTTTTTTTAAATTTTAGTTTATTTAACTGTTGCAATATATCCAGAAGAAAGACTTAGCGAAAAAAGTTTTAAGTATTGACAAAAAATTATTTCTCAAAAACCGAACAAATTCGGGTTCCTATTTTTGCGTCACTTGAATAGGACATTTATCAAAAAGGCTATTTTAGAGTATTCTGAACACATTTAAGATAGATAAGAACATATTTAAGATTTAACAAAAAAGTTTTAAAAGTGTGTTGAGCCAATTTTCTGCTACAAAACTTCACACATTCGGTTTGGCAGGGATGCATTCAAATTTCCCAAATAATTTAAATAAGACGAGATTTAAGCTGATACTATGGCATGAATTTGTTCAGGTATAACTGAATATAGTTGTCCTGATCCATATAATTGACGTGTCAACCATCCCCAGACATATTCGATGATGTTCAAAAGCGGTGAGTAAATCGGCCAGCCTAATAGTTGTACATTTTGTGTATGGCGCATTAACAAGTTCGTATATCCACGGCATATTTCTAGAAAGGTTATAAAAGTATGGAACTGCCTTTTTCAATATACCATTGTAAGACAACGCATTCATTGTGATTGAAAACAATTTAAATTTTCCGGTGTTATAGTACGAATTGCTCCCCCCTACACCATCACAACTCCAATTTTGGTAAGTGATCGGACCAAATAATTTGTTTCTGTTCGGAGATCATGAAATTAATAGCTATAGCTATATATATTTGTCGAAGTGCAGGTCAGATGTATTTCAAAGTATTTCATTCCTTTACATTTTGTGGTAAATTTGCTTTCGCATTGTAATTGTTTAGCTTTTACGCAGATTTTTTATCTTAATACGTTGGTTGCTATATATATTTCTGGCCTAATAATGAAAACGCGAATATTTATGATCAAAAATGGTTTTATTGTTTTTCAAAGTATTCTTCAGCAAGATTTATACACTTTTGCATGCGCTCAAACCAATTGTCGAAGCACATTTTTCCACTCCGATTGAGACACCTCCACAACATGGTTTTTGAACTCTTCAACAGCATCTTCTGGCGACGAAAATCGTTGACCACGCATTTTTCCCTTGATGTGCGGGAATAAAAAGAAGTCATTGGGTGCCAAGTCAGGGCTGTACGGCGGATGACCCATCAATTCGACGTTTTGGGCGGTCTAAAAGGCGCTGCTGTGAGCTGATGTGTAAGAGCTCGCATTTTCATGGTGCAAAATGATCTGTCTTCTCTTGTTCGTTTTTCGAATTTCTCCGAAGACTTCGGGGAAACAAATTGTGGTGGACCACTCAGAATTGACCGTCCTACGTTGCTCAAGCGGAACAGGCGCCACATTACCGAAGAAACAGGCGACCATTTGCTTCGAAGTGCTTCTTCCACGAACGACTTTCGTTGGATTTGGCTCGTCTTCGAAGACCCACACGGTCGATTGCTGTTTTGTTTCGGGCTCATAAGCATAGATCCATGATTCGTCACCTGTGACGATCTTATAAACGTCTTTTGAAACACCACGATTATATTTTTTCAAAATTTCTTTGCACAAATCCACACGAGCTTTTTTTTGAGCGATCCAACCTTTTTTACGCCCAGGTGTTCTTTCAATATCGAATGTATGCTGGTGGAAGAAATGCCCAAGGATGCCTTTAACTCACGCTATGTCACATGACGATCTTGCATTATCCGTTTACGCACGGCATCAATGTTTTCTGGCACAACGACTGTTTTTGGACGACCTTCACGACCTTCTTCTTCTAGCGAGCGTCGCCCGCGATTGAATTCATTAAAACAATTTTTCACAGTGCTATAGGATGGTGCTTCATCGCCATACAAAGATTTAAGTTCATCGTTGCACTCTTGTCGTGATAATCCACGTCGAAAGCTGTGAAAAATAATTGCACGAAAATGTTCACGAGTTAATTTCATTTTTCTGCCGAGGTAAGTTTTTGATTAATCGTTAATCGATATCAAACGTGGTCACACATGAAAGAGTTGTATGGAGCTTTTATCAATAAAAGTCCAAACTTTTTTTTGGAAAAAGGCCAATTGCTCCTAAAATGGCTAGCAGTCACCTAGGCCAGAAACTTAAATAGCAAGCCACATATACACTCTGTGCCTCTTGAATAGTACACTGTCGGAGTTTGCTCTGTTAAGAGATTTGCACAAGGGAATACGTTGGAGATATATTTATTGTAAATCAAATGAATTCAAACTTATCGAAAATATACCAAAAAATTTTAAATAAGAATGGCTGTATTGTTTTTTAAAATATTCTCCAAGATTTGAACAAACCTAATTTTGAAGCACTTTTTCCACTCTGATTTTCAAATTTTCAAAAAAAAACATTGTTAGTTGAGCTATTTAAAAAAACAAATCGATTTTGTGGCTTTCGCAGTATTCTACCCAACAGGATAAAATTGAATCTGTGCAAAAGCAGTCCTTGTTTTTGGCCCTGCCCGATGGAAGCCTCGATAAAGGATATTCCGCGTTAGTTTTGCGATTCATTTAATTTGATTTTTATCTTTTGACAAAGCTAAGAGAAAAAACGAGGTACCTAAGGCAGAAGTCAAGAATCCATCGTAATTACAGCCAAGTTCTCTTTGACAATGCCTATCATATTTCCCATTTTTTAAAAGAAAATAAAAATATAAAGAAGAATGATCCAATCCATGGTTAGGTCAAAGCAAAAAATATAAAGAAGAAAAAGTGCACAATAGGTACGTTTTACCCTACTAATTATAGCAATGCTAATAACTGGCAATAATTAAACATAAATAAAGAAAAAAATGCAAGAAATAAATAAAATAATTGAAGAAAACAATTTCAATGTTGCCGCTGGAACAGCCAAACGAATAATGAAGTATTTGAGACCAACCACTTACAAGTCAACTCGGTTTATACAACAAAAACAAAACGAAAATTTGAAAAAGCCAAGGCCAGTGATGCGTCTTTGAAAGCCTATCATATTGCAAGGTACCCATTTTAGAAAAAAAAAAAAGAAGAAGATCAACAAAAAAAAAGAAGAAAAAGGTAAAGGTACGTTTTACCCTACTAATTATAGCAAGCAAAAGACATAATAAACAAAAAAAAGAAAAAGAAGAAAACAATAAGTTGTCGGCACGCAAACGAATAAAAGTATTTGAGACAACACACAAGCTTTATACAAAAAAAACAATTGAAAACAGCAGCGTTCGACAATGTGGCTCACAGCTAAGTACTCATTTTTAGAAAAAAATAAAAATAAAAAGAAGAAGATCAATCCAGCAAAATATAAAGAAGAAAAAGTAAAGGTACGTTTTACTAAATATACACTAATAACTGCATTAATTAAACAAAATAAAGAAATAAGAAGAAAACAATTTCAATGTTGTCGCTGGCCTCCAAACGAATAATGAAGTATTTGAGACCAACCACTTACAAGTCAACTCTGTTTATACAACAAAAACAAAACGAAAATTTGAAAAAAGCCAAGGCCGATGTGATGCGTCTCTTTGACAATGTAGGCATTTCACATGCTAAGTACTCATTTTTTAGAAAAAAATAAAAATAAAAAGAAGAATGATCCAATCCATGGCAAAAAATATAAAGAAGACAACTTGTAATAGGTACGTTTTACCCTACTAATTATAGCAATGCTAATAACTGACATTAATTAAACACAAATAAAGAAAATAAGAAGAAAACAATTTCAATGTTGTCGCTGGCACTGCCAAACGAATAATGAAGTATTTGAGACCAACCACTTACAAGTCAACTCGGTTTATACAAAAAAAATGTAAATTTGAAAAAAGTCAAGGCCTATGTGATGCGAAAAAAGTCAAGGCCTGTGTGATGCGTTATGAAAAAAATATATTTAATTAAATCAACCAACCGGTTGACCATCCTTGATTTCTAAGTATGATCTGCAAATTTTGCGCCTACTGGCGAATTTTATTTCAATTTATGGTGGTAAAGTCAATAATTTTTTTTTCGAGCATAATCTCGAATGATGAACTAAAAACTTGTAAACTTTGTAGGCTACTGTATTTATATTTCGGGAAAAGCAAATAATAATGCACATTTTTAAATGAAAATGGCTTTATTGTTTTTTCAAAATATTCTCTATAAAAATTTATGCACTTTTGCATTCGCCGAAACCAATTTTTGAACCATTTTCACCACTTTGATTGAGGCACCCACAAAGCAGGGGCTTTAGGCGCATCAACAGCTTTGCACGGCGCACAAATAACTTTTGAACCATTTAGGTTATCAACTTGATTCACACATTTTCCTAGCAATCTGCAAACTTCAATGATTTTTTAGACGTAAAGTGTCGTTATGTCACGGTTACCAAAAGGGGCGTAAAAAGCTCTGCAAACTGAAACTTATAATTTTTTAATCAATATTGACGATTTTATAAGGAACAAAATTTTTAAATGGTTTACATTTATTTTTAAATACTTATTTTAGTAGATTTGATTTAAAAAACTTTAAAAAAAAGTTTATAAAAAAAATCATTTTTCTGAATTTGAACCTATGGACAACAAAGGTAAAGGGTGATTTTTTAGCTATTTTGTTTTTGGCAAAACTGGTTTAAACAGCTCACGCACGTTTCGTGTTTTGATTCACTGTCAAACATCTTCAGTTTGGTCTATAATTTAACCATGAATCGTCTTACAAACGAACAACGCTTGCAAATTATTAAATTTTATTATCAAAATGTGTGCTCAGTTAAGAAAGTTCATCGCGCGCTTCTTCCATTTTATGGTCAGTTTAATCGACTCACTGTGACTAAATTTCGCACCAAATTTACATTGTTGGACATTAATCCACCAACACGCTTACGCAGAGTGCGAACTGAAGAAAATATCGCAGCTGTATCGGCCAGTGTTAATGATGACCATCAATTATCGATTCGTCGCCGTTCGCAGCAATTGGGCCTCTGTTACTCAACAACGTGGAAAATTTTGCGGAAGGATTTAGGCGTGAAGCCTTTCAAAATACAGCTGGTGCAAGAATTGAAGCCGAACGACCTACCGCAACGTAGAATTTTTGATGAATGGGCTCTTGGAAAGTTGTCCGAAGATCCACTTTTTTACCGAAAAATTGTGTTCAGCGACGAAGCTTATTTTTGGCTCAATGGGTACGTAAATAAGCAGAATTGTCGATTTTGGAGTGAATATTAGCCAGAAGCATTGCAAGAGCTACCAATGCATCCCGAAAAAGTCACAGTTTGGTGCGGTTTATGGGCTGGTGGCATCATTGGACCGTACTTTTTCAAAGATGATGCGAATCGCAAAGTAACTGTGAATAGTGAGCGTGACTAATATAGATACGTTTATGTTAATAGGAAATTATATACAAATTTTATAATTTTACGATTTATGTACAAGGGTAATTCTACTCATCATTACTTATCGAGCCCCCATACATCGTTTTTCAACCAGATGAACGATAGTCGAAAGAGTTGCCACCCCAGATTTTGAAAAAAACTTCAAACTTTAAAGTTATTAGTTACGTACAAACAGGTACAGATGTTGGTCGGGCTTGACCGACTTTCTTACTTGTCATGCTTCTTACTTAATCATGCTAGAGGAATACATTTTTTTTTAAATTTTAGTTTATTTAACTGTTGCAATATATCCAGAAGAAAGACTTAGCGAAAAAGTTTTAAGTATTGACAAAAAATTATTTCTCAAAAACCGAACAAATTCGGGTTCCTATTTTTGCGTCACTTGAATAGGACATTTATCAAAAAGGCTATTTTAGAGTATTCTGAACACATTTAAGATAGATAAGAACATATTTAAGATTTAACAAAAAAGTTTTAAAAGTGTGTTGAGCCAATTTTCTGCTACAAAACTTCACACATTCGGTTTGGCAGGGATGCATTCAAATTTCCCAAATAATTTAAATAAGACGAGATTTAAGCTGATACTATGGCATGAATTTGTTCAGGTATAACTGAATATAGTTGTCCTGAACTCTTCAACAGCATCTTCTGGCGACGAAAATCGTTGACCACGCATTTTTCCCTTGATGTGCGGGTGACCCATCAATTCGACGTTTTGGGCGGTCTAAAAGGCGCTGCTGTGAGCTGATGTGTAAGAGCTCGCATTTTCATGGTGCAAAATGATCTGTCTTCTCTTGTTCGTTTTTCGAATTTCTCCGAAGACTTCAGGCAAACGAATTGTGGTGTACCACTCAGAATTGACCGTCCTACGTTGCTCAAGCGGAACAGTCGCCACATGACCAGTTTTACCGAAGAAACAGGCGACCATTTGCTTCTTCCACGAACGACTTTCGTTGGATTTGGCTCGTCTTCGAAGACCCACACGGTCGATTGCTGTTTTGTTTCGGGCTCATAAGCATAGATCCATGATTCGTCACCTGTGACGATCTTATAAACGTCTTTTGAAACACCGCAAGTATATTTTTTCAAAATTTCTTTGCAACAATCCACACGAGCTTTTTTTTGAGCGATTGTCAAATTGTGCGGGATCCAACCTTTTTTACGCCCAGGTGTTCATGCAATATCGAATGTATGCTTTTGGAAGAAATGTCCAAGGATGCCTCTATCTTACGGTATGTCACATAACGATCTTGCATTATCAGTTCACGCACTGCTTCAATGTTTTCTGGCACAACGACGGTTTTTGGACGACCTTCACGACCTTCGTCTTCGAGCAAGCGTCGCCCGCGTTTAAATTCATTAAACCAATTTTTCACATATACATAGAAAATATACCATACAAATTTTAAGTTAGTGATAATCCTCGGCGAAAGTTGTGAAAAATTATTGCACAAAAATTTTCACGAGTTGATTTCATTTTTTTGCTGAGGTAAGTTTTTGATTAATCGTTTATCGATATCAAACGTGGTCACACATGAAAGAGTTGTATGGAGCTTTTATCGATAAAAGTCCAAACTTTTTTTGGGAAAAGGCCAATTGGTTCTAAAATGGCTAGCAGTGACCTAGGCCAGAAACTTAAATAGCAACCCACGTACATATACACTCTGTGCCGCTTGAATAGTACACTGTCGAAGCTTGCTCTGTTAGAGGATTTAAACAAGTGAAAACGTTGGAGATATATTTATTGTAATTTAAATGAATTCAAACTTATCGAAAATATACCAAAAATGTTTAAATAAAAATGGCTGTATTGTTTTTCAAAATATTCTCCAAGATTTGAACAAAACTAATTTTGAAGCACTTTTTCCACTCTGATTTTCAAATTTTCAAAAAAAAATTAGTTAGTTGAGCTATTTAAAAAAGTCTCACACAAAAAAAGAGCAAATCGATTGTGTGGCTTTCGCAGTATTCTACCCAACAGGATAGAATTGAAACTGTGCAAAAGCAGTCCTTGTTTTTGGCCCTGCCCAATTAAAGCCTTGATAAAGGATATTTCGCGTTAGTTTTGCGATTCGTTTAATTTGTTTTTATCTTTTGACAAAGCTAAGAGAAAAAAGAAGGTGCCCAAGGCAGAAGTCAAGAATCCATCGTAATTACAGCCAAGTTCTCCTTGACAATGCCTATCATAGACATACTAGGTACCAATTTTTTAGAAGAAAATAAAAATAAAAAGAAGAATGATCCAATCCATGGTAAAGTCAAAGCAAAAAATATAAAGAAGAAAAAGTGCACAATAAGTACGTTTTACCCTACTAATTATAGCAATGCTAATAACTGACATTAATTAAACATAAATAAAGAAAAAAATTCCAGAAATAAATAAAATAAGAAGAAAACAATTTCAATGTTGTCGCTGGAACAGCCAAACGAATAATGAAGTATTTGAGACCAACCACTTACAAGTCAACTCGGTTTATACAACAAAAACAAAACGAAAATTTGAAAAAAGCCAAGGCCTATGTGATGCGTCTCTTTGACAATGTAGGCATTTCACATGCTAAGTACTCATTTTTTAGAAAAAAATAAAAATAAAAAGAAGAATGATCCAATCCATGGCAAAAAATATAAAGAAGAAAAAGTGTAATAGGTACGTTTTACCCTACTAATTATAGCAATGCTAATAACTGACATTAATTAAACAAAAATAAAGAAAATAAGAAGAAAACAATTTCAATGTTGTCGCTGGCACTGCCAAACGAATAATGAAGTATTTGAGACCAACCACTTACAAGTCAACTCGGTTTATACAACAAAAACAAAACGAAAATTTGAAAAAAGCCAAGGCCTATGTGATGCGTCTCTTTGAAATGTAGCATTTCACATGCTAAGTACTCATTTTTTAGAAAAAAAAAAATAAAAAGAAGAATGATCCAATCCATGGCAAAAAATATAAAGAAGAAAACTTGTAATAGGTACGTTTTACCCTACTAATTATAGCAATGCTAATAACTGACATTAATTAAACACAAATAAAGAAAATAAGAAGAAAACAATTTCAATGTTGTCGCTGGCACTGCCAAACGAATAATGAAGTATTTGAGACCAACCACTTACAAGTCAACTCGGTTTATACAAAAAAAATGTAAATTTGAAAAAAGTCAAGGCCTATGTGATGCGAAAAAAGTCAAGGCCTGTGTGATGCGTTATGAAAAAAATATATTTAATTAAATCAACCAACCAGTTGACCCTCCTTGATTTCTAAGTATGATCTGCAAATTTTGCAACTACTGGCGAATTTTATTTCAATTTATGGTGGTAAAGTCAATAATTTTTTTTTCGGCATAATCTCGAATGATGAATTAAAAACTTGTAAACTTTGTAGGCTACTGTATTTATATTTCGGGAAAAGCAAATAATAATGCACATTTTTAAATGAAAATGGCTTTATTGTTTTTTCAAAATATTCTCTATAAAAATTTATGCACTTTTGCATTCGCCGAAACCAATTTTTGAACCATTTTTCCCACTCTGATTGAGGCACCCACAAAGCATGGGCTTTAGGCGCATCAAAAGCTTTATGCGGCGCACAAATAACTTTTGTACCATTTAGGTTATCAACTTGATTCACACATTTTCCTAGCAATCTGCAAACTTCAATGATTTTTTAGACGTAAAGTGTCGTTATGTCGCGGTTACCAAAAGGGGCGTAAAAAGCTCTGCAAACTGAAACTTATAATTTTTAATCAATATTGACGATTTTATAAGGAACAAAATTTTTAAATGGTTTACATTTATTTTTAAATACTTATTTTAGTAGATTTGATTTAAAAAACTTTAAAAAAATTTATAAAAAAAAATAATTTTTTCTGAACTTGAACCTATGGACAACAAAGGTAAAGGGTGATTTTTTAGCTATTTTGTTTTTGGCAAAACTGGTTTAAACAGCTCACGCACGTTTCGTGTTTTGATTCACTGTCAAACATCTTCAGTTTGGTCTATAATTTAACCATGAATCGTCTTACAAACGAACAACGCTTGCAAATTATTAAATTTTATTATCAAAATGCGTGCTCAGTTAAGAAAGTTCATCGCGCGCTTCTTCCATTTTATGGTCAGTTTAATCGACTCACTGAAGCGGCTATTCGGTCTATTGTGACTAAATTTCGCACCAAATTTACATTGTTGGACATTAATCCACCAACACGCTTACGCAGAGTGCGAACTGAAGAAAATATCGCAGCTGTATCGGCCAGTGTTAATGATGACCATCAATTATCGATTCGTCGCCGTTCGCAGCAATTGGGCATCTGTTACTCAACAACGTGGAAAATTTTGCGGAAGGATTTAGGCGTGAAGCCTTTCAAAATACAGCTGGTGCAAGAATTGAAGCCGAACGACCTACCGCAACGTAGAATTTTTGATGAATGGGCTCTTGGAAAGTTGTCCGAAGATCCACTTTTTTACCGAAAAATTGTGTTTAGCGACGAAGCTCATTTTTGGCTCAATGGGTACGTAAATAAGCAGAATTGTCGATTTTGGAGTGAATATTAGCCAGAAGCATTGCAAGAGCTACCAATGCATCCCGAAAAAGTCACAGTTTGGTGCAGTTTATGGGCTGGTGGCATCATTGGACCGTACTTTTTCAAAGATGATGCGAATCGCAACGTAACTGTGAATAGTGAGCGCTACTGTGAGATAATATCCAACTTTTTTTTGCCCAAAATGCAAGAGCTTGACTTGCATGACATGTGGTTTCAACAAGACGGTGCCACATGCCACACAGCACGCGCAACAATGGACTTATTGAGAGGCGAGTTCGGTGAACATTTTATTTCACATTCGGGACCGGTCAATTGGCCGCCTAGATCGTGCGATTTAACGCCTTAAGACTATTTTTTGTGGGGCTAAGTTAAAGCTCATGTCTATACAGACAAGCCCGCTTCAATTGACGCATTGGAAGACAACATTGAAGCATTTATTCCTGAGATACCGACCGAAATGCTGGAAAGAGTATGCCAAAATTGGACTAAGCGGATGGACCATTTGATGCGCAGACACGGTCAACATTTGCATAAAATAATCTTCAAACAATAAATTATATGGACCGTACTATCGATTCATATAAAGATTTCATGCATTTTTCTGAATTTAATGTGTTTAATTTTGAAAAACTTTCCTATAGCTCTTAAAAAATCACACTTTATATATATTTTAATACGAATTATGATATAGAGAATTGAAAAACCAGCTTACACTTTTCCTGACAATCAAATTAAGGAAATAGTGTCAACCAGAGAAGATTTTTGTAAAGAATTGGGTTGTATTGGTTGATCAACCCAAATAGGGCTGTGGACGTACAAAAGATGGCAACACGTCCTGGAGGCTTTCAAATATGTGGAAATAACAGCTGTAAAATTATTAAGTGGTTTCAGGTGATCAATGTTCTTAGTAGCATAGGGAAAAATATATGATAAAAAGTTTGCAAAGGTCTATTCTTTTATAGGAACTGAATCCCACAGTACTTGATCATGGACAACATATAATAGAGTATCAATCTGTCCCTATTGGTGAATTATCGTTAGAAGCCCGAGAATCAAAGAACTGGAATAATCAGAAATATGCACATTACTCAAAAGGGAAAATACCAAGATTTGTTTAACATATTATTAGCTTCATCGTATCGCAAAATTTCATCGTTAAGTCTTGTGAGGCAAATATATTCATGGAAAAAAAACTACTTATTTAATGATAGACAGTCCTAGTAACAAAATTCTCTCGTTCAACAATCGCCAAAATCACTTCTTCGCGAGAGAGTTAAGAAACATGACAAAATGTTTGCAGAAACCTTTATTTTCATATAAGACCCCCAAAAAGTATGCTATACAAATTTTAAAATGATAATCTAACTGTTCCCCCCCTGAATGAAAATGAGATTCTACCAAATATTTCAATCAACAATAAAACAAAAACAGAAACAAACAAATACGACCAATAAACGTGACAATTTCTCGCATAGACAGATTTTTGTGATGCGCGCACACACACACACACACACACGCTCCCAGATTGAAGAAGCGACCATGCATATGCATTGTTTATATGTCCAAAAAAAAAAAAAAAAAATAAAGGAGAAAAAAATAGCGATTTAACCCACATCCAACAACCAAACCACACGAACCAACCACTCGAAGCGAACAAGCGAGTGGAAGAGCAAGCAAAGCTGAAGCTATGCATAGTTCATAGCATACTTTTAAGCGCCGAACGGAAGTTTGCAGCCAAGCAATGCACACACACAAACACACGCACACAGGCATGGCTGACTGATCGATTTTCGATTGAAATTCAGTGGTTTCTTGTTTTTGTTTTCTTGTTTGGCCACCAGCTAAGCTTAAAGCCACGCCAGAGCCATTAATTAAAGCAATTAAATAAGTTTTCATTGAAATTCAATTGCTATGCCTTGGCACGTGCTAAAAATTTCGGGTCAACTGTCATCAACATTATGAACTTTGGCTATTTGCCACATAGCATCAAACTTTTGCCACAAACTTTTTCATTGCCTATGCAAACGATCTGGCCAAAGAATTCTCATTCACATTTAAATGCCACATTAAATGGAATGTGCAAGTGTGCCAATAGTTTTGGTTAAGTTTTCATAGCTTACATATTGTCAGTGGAAAACTAACACTTGAACTTGAAATAAAGCTTTGAATCTACACATCTCATTCATTTCACACCTGGTATTAATTCACCTTGAGCCCCTGAATGTACATGTTAATATTTGTGAGTCTGCACAGAAAAGTTGTCAATGTGTTGAGCACCTGAAAACACCGATCATTAAAGCTTTCTATATTTTGCCTGGACCCGCTTAAGGTGCATCTATTACTGGTGTGGCGCTCACTCAAAAGCTTTTATTCATAGCTTACATATTATCAGTGTGCTATTCATGCAAATGTTGTTCGTCTCACTCTTGCGCATTTAAGACAATATTTCGAGTTTATAAATTAGGTATAGGTAAACCTTGGACCCGTTGCCAAGTAGAAAAATCAGAGCTGAAAAGAAGAGCAATCCAGTTCAAAACACTTGCAGAAAATTAAAATTTTTTAAACGCAAGTTTTATGCTGGAACGAGTGGAACCTTTTGAAAGTTTTTTTTCCAGTGCTTTATGTTAGAAGCGTTTGTTAAAAAAAAAATCCCAACACAATTCTAAAGTTTAAAAACAGTTTCAAAATATGTTAAAAATAAAAAAATAGAAGGCTAACATCGGCTACGCCGATGTTTTAAATACCCTTGCAGTTTTTGAAAGTCACAGTTTTTCTCACTAGAACTAGTTTTTTACTGACCGTTTATATGGCAGCTATATCATAGTATCCGATTTTGATAAATTTTTCCAGAATTGTGTGAAGGGGTATAAACTAAATTACAAAGTTTGGTGACGATTCAATAGAAAACAAAAGTTTTCTCATAGAACTATTTTTTACTGACCGTTTATGCAGCTATATCTATGTCATCCGTTTTGATCAATTTCTCCAGATGTGTAAAGGATATAAAACTAAATATACCAAGTTTGGTGACGATTCAATAGAAAACAAAAAGTTTTCTACTAGAACTAGTTTTTTTACGACCGTTATATGGCGCTATTATAGGTTTTGATTTTCAGAATTGTGTGAAGGGGTATAAAACTAAAATCCAAGTTTGGTGACGATTCAATAGAAAACAAAAAGTTTTTCTCACTAGAACTAGTTTGTGGACCGATCGTTCCTATGGCAGCTATATGATATAGTCATCCGATCCGGCCGATTCCGACAAATGTGCAGCCTATGTATTTAAAGACTTTTTGCAAAGTTTGGTCAAGATAGCTCTAAAACTGAGGGAGGAGATAGCATAGAAACAGACGGACAGACGGACAGACGGACATGGCTATATAGACTCAGCTCGTCATGCTGATCAAGAATATATATAGTTTATGGGGTCGGAGATGCTTCCTTCTATGCGTTACAAACATCGTGACAATTTTAATATACCCTCTGCAAGGGTATGAAAGAAAAATTTTTTGAATAAAAAATTTTTTTTTAGTTTTTTACGAAGTTAAAAATTGTTTGTAAGTTCCAAAAAATATGATATTTTATTCTTGTGAAATCTAAATAAATAGATTAAAATGTCCTCTAATTTAATACATTAACAGTTTATCGACATCATTGCGCATTAAAAAAGTTATAGGTTAAAATCTAAAAAAAATTCATATTATTTTACATAATTTATATTTCCAAAATTACATTAAATTAGGAAAAATTTAATTAGAAATCAAGTTTTTGTTGGAGAGAACAAAAGGGAAGACATAAAAAAATAATTGTATTGTGATTTTACTTAATATTTGGAAATTTTAAATAATTTGTTGTAAAAAATTTACCCAAATAAAGGTTGCAATTATTTTATTATTATTTTTTGGACCATAACTTTTGAATGCGCAATGATATCGAAAATCTGCAAATGTAGTAAATTAGAGGACATTTAAATCTATTTATTCAGATTGCACAAGAATCAGATATAATTTTTTTACAATTTAGAAAAAATTTTAACACGATAAAAACATTAAAAATAATTTTTGTTTGAAGCCATCGTTATAACTCATAAAACTAATGATGCAGTTCGATTTCCAGGGCCCAAAATAGGGAAAACCCCTTAAAGTTGGTCATGTCTTTTTTTTCGACTTGCACAGTGTAATTAGGCCCCACAAATAGGTAAAATGGACAAGAACTAAGTTGTTTGTTGATTTAGATTATTCAGAAATTGAACACCGTTTGTGCATCCTGATAGAAAAGGGTCGGGATGGGGATGGTGCGGGATCGAATTTTCTTTCAAGCGTCCATCTCTGTAAAATACAGATGAAAACTATGTTATGTTTATATAACGTCGATTTTTGCAACCTTGGGGGTGGAATATTCCCAAATTTTTTATCTTAATGCTCACTTTCTACTCAAATCGAAAATTCGTTCCTTATTGAATCAAGCTAATATATAGATTATCACTTTCCAGTCCTTGAAGTAGTACTTTTTGAACTTAAAAATATTTTTTAGTTCTAACAATATTTCTGGGGACTTAATTAATGATATGCGTCAAGCTTAAGCTCAGGTTCCGCACGCAAATAATTTGCCTAAATTTGAATGGAAATTCGAAAAAGCTGAAGAAGGCTGAACAACTGACTCAACTGTTGATGGGTGCTTAGGATTCATTTACATAGAGAGAGATCCTAGAAAAGTCTTGAGTATGCCCCCCAGTGAAATAATACCTAATGGTGGTGTCGCCGGGAATCGGGAGGGAATGTAGAATGATTAGTTGGCAAAGCTAAGGCAAGTCCCACATTTCGGTCTAGGCTTTCAATGCTTTAAAAAATGCCTTCATTCGCTTCTCACCATGCTGTAAAGTCTTGCAAAATCGTTTCGTGCATTAGTTCCGTGTTTTTTGTCCGATTTTATTGAGAAAATAGTATAAGCGTATTTACATAGGTATTTAATGTCCTTTAGAAGGAAAATTCGTCACCCTGCTCTTTTAAACAATCCTTAGAGTCCCCCTAATCGGGAGCTATACTCTACACACTCAATAACCTTGACTTTTTTGGTCTTTGCCAGCTACAACTGTAAATATTTTTAAAAAATATAGAATTAATGTCTTCAGCGAATGATTTGAGACATCTGATATATATCTTTGGTTCCACTAAAATCCATTTTCATATTTAATTGTTTCCTGAACTCAACACAAATGTCCACAAATTCGATGCCACCGAATAACTTAAACGCATCCTGTGCCGTTTCGCTTGGCCAATTTCGGTCACATCCTTTTGGCATCCATTCGCATGGATGGTAATCAAATTGCTGCTGCTGCTTTAAATGCATTATGGGTAAGTGTCATTAAGTACAGTTGCCAAAAGGTGCGCATGGCCAGATAAGAAATTTCGATGCGTGCTCGATTGTAAAACAGGCATTAATGTGGCCTACGTGTCCTTTGCGCACGCACACTCGCACACTTGCACACGGAGCGAGCAATTTTCAATTAATTTGGCTGGTTGGCTGGCAACAGCAAGGAAATAAAAACAAAATGAATTTCAGTATCTTGAAGTGACACAAACAGACGATGCTAAAGATACGCAACGATGTCGGATGTTGTTCCCACACACACACACTCGCACACGGCGCGTAGCTGTCAGAGAAATGTGCACTTCCGCTTTTGCCAATGCGCCGCCATTGTGGCGGAAGTGCTGTGGTAAATGCATTTGCATGCTGCGTGTCGATGTGTGCATGGGCCAACTATAATGAATATTCATATGATTAAGGGATTTCGCATTGTAATTGAATTACTTGCCGGCAAAAAAAAAAAAAAAACAAAAAATATATAAATGAGAATGGGTGAAAGAAACGAAACAAAATGCTTTAATTAAATTATGTACAAAGTATTATATTCATTTATCTTTCCGTTCTTTCTGTACGCTTTTTGTGCTGCGCAGGCAATAATGGGTTAATGATGAAATTGATTGGCTTCGATATCGTAGTTTATTACTAAAGAACATTTTTAATAGGGCAAATTATTTAATACAGAAATAAACTCAAATTGTCGCTGGTGGGCGCCAGGAGCCATCACGTGCCCCTGTCTACAAGTAGAAAGATGCCACTTTCGACTTAAACCCTTTGTGGCTAGCCTAAACAACTGGCAATACGTCCCCCTCTCCTATATGAGGGTTGACTTTTAACCGTTGACTGTCCCTTCTAGGGAAAATGTCCATCAGAGACATGCATCAAATACCTAATTTGCGAGCTCACTCGTTCATTTATGCAGCTTGTTTGCTCTCGCTGATCATACTATCATCGCTCTCCCATGCTCGTTTGTATTTTTGCAAGCACGAGTAATAATAGTTCAAGCTCATTTAAGCCTGTGATCAATATGAGCAAATAAGCTTAGCTGCGGCGCTTGTAAGCTCTCGTGTTCTCCACAACAACAAATGAGATGAGACCAAATTTAATAGCCATTGGCTCTCACAATATGTTTTGTTATACCCGTTAAAGTCGTTATACCGTTGAAAGTCGCTACCATTCATAACAAAAAAGTTTTTCTCACTACAACTAGTTTTTTGACCGACCGTTTATATGGCAGCTATATGCTATAGTCATCCGATTTTAATAAATTTTTTCTTGGAATTGGGTGAAAGCATATAAAACTAATATAAACCAAGATTGGTGACGCTACGATAGAAAACAAAAAAGTTTTTCTCACTAGAACTAGTTTTTTGACAGACCGTTTATATGGCAGCTATATGCTATAGTCATCCGATTTTGATAAATTTTTCCAGAATTGTGTGAAGGGGTATAAAACTAATATATACCAAGTTTGGTGACGATTCAATAGAAAACAAAAAAGTTTTTCTCACTAGAACTAGTTTATGGACCGATCGTTCCTATGGCAGCTATTTGATATAGTCATCCGATCCGGCCGATTCCGACAAATGTGCAGCCTATGTGTATTTAAAGACTTTTTGCAAAGTTTGGTCAAGATAGCTCTAAAACTGAGGGAGGAGATAGCATAGAAACAGACGGACGGACAGACGGACGACAGGCTATATAGACTCAGCTCGTCATGCTGATCAAGAATATATATAGATTATGGGGTCGGAGATGCTTCCTTCTATGCGTTACAAAAATCGTGACAATTTTAATATACCCTCTGCAAGGGTATAAAAAAAACAAAAAACTTTGTAATAATATTACCTAAAGAAACGGCTTTAGGCTGACGGCACATTGCAAAGCCTACAATAAGCCCTATAAACTTACTACTACTATACTACTAAGCACAAGGGTCATTGAATCTCAAAAAAAAAAAAAATGGCTTCATTTAAGAAAAGAAAGCCCAAATAAGGCACAGGCTCTAACAATATTTCAAATTATGGTGTGTTATCCATTTGGAAGCTTGGTTGGCCCGTAAAACTGCAAAGCTCTGTTAAGCTACTCATAAAAGGTCCACAAGAACAAACTAAAAATAGTGATATGGTCAAAGTCTAATAATTGTTTTTTTTTTTTAAGTTTTGAGCTTAATAACTCAATAATATAAAATAATATATAATATAATAAAGTATAAAAAAGTTCTTTGATTTATTTGTGGCCTACTTATTGACAGTTATTCGAATATTTAATTTTCAAACAGGTGCAGGATCAAAGAACAAAGAACTCTTGATAGCATTATGAAAGTCTGGATTTACACCATGAAGCAAACTTTACGAAGTTTTCTTAGTAGGAGTGAAATTTAGGAGAATTCTTTCAGACCTATTAATCGAATAGTAAACAAATACATTTAAATCTCTCGCCTACTAAGAAAACTTCATGAAGTCTTCACCCCGTCTTAGGCACAGTGAAAAATTTAAGCAGTGACTTTGTATTTCTTATAAAAGTAACTAGTTCTGGGAATGCCTGGACATGCAGTAAATTTTGTATTTCAGATACAATTTATTCTACTACGAGACTACTTAAATTTTATAATGATTTATTTTCTTAATTTTAACCTGATCAGTTAGCATTCATCCTTTAGGAATTTGTTACAATTTTTCGTTAATGGACTAAAGTTGCTAGTGTTTGTTATATCAGCCATATCAAAACTTGTGATATTGTTCTCATAAATGTTCCCAAAACTGTTTCATGTTCTAAGTCACAAAGGAACTTAATTGGTTAAGAAGTTGCAAAACATAATAATTGTCCATTTAAAAACATTTTTTCTGGCATTATCATTATAAGGTATACGGTTGATTCTCGTGTGAATATATTTGATTGACGAACTCAAAATAAAACTCCATTGTACTTAGTTCAATAAGTAAACTATTAAGGAATTGGAAAATTCTCTTTCCCATACAAATATTAAATTTGTTATTACTTTTTTATTTGCATGGAACACAAATCAATGCGTGAACTTTTACTTTTGCCTGACACTTCGTTTCGATAACTTATATTGTTTAATTTTTAGCGATATTAATTTATTTAATTGTTCTATTCGATCAATTTTAGTGCTGGCTAAGGTTCAAATTTATGATCATGAACTTATGAAAAATGTTATCCCTAGCTCAAAAAGTAGAATTTTACAGAAAAAGGCTCCAGTGCTCCAACGAGAAAAAATATATATTTTGATAAGTTTTAGACTGACTTTGGCAGGTTCAGAGCAATTTACAGTCAGGTTTGGCCGACTTTTTTACTTGTTTTGTGCCGCTTTTGCTCTGCTCGATACGATTGGGTCTTTCGGTACCGAATTTTAAGCAAGAATGAGATCACTTCATGCAGAATTCTAATTGGTCTTTGGTAGAGCAATTACTTAAGAAATGATCTTTTTAAAAGATTTTGATCTGTGGTAGCTTGAAATTAACTAAATTATAAAAATATGTTGAAAAAAAATCTCTCATCAGGAATTTAAATTGAAATAATAGATAAATTTTGCAAATCTAGCACAATTTATATTTACCCACAAAAATGAAACGAAATGAAATGAAATTCTGTACTAAATGTTTGCTGACAACATAACTCATTTGACAGCCTGCCCTCTACTCCACCCCCCTCTTGACCGATAACAGCGCCAATCTGCCAGGTTTTGGTCAAGGGTGGGGGTGGGGGTTGGGGGAAGAGTTGCCACCTATATATGTAAATACATGCATACAATGTCCAGAATTCGATATCGTATATCTACTATAACCATTTCTGGTCTCGTGCTCGTTCTCATATTTGTAAATATTTGCATTTTTGTGCTTGTCGCGCAGTCGAGCGTGCAATCGAATTGACTGCGTATGTTGCAGCTCTTCATTGTGTGTGTGTGTGTGTGTGTTGTGTGCGTGGGTAATGGCGTGCGAACAAGACAGGCATCCTGCCCCTACCACCCACTACCCACAGGACCAATAATACTAGCAACAACTGCAACATTTAAACATTTAAATGAGCGCTTAACTCGCCAAGTGACCAAGAGAATTGCATTTGGCCTCCCAGCGGGAGGACTTTGTGTAAAAATTTACACATTTTATTTAACTAATTTGTTTTCTTTTTTGTTTGTTTTATTGTTGTGGCCCCATTTTTTTTTTTTTAATTTTTTTTTTTTTTTTTGAAACAATTTCGCTAGGGCATTTTGTGGTTGGCTATAATTTTATTTAGTCAAATATTTGCATTTCACTTTAATTAGTTGCAATAATTTTGCGTATGTTGTATACGGCAAGTGGGGCGGGGAACGGAGGGGGTTAGAGGGAAGTTAAAGCAAATATTTGCAGGGATTTTGGTAAACTATATTTGAACATAGGGGTATTTGGGTGTGTGGCTGGTTTTGCTGCATATTTTGTGCTAATGAAGCAGTTTTTCATTGAAATTCCTTGTTTGAGGAGTGCGAAAGGGGTCAGAGCCAAGGCTTATGTGAGACACTGGGGCTCAAAGTTGTCATATTTATTTTAAACCGGCGCCGCTCGGGTGCCAAAAATTCTGTTAATATATTTTTATCACAAAATGTTAGCATTTTGAGATAGTTTTGAATCCATATTAGAACTAATTTAAATTGGTTCGGAATAGGGTGTGAACAGAGAAGCAGAATCTGCACATTAAATAAATATTTTTAGAGATACGGTTTAGAACCACTTTTGAACTAGTTCAAACTGAGTTTGAGTCAGGAAAATATCGAACTTCACATTAGGCACCTACACACCAAATTTCAAATTTAAAACTACATTTATTTCTCTTAGATATTTTTTTTTTTTAAATATTTCTCTGAACAACTTTTGAACTAGTTCGAACTGGCTCGAAATCGATTATGAACAGTGAAAATGTCTTATTTTGTATTAACAAGCTTTAAACCAAGTTTTAAATTCAAAACTCTAATAATTTCTGGCTCGGAACTATTTTTGAACTAGTTCAATTTGGTTCAAAACCGGTATTGAACCAGTAAAATATTTAACTCTTTATGACCAACCTTCACAACAAATTTTAAATTCAAGTTCAATTTGGTTCGAAACCGGTATTGAACCAATAAAATATTGAACTCTATTTTACCAGCCTACACACCAAATTTTAAATTCAAAACACAAATAATTGCTGGATTGTAACTATTATTGAACCAGTTCAATTTGGTTCGGAACCAGTATGGAACCAGTAAAATATTTAACTCTTTATGACCAACCTTTACACCATATTTTAAATTCAAAACACACAAAATTTCTGGCGCGGAACTATTATTGAACCAGATCAATTTGGTTCGAAACCGGTATTGAACCAATAAAATATTTAACTCTTTATGACCAACCTTCACACCAAATTTTAAATTCAAAACACAAATAATTGCTGTCTTGAAACTATTTTTGAACCAGTTCAATTTGGTTCGGTACCCGTATGGAACTAGTAAAATATTTAACTCTTTATGATCTTCACACCAAATATTATATGCAAATCAAAAAAATTTCTGGGGCGAAACTATTATTGAACCAGTTCAATTTGGTTCAAAACCGGTATTAACCCAACAAAATATTTAACTCTATATGACCAGCCTACACACAAAATTTCAAATTCAAAACACAATTAATTGCTGATTTGAAACTATGTTTGAACCAGTTCGATTTGGTTTGGAACTAGTATTGAACCAGTAAAATATTTAACTCTTTATGACCAACCTTCACACAAAATTATAAATTCAAAACACTTAAAATTTCTGGCTCGGAACTATTTTTGAACTAGTTCAATTTGGTTCGGAACCGACATTGAACCAGTAAAGTATTTAACTCTATACTACCAACCTTCTTACCAATGTTTAAATTCAAAACATAAAAAATTTCTGGCTCGGAACCATTTTTGAACCAGTTCAATTTGATTTGAAATCGGTATTGAACCAGTAAAATATTTAACTCTGTATTACCAACCTACAAACCAAATTTCAAATTCTAATCTCAAATAATGGCTGGTTTGAAACTTTTTTTTGAACCAGTTCAATTTGGAACTAGTATTGAACCAGTAAAATATTTAACTCTTTATGACTAACCTTCACACAAAATTATAAATTTAAAACACAAAAAATTTCTGGCTCGGAACTATTTTTGAACCAGTTCAATTTGGTTCGGAACCGATATTGAACCAGTAAAGTATTTAACTCTATACTACCAACCTTTTTACCAATGTTTAAATTCAAAACATAAAAAATTTCTGGCTCGGAACCGTTTTAGAACCAGTTCCATTTGATTTGAAATCGGTATTGAACCAGTAAAATATTTAACTCTGTATTACCAACCTACAAACCAAATTTCAAATTCAAAACTCAAATAATTGCTGGTTTGAAACTTTTTTTGAACCAGTTCAATTTGGAACTAGTACTGAACCAGTAAAATATTAAACTCTTTATGACCAACCTTCACACAAAATTTTAAATTCAAAACACTAATAATTTCTGGATCGGAACTATTTTTGAACCAGTTCAATTTGATTCAAAACCGATATTAAACCAGTAAAGTATTTAACTCTACACTGCCAACCTTCTTATCAATGTTTAAATTCAAAACACAAAAAATTTTTGAACCAGTTCAATTTGATTTGAAATCGGTATTGAACCAGTAAAATATTTAACTCTATATTACCAACCTACAAACCAAATTTTAAATTCAAAACACAAATAACTTCTGTGTCCGAACCACTTTTTGAACCGGTTCGGAACCGATATTGAACCAGTAAACTATTTAACTCTATATTACCAACCTATAAACCAAATTTCAAATTCAAAACTCAAATAACGGCTGGTTTGAAACTAGTTTTAAACCAGTATTGAACCAGTAACACATTGTACGGCTTATTTGAAAAAAATTTAAAATTCATGGCTTTTATAAAATTCAAGCATTTACTACCAACCTATAAACCAAAAATAAAATTTCAAACCCAAATAATTTCTGCCTCGGAACTATTAAAAAACCATTTTAATCTGTTTTGGAACCAGTCGTTAACCAATAAAATGTCTTACTCCTTATTAACAATCTACACACAAAAATTCAAGTTTATCGGGACTACCACAGAAATCTCTTCCAACCGAATTCCAATTATTGCATAATCTCATACACAATTCGAATAAAAATTTTAAATCTCTTAAAGTTCTGTGGCACCGATGGATTTTTCGGATTATTCAAAGTCTCTAGTGTCTCCGCCGTATAACTTATATAATTTCTGAGAAATGGACCTAAATCACTTTTGAACCTGTTTTTTTTTTAACCGGTTTACTGACTTGGAACATGGCCTTTGACTTTTTCCTGTTCGACATCAATAGTAAGCTGTGAAAATTTCATGTTTCAGCTTTGCATTCAAACTTACAAACATACATTCACTTTTATATACATATATGAATGTGTAGATTTATGTATAATTTTGCATTCGTTTTTATTAGCATTGGGTATTACAAGCGAATCTTTGCTCTAAGTGTTATTGCTGGGGGTATAATGCTTTGATATCGTTGGACAGCAATCATGCTTGACTGACTCTATCTGGGTCCTTGTCCTAATATTCGAAAATATATTTTTTTGGGAGTTATATCTTTAAAGCAGCGGTGGGCAAGCCTTTGCTTCCTTTGAGCCGAGAGTAACTTTTTGGCAACTGGCGTCATTAAGTCGGAAACCAATAATTGGGAAGACAGACATTGTTTCTGTTGTTGTTGGACTGCTCCCAAACTTAAATTTAATGCCCAACGCTGCTTTAAAGCATCACACTCATGTCAAAGCATCACAATCGTTGCTGCGTTTGTCAAAGAACTTAGGCAACTGTAAAATAACCCCACAAACTCAAGTGAGAGTAATTAAAATAATAATTTAAAAATAATAATTGGTGGAACTTTAAATTTTTCCTTTTTTTTCAAGTCAATTATTCCGTCTCAAATTACTTTTTTTAACCCGTATTTCTCACTAGATTAAGCAGTTTTTGTTTTACCCAACATTTTTCACTGACTTAAGCGTAAGCCAGTCAACCTTTGTTGGTATATTTTTGTTCATGATTTTTTCAAATCCCTCATAGTTTGATGCCAACCATTTCATTTTCTAGTATTTTCCCAAACAACATTTCACCAGGCACAGACCAAAAAAAACAACAGAGAATCCAGACAAACAAAGCCATCCCCAAATCGTCTCGCTATGCAAATCCAAAAGCACAATAAAAGCTGCTCAATTGCTTGCTGCCAGCCAGCTTTGTCGCAATTTCGACGTCGACTTGAAAGTCGGGAAGTTGACACAGGGTACAAGAGAGGTGGGTATAGAACAATAGGGACGACACTGGGAATTTGGTGGGGGCAAACTCATTCAAACGTAACGGAAATGCGCTAATTATGCAGTGCAGAAAAACAAGACAAAAATTAAAAAAAAAAAAAACTACAACAGGTTATGATGTTAATGTGAATAAAAGATGAAAATTTTGTATATATAGAATTTTTTTTTACCATGAATGAAAAATGTGTGTTTCACTTTATACCCTAGGCGAAGGAACAGTCAAAAAGAATGAACTAAATGACAGTTCCATTTGGAGTAAAGGCCAAGGCGGAGTAAAGATTTGTTTCCTCTAGCATTTTAATATTGTTTTGTTTATCTATTTTTTTTTTTGTTTGTTACAGTACTTTTGGGACTTTCCTTTGTTGGCCGCACTTCTGGGTTAAGGGCTAAGAATCTGATAAGATTGAACCAATTATCTCTTTTAATTGCAATTTTTAGATTTTGGGAATGAGGATTTTTATGGTTGCCAAATTAAATCTGACATCTGCAACGTAAAGTTTGGTATTTCTTAACTTAAAGTTACTCAAAACATTTTTTTGTGTATTCACTCTGGCTATTGCATGCATGGGTTTCAAAAATTTAAATCTGTCAAAATATGTAATTCAACCGTGAACATTTTCGTGCAATTATAATTTGTAGTACACTTTTACGCGAGTTTTAGAAAATATATTAAAATAGTGAAAGGTCATGAAATGTTATGTTGTGGTTTTAAATTTAACAACTTTCGACGTAACTTCCATCTTACAGAATTATTTCCAAAAAAGGACAACTTAAAGTCAATTTTTAAAGTTTACATTACATTAACACACACATTAACAATATATGGATAAAATGGACTACATATGTACCTTTAAAAATATGTAAATGAAATTTCATTACGACCCTTCTAAGATCCAATATCAGCACAAATGTTCACCTACTTTGAAGAAAAATTTTATTGCTCAAAAAACTTTGATTTTAAAATGGCCATAAAATAATTTTATACTGAGATAAGGTGCTCCCTACTTGTATCATCTTTTAATTTGACCGATTTTGTACCCTGCAATGTTAAAACACATTTTTATACACTTGAAAAGTGTATATTAATTTTGCCCAGAAGTTTGTAACGCATAGAAATATTCATTTCCGACCACATAAACTATATATATCCTTGATCAGGACGACGAGCTGAGTTCAATTCCGTCTGTCCGTCCGTCCGTCTGTCAGTCTGTCTGTTTCTACGCGAACTAGTCTCTCAGTTTTAAAGCTATCGAGCTGAAATTTTGCACAGAGTCTTCTTTTTACTGCACGCAACTAATATGTCGGAACCGGCCGGATCGGATAACTATATCATATAGCTGCCATAGGAACGATCGGTCTAAGAACTAGTTCTAGTTAGAAAAACTTTGTTGTTTTCCATCGTAGCGACACAAATCTTGGTGTATGTTAGTTTTATATGCTTCTACATAATTGTGAAAAAATTTATCAAAATCGGATGACTATATCATATAGCTGCCATATAAAGGGTCGGTCAAAAAACTAGTTCTAGTCGAAAAAACTTTTTTGTTTTCCATCGTAGCGTCACCAATCGTATTATATATTAGTTTTATATGCTTCCACACAATTTCGAAAAAATTTGTCAAAATCGGATGACTATATCATATAGCTGCCATAGGAACGATCGGTCGGAAAATAAGTTTTAGTGAGAAAAACTTTTTTTTTTTCCATCGTAGCGTCACTAATCTTGGTATATGATAGTTTTATATGATTTCACATAATTCTGGAAAAATGTATCAAAATCGGATCACTATAGCATATAGCTGCCATAGAAACGGTCGGTCAAAAAACAAGTTCTAGTGAGAAAAACTTTTTTGTTTTCCATCGTATCGTCACCAATCTTGGTAGATATTAGTTTTATATGCTTTTACAAATTTTTTAAAAAATTTATAAAAATCGGATAACTATAGCATATAGCTGCCATAGGACCTATCGGTCGGAAAATGTGTTTTACTAAGAAAAGTTTTTTTATGGTATCCTATTTTTATTATCAATGATTTAAAATTTTTTAATATCTGATATCTATATGATATATATATTTTACTGGTTGAATCAGTTGGAGTAAAGTTTTTCAAGTGTATTAAAACTTCGGCACAGTCGAAGTTAGCTTTGCCTTCTCGTTAAAACTCTTTTGGCTTCTACAATAGTCAGTATTAGAAAGTGTTCGGTGAGAATCTCTACAAGGAACGGAAACATTCTGTAGTAGCGCGTTAATGTTCTTTTAAAATTTAAAGTGGGCCAAGTATGCATATAATTATTTGGTGGATATGCTTAATATTTATGCGAGTAGCAGTCTGCGATGTTGTTTAAAACAGAGCTGCAAGCCGGCTTTGAACCGAACCGGTTCGAACCCGGAATTCCGACTATTCTTTCACTGCGAACCGAACCTTGAACCGAATCTCTTGTGAAACAAATAGTTGAAACTGAACCTGTTCCAAACCAAAACTTTCGGTTCGGTTTAGCCATAGTTTCAAGTCTTAGTTAATCGAGTTCTTTAACCATAATTTTTATTTTGTATAATCATCAACAATTACTCGAAAAAATACCAATAAACTAAAATTCAGAAATTCTAAATATTTTTTTTATATTTTGAGTAACAACATTTTCTTTTCTACAAGAATTTGGGAAAACTCGTGACTAACCAAGTTTCGAACCAAAGCCTTTGCACAAAAACATTGAACCTCAAATTTCTGAACCTTATCCATTAAAAATTTTTAAACCAGCGAACCGGATCTCCACAAAAATTATTTGGGTTTGCAGCCCTGGTTTAAAATGTACGCGGAGTCGTAAAATAGATTGTCTACGAACAAAAAATAATTGGTTTCGTTCATTGTTGCTCTGTTTTTATGGTTTAGTGACATCATTTCCTGGTTGTACCAGGGCAATTGGGAAATCGAAGTTTGATGGCCGACTATATTTGGGGCATCATTTGAGAGCTCAAAATTATGGCATACCCCCGCAAAAGTGGTGGAGTTTATTATAAAAGTTTAAAAAAAGGATTATTTAAATTGGGAGTTATTTTGTTTTATTTTGCATTTAAATTACTCACCCTAGCACATTATTGTCTAATTACGATAACTTCGTCTACATTTTATCAAAGACTAAAAACTTATGAGAATTTAAATATAAGCTTATTTCAAAAAACAATCGTAACAACTGTTTATCATCTCGATAACTGGTCAATCGAGTAATTTTTCATTACGGTTTTAGTATTAAGCGGGCCAAAACGCTTTAGAAAAAGTAATATGTCGGAACCGGCCGGATCGGATGACTATATCTTATAGCTGCCATAGAAACGGTCGATCAAAAAACTAGTTCTAGTGAGAAAAACTTTTTTATTTTCCATCGTAGCGTCACCAATCTTGGTATGTGTTAGTTTTATATGCTTTCACATAATACAGAAAAAGTTTATCAGAATCGAATCACTATAGCATATAGCTGCCATAGGACCGATCAGACGAAAAATGTGTTTTACTAAGAAAAGATTTTTTTATGAAATTAAATTTTTATTATTAATGATTTAAAACTTTAAAATATCTGATATCTATATCATATATATATTTTAACGGTTAAATCAGTTGGAGTAAACTTTTTCAAGTGTATTAAAACTGCGCCCCAGTCGAAGTTAGCTTTGCCTTCTCGTTAAATTTAAAATCATTTAAATTATTTAGTTGCTTTCACTCCCAAATTATTGGCCACAGGGAAAAACAACATGACTTTTAATGATTTAATCGTGTTTTTCATGGCTTGGCAACCCTTAAGCCAACGATAGTCGTCTATCGATTGTTAACATGGTTATCGAACTGGTCGGAACTTTCGCAATGCGGTATTCTGAATACACGAATCTTTCTTTTACTAAGAAATCGCAAGTGTTAAGAAAATTAATTATTTCAAAATAATTGATTCGCTGACTGTAATATATATAAAGTTATATAAAAATTCAAAATTGATCAGAAAAAGTTGATTCTATATCTATTTGTGGGTATTTAATGTTTTTACATGCCAAATTTGCAATTTTCTTTTCATTTCACTAGCCAAAGGACTAAACGTTTGATACCGCAGAATGCTTTCGTCTTTCGTATTCCCGAGCACGAATTAATTCCACTTTCGAAATCATTTTCTTTATTTTTTGTTTATCTGTTTATTAAGCACTAATTTTTAAGTTCTATCTTTAAGCTCTAGGAAGTAAGCGTAATAAATCACCTACATTTTTTTTACAAGCATTTTAAGTTCGATTCATTTTTAAAATAAGAAAAAAAGTTGTTTTATTTTTATACACTTGAGTCCATAGAATTGAAACAAACTCGTCCTATTACATTTTTGTCTGAATGCGAAATATTTGACCAAGTTTTATCTCTGTAATTTTTACACTCTGTACCGAAGGTACAAAAAGTATATTGGGTTTGTGCAAATGTATGTAACAGCATGAAGGAATCATCTCCGACCCTATAAACTATATAAATTATTGATCAGCATCAACAGCCGAGTCGATTTAGCCATGTCCGTCTGTCCGTCAGTCTGTCTGTCCGTCTGTCTGTCCGTCTGTCTGTCCGTATGAACGAAGAGATCTCAGAGATGGTAAGAGCTAGAGGTTTGAAGTGTATGGAACATATAATTCTAATACCTGCAGGCAGATCAAGTTTATTTTTAATTTTTGCCACGCCCCATGCCTCCCCCGCAAATTCAAAAAAACGTAATAACTTCCACAATTTTGAAGATAGATAGTTCAAACATTCTAGACATATATTTTTCGATCAGATGAACGATATAAGAGCTATACGTAAAAGAAAATTCAAAGCAGCGATTGGTAGAACCTACGAGAAAGAGAGAGCGAGACGGCAAAAGCTAACTGGTAATTTCCCAACTGGAATTTTCTTGACGGCAGTATCTAATTGGACTGCGCCGCTCTCAGTTTCCCCCTTCCTTCTTTCCCATAGATATTTGTGTAAGAAGGCAAAGACCATGTATAAGAGGAGCGATGCAATTGAGATGGACTGCGGTCAGAAATCACGCGTGATTCCCGCGTGACTAATATATAATATACAAATTTTAGAATTTTACGAGATATGTTCTAGGGTAATTCTACTCATCATTACTTTTCGTGGCCCCATACATCGTTTTTCAATCAGATGAACGATAGTCGAAAGAGTTGCCACCCCCAGAATTGAAAAAACCTCACACTTTAAAGTTATCAGTTACATACAAACAGGTACAGAGTATATTACAGTCGGGCTTGACCGACTTTCTTACTTGTTAGTTATGAGATTTGGGAAGTGGACTCCACCTTTTGAAAAAAATGTAAAAAAAAATGATTATCGATATAATTTCGATAACAAGACGATAGAATATTTTTCAGGGCTATTTTGGTTTTTATTGGCCTAAAATAACCGAAGTTGGTCGTGTCTTTTTTTACGACTTGCACAGTGTAATTAATGATCCAATAACATTTCAGAAAATGTATTAGTTTTAAAATCCACAAAAGATTACTAAAGTTATACATATTTTACTAAAGTTTTTTTCCATATAAAATCTAGCTTTATCGTGTGTTCTTGAAAAGGGCTTAAACATTTTTGGTCTTCAATTGAGTCTGAAGACTCAGCAGACTGTTTTACAGAGGAAATGGCTGCCAAATGTTTTAGATTGAAAATGCTTTAAACTAGTTTAATTCGTTCTGATAGTTTTCAAATGTTTTGTGATCGTGAACTTGTTCCGTGTGTAGTGTACAAGTTCTACCCTAAACCTAAATTCAAAAATCACACAAAAAAATAAAAGTAAAATGAGCTGCCTGATACCCCCTTCCCCCCAGGACAATGCAATTGCAGGTTGTTATTTCGGTTGTGGCATATTATAAGCTTAGTTTGCTGTTTTTGTTGCCTGAAAATGCCACCTAGTTGACACATTCCCCGCATTTTGCCAAGTTGCCGCCTTGTTGCCGTCAATGTCTTCGTTAATCCTCGACTCTGAGCAGCATAGTTTTCGGGTTCAGCTGGTTTTCCGGCTGCCGTTGTTGTTTTTGTGTTCTTTTTTTGTGTTTGTTGTAATGCCGTGAGCTTAAAGAGCTTTACGGTGGCGCTTATCACCAGCAGCCAGCAGCAATGTCGATGTGGTTTTTTTTTTCCATATGCGAAAATGAAGAAGTTTTTCCAGCACATGCTGGCTTTTGGGAAGCCACAGAAAAAAATACAAAAAAAAAAACGTGCATCCTCTCTCAACTTTAGTCAAACAATTTTTGCGCAACTAAAACGAAAACGAAAAAAAATTGCAACAAATTGCAAGAGAAGCTCTCGAAATTTTGGCTGTTATTAAAATTGGTTAATAACTCTTAATCCCTCTCCCTCTCCAAACCACAGGACTACTCTATTTCTGCTTAGCCAACAACCAAGCCCCACCCCTTGGGGTCATATATGCATGCAAATTGAAATAGTTGCGCTAAAAGTTTTCAAAGATTCTCCCCTAAACCGCCAAGATCCACATCAATGCCCGGTTTGCCTGGGGGCCAGGTCCTGTCTGCTTGCCTGCCATCGTCTGGTGGGTCTGGCTCATTAATATATCACACTGTAATCTCCGTTAGTCTGGCAGTGGGGTTCAACATAATCATCCTCCGTCCGTCCGTCCGTCCGTTCGTTGCCGCTGCTAAACAAGCGTAAACCGCTTTTTACCGGAAACTTATAAACGCAACGCGCTAATTATTTTTGGGCATGGCATGTAAAAGCAGCTCTTGGGTTTGGGGCTTAGTGTGGGATTCGTTTTCAATCTGGAGTCGATTTAACGGAACAAATCTTTTAGATGAAAAACAACTCAATCTGTTCTGATTTCCTGTAAATTATAACCACATGGGTCGAGGAGAGTTGTAAAAGTCGGTGACTTATTAAAATAATAGGGAGGGAGGGATTGGTTCAAAGGTTTGAAGCCGTCGTAAAGTCATAATTTTTTTAAATCATTTCAGTCTCTTCGATGTTGAGTCATATTTAGCTTTGCTTTTGTTAAAAATTTATTTAATACGCGAATCATTTGCAGAATGGAGAACATTATTCTAGTCTTTAAATTTAAAAGAAAAACAAACTCCGTATTTCTCGCAGTGTAAGCATTTTTTTAAAGCCATGTGAAGTAGCCTTATCTTTAGTAATCACTAATCGAAATACACTTAAATTTGATTGATTTTCATGAAAATGTACTGGGGTACAAATGTACCCCAAAGACGGTTTACGTTAGTTTTGACCCTGGACTGTTCTAAACTGAATTGGTAAAGAGGAGAACATACCAAAAGCTCCAAAGTTTCAACCAATCTATCGAAATTGGGTATTTGCCGAACCGTAGCTAATAAATGAAAATCCGAAAAAGCTTTTTTAAAAATTTTTCAAAATGTTTAGTCGTTGGGTTACTAAAAATTGTTGATAAATTTTAATGTAAATATATTTTTCTGATGTTTAAAACGACTATATATACTCTTGAGCAGCGTGCCGAGCTGAGTCATCTATCTGCTTTTATGAACAAACGATCTAAGAGTAAGTAATAAAATGATTTATACCACAAAAATTTGGTTTCTTAATTTAGGTTAAATTTTTATCAACCGCCCCACGTACTTTTATATAACCTTTGTCTTTAATTAGCCAAGGACATTAATTTGATTTCTTTAGAACTCTTTTTCTTAGGATTCTGCTAAAGAAAGGTTTTTCTTTGAAAGCTTAATTTGCTCTGCCTGCATACTGCCATTCTCTTTCTCTCTCTCTCTCTCGCTGCTTAGGAACTTAACAGACAGTTCAGCTTCAGACATTAGCTGCGACTCTGCAAACTCTGAACTGCCTGATTCACTCCTCACACACACACACACGAATGGCTGCTGGGTGGCAAATGGCGGCATTGCCATTTCCGTTTCCGTTGCACGTACACGGCACTTGGCCTAACTACTTGCTACATAGATACTTAGACCCTGCAGCCACGCCTACCGCCAAAAAAAAACCGCCTAAGTGTGTGGCTGTTGTTGTCAGCTCGTTTTTGGCCTGACGCTTATTGTAGTTAAGTTTTATGCCGCCATTTTCTTCCGCTTTGCGTGCTGCACGTATTCCCCTGCCAGCTCTCTCGCCCTGTGCCACTCACTATGCTTTGGTGTGCGGTTTTCCTCTTTGCTGAGTTTCGTTTCGTTTTTGTGCGCTTTGCACTTAATTCCATTATCGCTTTCTATAATGATGCTCAATTTTTTGCATCATTAATCTTTAGCGATTTTCAGCTTTGCCATTGACTGACAACAAAGTCTCAACGGGTTTTCCTTTCGTTGCAATTTAGTGTTTTCTTGTGTGAGTGTGTGTGAGTTTTTTGTATATTAAAAAAATATTTTTATATTTTTGGACACAATTTTCTAAATTGTTTTTGAGTTTAGCGTTTAGTTTAATTTGATTAATGAAGTTTTCCAAACGATTTTGATAAACATTTTTGGGAAAAAAAGACTACAGAAATATGTAGAATATGTGTGGAGTTTTAGACAACTCTAGTCTCGCTTAGAGAGTTTAAATATACATAGATAAATATATTTTTTAAGCTTTTCTCTATTTTTTTTATATCTTGGTATATAACAAACAGTTTTTATAGAAACGTAAAATGACCTCCCTAGTCACTTTTGATTTTGCAATATAACTTCACCTAAGCCTTACACTATTTTCGACTGTATAACAATTCGGACACTGTCTACCTTTATTTTCACAAAATGAACTCTGATATAGTAAAGTTAAATGTCCTCCCTGGTCACTTATTAGAATGTATTTGAATTTCTTTAATGGTTTTCACTACTGAGAATTTAAGGATGTGTTACTCAATAATTTCTTTTATTAAACATTGTTCGCTCGGGTCCTTAAACATTGTGTTGTTGTTTTTCTTTGCAATATTCCTTTAGTTTGACATATGGCTCTGAACTTTTAAACCAGTTCAGCGATATAGTTGAAAAAGCTGAAGACATTTTAGAACGTCATTGGGTTCATTATTCCTAATCATAAACCGGTGCGCATACAAATTCATGGAGGATACTTTTTATTTGTTGGTACTCCAGTTATGGGATCACATTGCATTATGGTAAAATGATATCCATCCTCTTCTTTCCAAAAAAACTACTGGATACTGTAAAGCATCAAACATCCATTATAATATCTCGGTTTGAGTCATATTCCGTTCCAACTATAACAATCGCAACTTCATTGATAGTTGGAGCATTAAATGTTCTTTCATGTTCCCCTGGAGGTCTTCTGTCTGCTCGAACTACAACTTTAAAATAGTCAGAGGGCATTTGTTCCAATGAAGTTTTGAAAAGTTTAACTAAATTTTTATGCTGATGAAATATTAATTAAAGACTTAAAATTATTTCACGCCTTGTTCCAGAAGCGATAGCACATTGTTGATTTGCTTCCTTATCCTCATCTTCCATAAAATAAACTTGTTAAAATTTATATTCATTGTCCTGTAGGGGAAGAAGTGCTCGTATACTGTGATATACTTGTTCTTGTACTTTAAAGGTGGGCAAAAATCCTAAATCGCTTACTACTTTTGTTGCTCCAAACGACGTCATCTGAAAGCAAGAATTGTACTTTCTAATAATTTTCAAAAAGTGTTCAGAAAAAGCACAATGATTTAAGCGGTTCTGGTTGGTCTTCTAGTGGAGCCGAATTGACTTTCCGGTTTATTGCATAACTACAAAGCATCGCAATAAGGATAAATTATATTTATATCTCCAAAAATAACGTTCTTAATAACGGATTACAACACGTCTTTATTAAAGCTAAATGCTTCTAAAATTAAATCATTCCTTCCTCTATTAGCTGCATTGCGTTCACGGTTCTGTTCACGACGTTAATCTCGCTCTTCAGCTATTTCAGTAGCTCTGGCAGTATAAGCTTGAGATCTGAGTCGTCGTTACTCTCGTTCCTCAGCTGTTTAGCTTGCTCTGGCAGTGGAAGCTCGAGTACGAACTACACCAAGTCGATTTTCACGTTCTTCAGAAGTTTCATTTGCTCATTGAGATTGACGTCTCAAGGTTCTCGGACCATGTTGCCCAATATAAGATTTTTTCGGAGGCATGTAAACATTTTATATATAAAAGTTTAATGAGTTCACTTTCACATTATTTTACTTAAACTCGCTTGCGAAGATGCTTACAGTTGACTTTCCGAATAAAAACTAACTCAACGCCTGTCTCTTACTTTCTTAGATATGGCTCTGAACCACTATTAAAACGGTTCAGCGGTTTTGGAACCGGTTCACAGTCTTGCGACATAGCCTATGACTCTTTCCTGATCGACATAAACATACAATACAAATTTTATAAAGATCGGTTTAGTGGTATTAGTTGGAAATACTTTCACTTATATATATATATATTTATATTTAACTATGCTCGTAACAAATACAGTAAAATGTCCATTATGTTCGCATTTTAGATGTTAGGTAAATTTATTCATGTGAAGACCTCCATAGTATCCCATTTTAATTATTATAAATTTTAATGACTTTAACTATTTAAGATTTCTATGATATCCTTTATTATCAATAATTATGCGCTTAATAAATAGTGTTATATCAAAGTTAAATGTCCTCCTTGTACCCTTTTTACAATTTATATCAATTTTAACAATGATTTTCGCTATTGTGTGGCGGAATTTTCAATGATTTAATTTATAATTTTGCTCATAAAAAAATTGTGGTATATCATAGTCAAATGTCCTCCCTGGTCACATTTAAAATGTTAGGTAAATTTCTGTATATGAATTTCCTCTATTTAAGACTTAAGGGGAGTCCTCTATGATTTCCCATTATAATTAATAAAATAGTGGTACAGCAAAGTGAAGTGTCCACCCTGGTCACATTTTAAAATAGATGTGAATTTCTTTATATATTTTAGATTTTGGGGCGGTATTTCCTATGATATTCTTTATTATCAATAATTTTTATTAATTATTCTCTTAATAAATAGTGTTATATCAAAGCTCCTTGGTCCCTTTTTACAATTTCTGTGAATTTCTACAATGATTTTCACTGTTTAAGATTATAGAAAGTAATTCTCAATGATTTCCTCTATTTGCAATCATTTTGCTCGTACAAAATAAAGTGAAATGTCCTCCCTGGTCACAATTTCTACATATGAATTTCCTTTATTAAAGACTTAAGGGAATTCCCCAATAATTTCCCATTATAATTATTATAACAAAAAGTGGTATAGCATAGTGAAATGTCATCCCAGGTAACTTTTTGCTTTTAGGGGATTTTCCGCTTTGATTCTATAGCTTCGTAATATGACCTCCCTGGTCACTTTTTTTTTTAGATATTTCAACCCATTGACTCGAAACTTGATTGTTTGATTGCAACAACTTGTCTGGGGTCTTAACATATCTTCAACATATATTTTTTATTGCATTCAAACAGCAACTGTTAGTGGTCATATTATTCTGCTCCGCCTTTAGAATCTCTTTTTATTTTCCTATCAAACTTTTTTTTTGTTTGCCTTTTTTCTTTTAAACAACTTTTGTGCTATATTTTTGGTTTTATTTTTTTCTATATAAATATATACTTTTTTTTTATTTTAAGTTTGCAATAAAATAAAAGCCACATGGGGCAGGACCACAAGGCAGAAGAAGCCGGAAGATAGAAAGAGAGAGGGAGAGTGGGGAAGAGCGCAAGAGAGCTTGGCCAGCCACTGCCCCTCGGCCACAGACACGAAACGCGGAACTATAAAGCAAAAACCCCATTCAAACACACACACACACGCATATATATGGCCCGTGTGTCCTGGGGCTGGTTGCATTTTATTTTACCATTTCTGAATTTATGAATTTCGACTTCGTTGCCAACGTTGGCCGCACATATGCGGTTTTATATATTGACACTTAAAATTTATGGGACTTAAAATCTACAAAACGCTGCCACATTTTTGGGTTGAGGGTATTTTTTTTCTCTTCTTTGCCCATGACAAAAGCTTTGTCGCACCGAAAATGTATGTTGGAACGTTTGAAAAGTCCACTGACAGGACCACAAAAGGCGTAAGGCCACTCTAAGCATCAAATCGTGTGTAAAATTAATACAAATATGCAACTGGTTGCGGACAGTTTGAGGGGCTCTAGCTGAATATGTGTTTTATATATTGAAAAGTAGTTTAATACATTTTTTTATTTCGTTTACAAAATTCTAAAATATTTTTTTGGTATTGTTATGAGAGAGTTTATTATTAATAATGAACTAGTTATGTTCTAGCTTGAATGTTTGAACAGGATAATATTGGTTTGGAATTAATTTGAACTAGGAAAATATCTAACTTTATATTACTAATCTACACTTAGAATTTCCAGTTCATAGCTTAAATAAGTTCCGAGTTATTTTTGAACCTATTATATAAATAAAAGTTCCTAATTTGAAAAGCGAGTCATTCTTAGAGCGCATTTTCGAGAATATTCACTCGCAATTTAAAAAACACCTTATATCTTCCACAATTTTGGAGATACATTTTTTTGAGCTTTTATAGATTTATAGTACTCTTTTATATTAATCGATTCACTGTACATCGTTTTCCGATCAGATGAACGATGATCGAGTTATAAGCAAAACAAATGTTTACGCTGGGCAGCACTAGCCGCAACCGTTATGGGCAGCACTTTTATGGTTTGTGATGCCCTACACTTAAAATTTATTAACTATATACAAACTTTGGCAGGTACAGAATATTAACCAGTCAAACTTGACCGTTTTTTAATTTTCAGAAATTTCAGTTTTTAAGCTCAGCTATTTTTTGACATAATAAGAAATTCCGTAAAATAAAACCTATATTGAAATGTTACATACGAAATCACAGCTTACAAATAGGCCTACAAGTAAGTCTCAAACACTCTATACGGCTGCTCAACTCGAGCCTCGCTTATAAGTGTTTACTTTTCTGTTGTTGTTGGACTGCGCGTATTTTTAGACCTTTGGTTTCTTGGAAATATTTCGTTATATCAATCCATGTAAGTCTCTTCTAATTAACCCTTAAGTTGCCCAAAAATGTTCAACAATTTAACAAACTTTGGCAAATAAATTGCTCCATTTTTTCACCGCCTGATAATTAAATTTAACTTAAAGTCTATCACAAACAAATTAATCATTAAGCGCCACAAACTGCCAAGTAACAAGTAAAAGAAGAAAAAAAAAGAACCTATCGGGCACTTTCAATTTCACTGCTGATTTCATTTAGTTAATCAGCTTATTGAACTTGAGGTCGTTGAGGCGGGCAAAAAGCCAACCAAAAAAAGAAAAAGAAACAAAACGAAAAACTGAAGTCGTCTAAAGTTGGCAATTGGCATTTGGGTTTTAAGCAGTTGCAGCTGTGAAATCGCCAAATCAAATTCAATTTGCCCCGGCCAGTCAATTGAAGGAAGTAAAACGTAAGAGAGAAAAAAAGGCTTTTAAGCCAGTTTAGCCGCAATCAGATGGCAGCTGTGGCTGTAAGAATTAATTAATTACACAATGAGGTTATCGGGTAGAAACGCAAAAAGTTTCCCGAGTGTGGCACAGAAAAGTGGGCCAACAAAACCAAACACAAATGATGATTAAGTTGCTACCATAAAAATCAATACTTATTAGCGTTAACTTAACTAATTTTCTCGAAAAATGTATTTAGTATTTTGTACTTGAATAAAGTACAAAACTGTGTTCAAAATGTTGTTCAAAGTACAAAATTCTCAATTTAAGTACTATTTTTTTTCTATCAGGCCTGTTCCCATTTTCAGAATCAGAATTGGTAAATATTTCCTTTTTCTAAAACCGATTGTGTTACTCGACGAATAACTTCAAATTTCCATTCAACTTCATCCGGCGCTCCAAATTGCAAAATCTTTTAGTCGAATACTCTAGTTGTTTCTGGGTTATAAAAGGCTTTCGTAAAAGGAAACAGACCTGTATATGTATATTAAGCAAGCCACCTAACCTCATAAAATCTGCAGAAGGTTCGGTCCGGAGTTTCGAATCTTTCGTTTAGATCTGCGGTGGGCACGACTGAGCTCCCATTGTTACGAGAGTTATTTTTAGCAACTGTCGCCTTTTTATCGCATAAGCAATTGCCACACAATTTATAGAGCCACGTGCTTTGTCATGTAAATACGTGTATACCATAAGCAGATCATGTTTGTTTCAAATTTCGACTCTCGAAAAAACAAATCAACATGTTCGACTTTTACTTTGGTTTACCAAGCTTTTTGATATGTCCATCAATAGTTGAATAAACCTTAGTCATTATTGCAATTTTTAATATCGTCGTCTTCCACAACTTTTAAAAGAACTTGGTCTTTGGAATAGGAAGGTAGTCTCTTCCTTCTATAAACAAAGATTTTATAACATAGCTGTAAATATGCGACTTAAGTATTGCACTTGATTTTTGCGTTCTTTTCCTTTTCGAACTCGAAATATCCCTAAGGTATAGCTTTACTAGATAATGCACAGAAAGGAATATAAGTTCTTATAAAAGTAACCTTAGTTTTTTCTTTTTAACCGAAGCTTTTTAAAAAATTGGGGTCCGGTTCGAGTTCAGGTTCCGGAAGTCAAATATTTTAAATGTTCCGTTTTCGGTTCTACAGGGTTCGATTCTGGACCGATTTGCAGCCTTCACTTTTTTTCAGAAATTACTTACAAATTCATTCTTGCATTTGATACAAGAATTTGTTTACGTAAAATAAAAACAAATTAGTCTAATTTAAGCAAAATAGTTTTGAGCAAAAATCCGGCTGAACCAGGAGGTTCCTGAAACAGCTCTTTCTGGTGTATAAGATGCTTAGAAATATGAGCAAACACAACTTTATGATTTCGATTCGCCAAAACTCGCTAAGCTATGTAGTACATAATTACATATTGGCATTTCCGCGGTCACGAACGCGACATTCGTATGCCTTGGAAAAGCAAAAAAATAAAGCAAACTTAAAGATTTTTTTTTTTTATTTTTTTTTAAAGTCATTTTAGTTGCTGACTATTTAGAGCAAAAGTTAGGTTCAGTCGATTTGATGCGAATAATATATCACCAAAAAACCATGGGATTTAGCACGCGACAAAAATGGAAGTAGTTTTCGTCTGCATCTAGAAAAATGCATAAATCTGCGAAATGTTAAAAAATAATTGAAAGCTATTTTTTTTTAATAAATGGGAATAATGTAGCTTTCAATTGATACATTCCATGATCAAATATTTGCACTAGTTTTTTATTTATAAGCCTAAGAATTATTTAGCACGCGACATTTAGCACGCGACATATTTCCGACATCTTTGTTTTATGAATTTGTTTAATTAAACGTATAGAAGAAAGCATTTCCGACCGTATAAACTATATATATTCTTGGTCAGCATGTCAAGCTGACTATTAATATCCATGTCCATCTGTCCATTAGATGGATGATTAGAATCCGATTACTATATCGCCCAACCGCCATAGGTGCGGTCGGTCATAAAATCTGTCTTAGCCAGAAAAATTTTGTTGTTATTAATGTCTTTAAAGTTGCCAGTTATAAGAGTTATCAGCTCTTAAGACAATTTTGTCCAGCTGGATCAAATTCAGATAAAGATATCGTTTAGATTGATTTAATTTTGGATGAATTTGCATTGACGATAGCGAACGCGACACACTTTAAAAATCCAAATAAAATGCATATTATGATTTTTGTACGCAGCAACTTTTTTTTAAGTTAAGAACACTAAATTCGATTTGGATTGAAATTAACAGACACTTGCATACAACGATTACGCAGTACTGATAACTTATGATGATTTATGTACAAGAACGCTATATTGAAATAGCAATGAAAGAAAAATACAAAATTTACCGTTAATCGAGATGATTCATACAAATATAGTAAATAAATCAAGAAAATAAATTAATGGGAAAATTACCACGAAAGTAGCTAAGCTGAAAAATAATATATTTTCAACTTTCAGGTCAATTTTATCATAGTAAGATTTCAGAAATGCTGTAAATACATTATATTATTAAATTTGAGACATTTTATTAATATAATGTTAAAACAAATCAATTGTTTATTGACATATTAAGCAAATATGCTTTCTTAATCAATCCCGATACATTCTTGACAAAAAAAATAACCGTGATATCGTAATAAATGAACAAAAATTATTTTTTAAGCCCCATACAATTTTTTATATTACTTCCGATACATAAGCCCTTCACTTCATAAGCCAGTTAATAAAACCAGTAGAGACTTGCACGAACCTATTATGGGACTTGGAATTCACTTGTGTTTAAAATATATATAATCATTTAAATACAATTACTGATTAAGTTTATTAAAATTGAATAATATTAACTTAGGAATGAGTTTAATAAAATCTTTAAGCTTTGTTTATTTGCATCTTCTCGTCGTTTCTCGGCACGTCTTTCATCGTTTTCAGCTACTTTCAAACTGCTCTATTCCACTTTTGTGGCAGGCTTTGCTTTGAGGGAGCTTGATAATGCAGCGTTACCAGATCATTCCCTCAATATTTAGGTAAAAAATGTTTTTGTTTTTGTTGCACAGAAATTTTCGTTTTCGGTTTTTTCTATATTATACAATACTTAATTTAAGTACATCAAAGTTTGAAACGTATTTGAAATTTTAAACTGTTAAAAAGCTTTTTTTCAAGTTTATGATTTGAAAATTTTTTTTTGAGAAATTTTGAGAAAAATTCAATAACTGTTTTTTTTTTTTTAATTTAAAAACAATTTGTTTTTGTTATTTTTCGTAAATTTTTTTTTTACTTTTGTTTTTTAGGAATTGTGAAAAAATTTATTAACTGTTTTAGAAATTTTTAAACAAAATTCAATAACTGTTTTTTATTTTTTTTTTTCATTTTTTTTTACCTTATTCTTTTTTGTGAATTTTAAGAATAAATGCAATAACTGTTTGTTTTTAACTATAAATTCAAAGACTGCTAAAAAATGTTTGTTGGAAAATAATTATCACCTACCTGTGTGGGTTGGGTGGCCAATAAATCGATGGGGGGCTCCTCATGTGGCTGTTGCACTGATTGCGTTGCTGCAGGCGTCAATTGCTGCTGTTGCTGCTGCTGTTGGTATTGCTGTTGATAGTGTTGCTGTTGCTGATATTCATATTGCTGTTGCATTTGATATTGCAATTGCTGATATTTCAAGTGTTGTTGCTGTTGCTGCTGCTGCTGTTGTTGTTGTTGTTGGCCCAGCACCTCGAATTGACAGCAGCAATAGAAAACGATTGCCAGCAATTGGAACGTGTTGGCAACTTTGCGTGCTGTTTTATTTATTGCAGTCGACGGCATGTTGCCGTATTCTCTATATTCTCAATGCTTTAGTCTGTCTGTGTGAGTATGTGTGTATGTATGTTGCTGTGTGTTGGTTTGGCGCTGCCAAGTATGCAACACTTTTTGTTTCGTTGTTTTTCCGTCTACCAGTTGCAACTTTTCAATGCTTTTCACTCGCTTGTTATATACAATTTGTTGTTGTTGCTATTGTTATTCCTGGTTGCACTTGCTTCAGTTGTCTGCACTGAGCACAACTTTTGGGCAAAATCAAAAAAAAAAGATAGCAACCAAGTTCCGTTTGCCACTGAAAGAAAAACAGAAGCGAAAGTAAGTTAAAGTTGTTCCTAAGTGTCGGGCGCGTAAGAAAAATGTTTGGTTTATTGTCTGCCACTCGATAAAATAGCATTATTATATATGTATATTAATTTTTTTTTTTTGATAGGTGTCGTGTTAAAGGAGAAAATGAGCAGCAAAGTACTTTTAAAGGAATCAAGTGGCGATTTGTGAGCAATTGTTAACAAAAAATTGGGCAATGAAATTATATGCTTAAGTGCGCATAAAATTTACCTTAAATAAAATGATATGCTAAAAAGGGGATGATAGTAACATAAAAACTAAGAACGAGAGCCTAGAGAAAGTGGTGTGTCAAAAAGTGAAAAGGAGAAAACTCAAGAAGAAATTAAATGATCAACAATGGAATATGAAAAAATAGAAGGCTAACATCGGCTACGCCGATGTTTTGAATACCCTTGCAGTTTTTGAAAGGCGCTACCATTGATAACAAAAAGTTTTTCTCACTAAAATTAGTTTTTAGACCGATCGTTCCTATGGCAGCTATATGCTATATTCATCCGATTTTGATAAATTTTTCCAGAATTATGTGGAAGCATATAAAACTAATATAAACAACGATTGGTGATGCTGCGATGGAAAAACAAAAAAGTTTTTCTCACTAGAACTAGTTTTTGGACCGACCGTTTATATGGCAGCTATATGCTATAGTCATCCGATTTTGATCAATTTTTCCAGAATTGTGTGGAAGCACATAAAACTAATATATTCCACGATTGGTGACGCTACGATGGAAAACAAAAAAGTTTTTCTCACTAGAACTAGTTTTATGACCGACCGTTTATATGGCAGCTATATGCTATAGTCATCCGATTTCGATAAATTTTTCCAAAACTGTGTAAAAACATATAAAACTAATATATCCCACGATTGGTAACGCTACGATGGGAAACAAAAAAGTTTTTCCCACTAGAACTAGTTTTATAACCGACCGTTTATATGGCAGCTATATGCTATAGTCATCCGATTTCGATAAATTTTTCCACAATTATGTAAAACATAAAAATAAATTTCTGATTGGTGACGCTCGTGGCAATCAGAAGTGGACCGATCGCCTATGGCAGCTATTTAAACAAATGTGTTATTTAAAGACTTTTTGCAAAGTTTGGTCAAGATAGCTTTAAAACTGAGGGAGGAGATAGCATAGAAACAGACGGACGGACAAACGGACAGACGGACATGGCTATATAGACTCAGCTCGTCATGCTGATCAAGAATATATATAGTTTATGGGGTCGGAGATGCTTCCTTCTATGCGTTACAAACATCGTGACAATTTTAATATACCCTCTGCAAGGGTATAAAAATTACAAGCAAAGGCTTCTTATGGACCAACCTGCTCACCATTAGCTCTTCATATCTCTCTACATATAAAAGAGTTTGTCCTCACTGACTGACTGACTGATTCACTGATTGGCAATCAACGCAGAGCCTGAACGGTAAGAGATAGAAAGCTGAAATTTTCGCAGAAGTTTCCTTTTGAGTTAAAAGTGGGCACTAGGGCGGGGTTTTGGAAAATTCCACCCCCAAGGGGTGGAAAACTCCCGGAAAAGCTACTATGGGAAAAATTTTGTTTTTCATCCGATTGACTTGAAATTTGGTTTGTAAGTAAAGTAAGCGATATAATTGGACACCTGTTTCCCAGATTTCGGAAAATACGCCCACAAGGAATATGTCCGGAAAATTCTTCTTGGAAAAACTATTTTTCATCCGATTGACTTCAAACTCGGTTTGTGAGGATGGTAAGCAGAATAATTAGACTTGAGATTTTCCGATGATGGAAAATCCGCCCGAAAAGTCGGGAAATTCCAGGAAAATTCCATATGGAAAAAACTATTTTTCATCTGATTGGCTTCAAACTCGGTTTGTAAGGATAGTATGCTAAGTAATTGGACATGAGATTTTCAAATGTTGGAAAATCCGCCCACAAAGAAAATACCCGGAAAATTCTATATGAAAAAATATTTTTGATCCGATTGACTTCAAACTCGGTTTGTAAGGATAGTATGCAAAATAATAAGACATAAGATTTTCTGATTTTGGAAAATATGCAAAAAAAAAAAACCCCAAAAATATAAAAAACACTATTTTTCATCCGATTGGCTTCAAAATCGGTTTGTACGTATACTATGCAAAGTAATTGGACATGAGATTTTCAAATAATGGTAAATCAAATCTATTTGGTAAATCTATTTTTAATCCGATTGGCTTCAAAATCGGTTTGTGAACACATTATAGAAAATAATTAGACATTTGATTTCTCGGTGGTGGAATTTCCGCCCACAGGCAAGAATAATGGTGGGCGTATTTCGGTTTAGTGACAATGGCTATTTGTGAACCGATCTGAATAAAATTCGTTTTGTAAGCTCTAGGGTCAGAATAAATGGAAACACGTGTTTTTTAATTTCGGAAAGTTCACTGCAAAGGTCGGAATATGGGTGCGGGGGTGGATTTTTAGCCGATATGTCTTAAATTTGGTTTAAAAGCTCTCTGGGCCAATTCAACAGGATAAAGTTTTTAGCTTTGCGCTTACTCAATCTCAAGGTCGGATAATGGGTGCCGGGGGTGGTTTCAGGGTTTGTACGCTCAATGGACCAAATAGGTGGAAAATAATTTTCTCATTTCTGAAGGTCGGAAAATGGGGGGCGGGGGTGGGATCATTGCCAAACGTTTTGTTTTTCATCATTTTAGCGGCTATACTGATGGTGGCGAAGGGAAGCGCGCGGGGTTATATGCTAGTATTCATATAAATGAACATAGTTCCGAGTGAAATTATTTATTTTTAAAGCGACTTAAGATTGCGCAACATTAAGTCGCACTTCATCTGGTGGTCAATTGATGTAATTTAACAAAGGCTACTGAAAACGGCTACATTATTTTACAATTTCTTATAATTTCTATAAAGAAATGTAGTGCACTAACACCTTAAATGCATATCCAATCATTTCACAAACGAAACATTACACATACCATAACACCGCAATTTTGCATTGGTGTTTCAATATTCAAATAGATTAGTAAAACGGCATTAAAATGCGGTGACTGTGGGTGTTGTATATGGCCGGCTACCATCGCTTTTTATTTGTTGATAATCATTGTTTATTTGCTTTGCTGCGCATACAAAATTGTATGCTTCCAAGCTGTTACAGATACAATACCAATTTAAATCAGGCGACCCTGCGGCTACCATCACAATTCAATTCCATATGTTCATGACATCTCTTACACATGTTGTTGCCGGCACTTAAATGTGGTGATTGGCGGTGTTTCATATCGCATACACCGACTACCAAAGAATTTCAATACTTTTGATATCGCATTACTAACCCATTTGACATGTCATATATTGACACTGAAATGCGTTCGTTAGCGGTGCTCAATACACCGCCTACCGTCGCGTTTTAAGGGCATTAACGATGCATTAAAAATACCAAAGCAAAATTGTGGCCTTGTGGTAATATATTGCGGTGTTTTCAATGTGCACCAATTTTGTATTAAAATACGGTGGAAGGCGGTGTTTACGAGAAATATATGTGGACATTACGTTAATACGGTAAATGCAGTGTGAATTGTATGGAATATGCCATATTTCCTGCAGTTGTTAATATCGTTTAAGCGACCGTCATGTGAATAAACGCATTTTTTTTTGAAAATGTATTTCTTATATTTGACATAAAAGAAATTATATTAAGTTCCAATTATAAAACTAGCAAGTATGAAATATTACCGTAACCGGAACCGTCAACTGAAATTGAACGTTTCAAGCCTCGTATCGGTATCGAAAACGGAACCGATATTAAAATATTTTCAAGAACGCCCTTTAAAGAAAATCCAGAATCAAATTCTCTTTTGAAGATATATTAGACATAGAAACAAAAGATTCTAAAATATACGGATACGGCAGATTTTGGTGCCGACTATAAACCATAATAAGGAAATATTTTTCCGCATTTTTGAAAGATTTCAAATTGATCATTAATTTCGGTACAAAAGATTTTTTGGTAGGGGTAAAATTAAATTTAAAAATAACGCATGACGCATAACGTTCACACAGACCCAGCATACGCTCCAAGCATTCGCCTAGCCAACCGTGTCATTTCAATTAAACTTACTTAAGTAAAGTAGTTTGTTCCAGACCTTTTTTCCAACACTGTTTTTCAACATTGTTTTCAACACTGTTTTTCAACACTGTTTTCCAACACTGTTTTCCAACACTGTTTTGAGCATTGTTTTCCGACACTGTTCTCCAACACAGTTTTCCTACACAGTTTTCCAACAATGTTTTCCAACACTGCTTTCCAAAACTATTTTTCAATACTGTTTTTCAACATTGTTTTTCGACACTGTTTTTCAACATTGTTTTTCAAAACTATTTTCCAAGATTGTTGTCCAGCAATGTTATCCAACACTTTTTTTCAAAACTTTTTTCCAACACTATTTTTGAAAACTGTTTTCAACATTGCACATTGGTCCCAATAGCCAAAATTTTAGCATAAAAACAACTTATTGCCCTCATTTTATTCTACTGCAGCAAGTGTACATTAAAATAAAGTTATCAGCTATTAATATCAAGTTAAATAATTGTCTTAAAATGGATAATAAAGCGCAAGGTATGTCAAATTCTAAAGAAATAGAAAAGTTTATGCTTTTGATCTGCTGTGTCTTTGTTTTTATGTGATGTTGCTGTGTTGTTTTTTAGACGAACCTAACCTAAAAGTCACGTGTTTTGTGGAGTAACAAGTTTTAAGCTACTTAAGTATTCTCGCACCTAAAGATGCAATTATGTTCATTTGAATGTATATAAAGTAGCGTAATCAACCGCTTTCACATAATTTCTGATTGGATCTTTAAAACGTTTGTTAAAAATCGAAGACCAATGGAAAATCAACTAATTCTAATCAAAATCTGTTATTATACCGCTTGTATTAATAAGAATTTGACAAAATGCAATAGACTCATTTCAAGATTCAACCAAGAACATTAAAAATGGCATTAACCAAGGTCGTCGGGGAAGATGATTTATTAGGAAATGCCAAAGGACGGTCCACAATTTTTTCGTTTCTTATAAATGCTATTAAAATTCAATGTTCCAAGTTACAGCACTCTAACTATATTCATTTAATTTATGCCAAAACTTGGCATTTGGGGCCACTGTGCATTGTTTTGAACCCTTCACTTGGGATGATCCTTTTAATAAGGAAATAACTCGTGTCTGGGGCGCTAAAAAACCCACGAGTAATGCATGAAGTTCCTGTACATTCGCCTCGAATCACTGTTCGGTGTGCTGTTGGTACAGAAAAATTATGTTTATTTTTTATTTTAAGAATGAGATTTTGAGATTCATTTCAAAAAGTGAAGAATGGTTACATTGCGTTGGTCGTTTCATATTGATTATTGCCCACCAAAGTCAAAAGAAATACAATTCGGTTTGATTTCCATATTGTATTCCTTTTTTCTCACTTTGAGTATACAATTCTTGATTGAATTTTTCAACCGCTTCTTAATTGTGATTGCTTTCCAATTACCATTTCATCCTGGGTCACTTTACCTATACTTCATAATTTCCTGATTTTGATAGTTTTTTTTCTTTCATTTTCTGGCCAACGAATTCCCAATTCAAAATACGCACAAATTGCCACAATTAAACAACAACAACAAGAAAAAAAGAGAAAAGAAAGATAAAAAAACTCTACTTATATTTCCAGAGAAAAGTCAAAACAAAAAATCAGAAAAAAATACGTTTTTAATAATTAATGCACGAAATAATTTCACTAGCAAAAGAAAAATCAATTTCACTTTTCAATTAAAAGCTGAGAAAAATCATGTGAATGGCCATAAGCTGGCAAAATGATGATAATGATGAGGCGGCGCGATGTTTGTGTTGTGGATGCTAAGCGAGGGAGGGGGGGGTAGGAGGAAAAGCGGTAGCTGGAAATGGAAATAATATCTATGCAATAAAAGCGTCTGCAAAATTGCACTTTGATGTGGCAGACGAGCAGAACTGATGCACACAGACAGAAAGAGGGGGGGAGAGAGAGAGGGAAGAAGAGGCTGGCAAAAGTTGGCAATTACAGAACCAGAACGCACCACCCACCACCCACCGCCCACTACACTCCGCTCTAACAGAACCATAAATTGTACTCGCTATAATTTCAATGTTCGCCTTGTTCGTTGCCAATTTGCAAGTGGAAAAATAAGGAAAATTATATGCAGGCAATATAACTGCACAAATGCAATAAAGTGCGCGCACTCACATACACAAATGTTTTATATTACGAGTATCTTTTTTTTTATTTTTTTAAAGTAAAAATCTCAAAGCCCAGAACTTTTCAACTTTGACTGAGTTAACAATATTGTTGCTGCTATTGCTGCTGATGATGATGATGGTTGTTGTTGTTGCTGTTGTTGTTGCTGGTGTTGATAACGATGCATTGCCTCCTGCCTGCCCGCTGCTGGTGTCAATGATAGCGTGAATGATGCTTTGTGTACACACTTTGCTGCTGCTGATGCTGCCTTCGTTTGCATAAGTGCCTCCTGATCTGGCATACGTTTGCATATGCGCAATATTTCCATTTAAACATTTTACCATTTTTTTTTTGTAGTTGTTGTTGTTGTTGTTGAAGTTTCTGTGTGCGTGCTCGAGTATGTCTCTGGCACAAGTGACCAATCATTTGCGTCATATGGGAGTCATAATTTGTTCAATGAAAGCAACGAGAGTTGAAGACCAAGTTCATTAATTAAACTCTTTATATGAATGAGACACTAGACGCTGGACAAAATCACAGCTGCCTGCATATGATTATGTGAAATATTTAAACATAAAATATTTAATATTTTTAAATATTTAAAAGTGACATTAAATGTCTTGGGGACATTTAATACTAACACTCTTGAGAAGTTCATTTTCACAATATCCAAAATTTTGTTTTTTTTTTGCTTTTTCGGAATTTAAGTATATTTTCTGAAAATTTCAAACAGATCCTGTAAATATTTTCGGAGATATCGTCATATTTGTAAGGACGCTTTAGATTCGACGCTACAGATTCATTATCTTCTTCTACACATGACTTTTCGACTTAACCAACTGATTTTGCTAAAGCCTTATTCGTAATGTATTAAGATCTCATCAACGAAAAATTATTAGGTGATTTAAGACAAAAAAAAAATATTCAAGTTTTAATGAGTTGATATGGAAAATAACTACGAAAATTATTCTGCGAAGGAAGAATGGCTTGTCGACATTTTCAACTCGGCCTATTAGAAGATGATCAGCATCTTATTCTGCAAATTATTCCGCGAAGCAAAATTGCCTCGTCTACAACATCAGCTCATCAGAGGGTATCATCTTATGGCCCTAGAATAGACGACCCCAAGTAAGTTTTTTTTTCCATGTGTAAACTACTTCTTAAACTTTAAACACGTTTTTTTCAAAACTGTGTTTTCAAAGTCGGTGATCTCTCTCAAAAACAACGGAACCGATCGAATTGAAACTTTCACACAACATTCTTAGATATATTATACGGGGATCAATAAAAGGATTAAGATATCCCATAACTATTTCTATTTTTTTAACCATTTTTCTTGAAAATGTTGGTCGAAAATTTTACTTTTCTTTATTAAACATTTTAATTTCGACTAGTCCTTCGATCACTCTCAGCATTCATCTATCCCCTAAAAGAATCTATCCCGTTTTTTGATTTCAGTTAAGCCAAACCAGAGAAAGAGTGTTCACCAACAAACGCCTTTTTTAAGAGGTCTTTCGGGAGATCATCTACAGAAGCAGTATCATTCAATATATTTACATGATATAAATTTCATTTAAAACTTAAAGTAAAATACTGTCTGAATAATTATTATTTGCATCTGTACAATAAAATCCCTTTAAAAAAAAAAAAAAATAAATAAATAAAAGGCTAACATCGGCTACGCCGATGTTTTAAATACCCTTGCAGTTTTTGAAAGGCTCTACCATTGATAACAAAAAATTTTTTCTCACTAGAATTAGTTTTTAGACCGATCGTTCCTATGGCAGCTATATGCTATAATCATCCGATTCCGATAAATTTTTCCAGAATTGTGTGGAAGTATATAAAACTAATCGTGGTATATCGATTGGTGATGCTACGATGGAAAACAAAAAAGTTTTTTTCACTAGAACTAGTTTTTGTACCGACCGTTTATATGGCAGCTATATGCTATAGTCATCCGATTTTGATAAATTTTCCCGAATTGTGTGGAATCATATAAAACTAATATATACCACGTTTGCTGATGCTACCATGGAAAACAAAAAAGTTTTTCCCACAAGAACTAGTTTTTGGACCGACCGTTTATATGGCAGCTATATGCTATAGTCATCCGATTTTTATAAATTTTTCCAGAATTGTGTGGAAGCATATAAAACTTATATATACCACAATTGGTGACGCTACGATGAAAAACAAAAAAGTTTTTCTCATTAGAACTAGTTTTTGGACCGATCGTTCCTAAGGCAGCTATAAGATATAGTCATCCGATCCGGCCGATTCCGACAAATATGCAGCGTATTTGTATTTAAAGACTTTTTGCAAAGTTTGGTCAAGATAGCTTCAAAACTGAGGGAGGAGATAGCATAGAAACAGACGGACGGACTGACGGACGGACGGACGGACGGACGGACGGACGGACGGACAGACGAACAGACGAAAATGAACTCAGCTCGTTATGCTGATCAAGAATATATATACTTTATGTGGTCGGAAATGCTTCCTTCTATGCGTTACAAACATCGTGACAATTTTAATATACTCTCTGCAAGGGTATAAAAAACGTATTTTTTTGGGCCCTTGCACTGCGTTTAACCCCTTAAGTTAGGCATTATCAGGCCTGATTGGGGTTTCATTTTCAACAAAATTTCGAATATGATACATGTGTTGTTGTGTATATTTGTTTTTAGTGAATCATCTTAAAGCATTTGATGTCGAGTTTGACGCATTAAAAGTAATTTAACATATTATGTTTGATCGTTTACTAGAAAAGTGATCATGTACCACATTCGAACTCACATTAGTGAAACCGGAACAGGCCTGTATATCTTTCTGATGATATTTGTCTAGCTCTTAGATTATAAGCAACAAACTTTAATGTTGAAAATGCTCGTTCAACTGGTACCTGGGTTCCTGTAACAGGATGTGTAGTAATCGCAATATTGTTTAGTCTTCGTTTTTAAGATCTTTCAATAAATTTTTAAAAACATTTGTCGATGTTTGCTACCTTCGACAATTTTCGATGATATTCATAACATCATTGACGGAATTTTGTTCATTCCTTTTTACTTCTCTCAAAAGATTCTCTGTTTCGTAATCCGAAGCAAAACCATTTAAAGTTTTATTTTGATTACTTCCATTAAGAATTTCATGCGATGGCAAAATTACCTAATTAACGTGAACCGCACCCATTTTGTTAAATAAACGGTCCGGTTCGGGTTCATATTCGATTCGATCAAAATTATAAGAGGTTCCATAGAACCCAAACCGAACTGGTTCTGTGGGGTTCGGTTCCGGACCGGTTTGCAGCCTTGAGTATAACAAATTCTTAACTGGCTACACTAATTTCAACATAAATTATAATATAAATATATACAGCCAGGCTCCCATATTCACTTTCGCAAACATTTTGTGATTTAGAGACCAAATTTGCTCCTAAAATCGGTTTGAAATCGCAAAATTTTTGCGAAAGTGAAAATGGGAGCATGGCTGATAAACTCAAAAAAATATAATATAATAATATATATTGAAAAAAATATGTCAGATATTTATAAATTCTGAATCATTAATATCTGATTGTTCACTTATAAGTTTCAGCAAGCTGCCATCAAACGCAAATACTTTTTTCACTTAGACAAATTTTACGACCGATCGGTTCTGTGGCAGCTTTAGAATATAGTCATTCGATTTTGATAGAATTTTTCAAAGCTGTTTGAAAGCATATAAGATTCATCAACACAATTTTTAATTCTTTTATTTTCACAATGTAAATTACAAAATACATTTATACTTTTTCTGTCCTCTCTTCCTGGCAAAACATTTAATAGAATGATGCTTGAAGGTCTTTAGTAAATTTATGGACTTTTGAAACTTTTTGATTCTATACAGACACAGGCTTCGTTTCAAGAACAAATTGTGAATAGCTTAAGAATTTTATGAAACAATTTGTACTTATTTTTAGTGCTCTTATTTAGATTCAAGAAAGCATTGGGCTTGACTTTATTAAACTTCAGCGAAGAAGTTAAGTATTCTAATTTTTGTTTTCCGATTTAAATGGGTTTGACATAATAAGAGCATTATCACTTATAATTGAGATCAAAAAGATCTTAAAATAGTGCGAAATTAAAATTCTTATTATGTTCAATCTAGCAAGTTATAATTACCTTAATAAAAATCGTACTTGATATAAGTATTTGTACACTCACAAAATTTGTTTTCTATATTTAAGAAAATCGCCCAAAAATTGAAATCGCCATAAAATTTAGAAAAAATTTCTATAATTAAGAAAATGTTTTCTGAAATGTAAAATAAAAAAAAAATAAAAATTTGTTTTTAGAAAATAATTTTCTAAAATTTAGAAATGCTGACTTTTTTCTAAATTTTAAGGTGAATTTGATTTATTACTTTTTCTAATTTTTAAGTGTAATTTTGCCATTGATTTTAGAAAATAAATGTCGAACATTAAGGTGTATTTAAAGAAAATTTTTCTAGATGATTCCTTCTTTTCTTTTTTCGTAGAAAATTCGAAAAGTGTTTTTTTTTTGTAATCCGGTTTTAGCGAAGCAGGCGAATACGTTTTATTATACTCTGTACCGAAGGTACAAAGATTATATTGAGTTTGTGCAAATGTATCTCCGATTAAGACATATATTCTACTTATCATTTCTTATCGAGTCACCATACATCGAGAGTTGCCACCCCCACAATTTGAAAAACTCCTCAAAACTCTTAAAATTTTGGAGATTGATTGTTCGATCCTCCTATACATGTATTCTACCCATCACTACCTTTCGAACCCCCATACATCGTTTTCCGATCAGATGAACGATAGTAGAGTTGCCACCCTCACAATTTGAAAAAAACCTCAAAACTCCCACAATTTTGAAGACAGATTGTTCAAACGTTCTGGACATATATTCAACTCATCAAAGCTCATTAAGCTCTCATTCATCGTTTTCCGATCAGATGAGCAATAGCAGAGTTGCCACCCCCACAATTAAAAAAAAAAAAGAAGTCATATCTCCTATAATTTGAAAGACAGATTGTTTAAACCATTTAGGCATACATTTGAATCCTCATTTCTTATCGATCCACCATACACCATTTCCAGCTCAGATGAACAATAGTCGAGTTATAAGCAATCGAATAACTACGAGGGGCAGCACTGGCCAATATTGTTTTGGGCAGCACGTACACAGTTTGTGTGACCCCACACCTAAAAGTTTTCATTTGTGTACAATCTTTTACAGGTACAGAGTATATTACAGTCGGGCTTGACCGACTTTCTTACTTGTTTTTTACTTGCGTTTAAGGCGGACTCACCCGACAATTTGTCATAGATAAAGCAGAAAGAGATTTTGATTCTTATATATGGAGTGCCATGAACATAAGACACTTTATTTCCTGATTTTAGAAAAGACTGACCCTTCAATTAAAAAATTGTTTTCTTATATTTATGTATAGCATTAAATGGAGGTAAGACACTTAATTTCCTGGTCTGACCCCACAATTCTGAAAGGTATTTGTTATTTTTATGTATAGAATGGCGTAAACGTATCAAAGGATTGACCTAATAATTCAGAAAGGAATTTTCTATTTTAATGTATGTTATAAACATGGGAAATTTATTTTCTAGATTTTAGAAATAACGCAATAGAAATAGAAGGCAAATGTCTATTATTTATGGCTACCTTTTCTGGATTTAAGAAATTTTGTTTCACATTTTACTACCTTAAAGTTCCTAAATGTAAGAAAATGGATCAACGTGTTGTTAGAAAAACATGTGCTAACAGCCCTTGACCAAATATTTAGGGCGATTTTTTAAATTTTACGACAATTTCAAACTGTTTTAGAAATAAAAATTTTCTGGGTGTACTTGAATCAATGTACTATTGACATCGTTGGAACTTGATGCAAGTACAAAATTTCGGAATTGTTTTTCCCTGAAAGTAATTTCCCAACGCTATTTCGCCGACTGTTAAACAGCTGTTATAAAACATGTTTGAGAGCTGTTTAACAGCAAAGTCTTTTGCAAGCGCTGTATTTCCATCAATATAAAGATCGTAAAACTTACCTACCTACCTCATACCTACTTCCAATGCCAATGCTCTCAATCAATTCGCTATTCTGTGTCATTTCTGTAGTTTTCTAATTAACGTTTTGCATTCAACAGCCTATGTCTCGCGGCTAAATGGCACAACCTTTTGCAACTGCGTCCATTTGGCAACTGTGGTCAAAAGTTAAGCTTCATTTCTGGGCAATATCCAGCCTCCTCCATCTAATCCTCCTGCTCCTGCTGCAATTGCCAATGGCAAAACGGCGTGATATCGAAATTTGTTGAAATGCAAATCAAATTAGACACTGAGCGTACTTGTACCTTTCTCTCTTTCTCGCTTTCATTGCCATAGCCTCAAAGGCCGGATGCTTTTAATCAAAACAGCAATGCGCGAGCACCGAAACAAGTGCAGGACTAGGCAGGTGGCCCTAAGGCCAATTCGTGTTGGCTCCATGGTGGGGCATCCTGTGTGTCGTGTTGCTAGCTGATTGCATATGGTCAATTCGTAGGGGGGGTGGGGGGTGGGTGGACTGGCGCCCTCTGGCGGTCAGTTTTGTTGCACAATTTTTGTGTATCATAGGCGTAAATTTGCGTATGGTTGAGTGTGGCAGGGGGGGGGGGGAGGGGAGGGTGCAACTATTAGCCTAACAAGCAACAAGGTGCAAGTTTGTGCTTTTGTGTGCTGTTCATTTTGCCTGTGGCAAGTCTTATGTGGCTTATGTTTTCTCCCCTGCCAAACTGTACTTTCCGTTTTTATTTCTATCTGTTTCGCACGTTTTTATCATAAATTTTACACTCTTCCTGCAAATTTTTCGCTCATAAGATGAAAAATCCCTGAACTGGGCATAAAAATCCAGCCAGAGGATTTGAAACTTGTGTTAAGTTGGCCATTAAAATGGCTTTTATATAGCATCTCAGGCCAAGGGCATTACGTAATTGGCATCAACACTCACACGTTATTGTTTATGCATTTTATGGAACAACTGGAACAGAGCAAGGAGTTAAGGCATCAATTTTGTAGGACATTTGGTATTACAGACGTTTAATGGGTTACGTAAGGGCTTTGACCCCTGAGTGGGAATTATTTGTGGGTGAAACAAATACAGAAATTAAGTTCTTCTCTCTACAAATTCAATTATTTACAAAAAAATCAACACAGAGATATCTAGCCTTCATTATGTAATATTTTTGATTCCCTTTCACTCAGTAAAAAAAACTTCGATACATTAAAAATTACCGACAAACCCAGTGGATTTTCATATCTGGCATATCAAAGCTTGTTATCCAGATTCTCTGCTCACAAACTGCAGTTTAAGGCTTGATTTGAACTCCTCCCTTGCCATACCAATTTATTCTCTCAATGAAGTTTTGTCAGCAATTAACCTTTTTGGCCAAATGCCCGTACCGGGTGCTGTTCCGCCCACCGTTACCCCCAGCTGTAAACAGATTCCAGCATTTACCCTAACCCCATCGACCACCCCAAAGTGTTTATGCATGAATGCGGCCGAAAAGCACCGACTGCAGGAGAAGGAGGCGTGGCATATTGTCACAAAAGAGTCGAACATATATATGGAACACACACATTCCCATAATAACTTTTGCCAGCAGTTGAGTTGAGTTATTGGTGGATAACTTTGAGTGCACGGGCCCTTTCAAATGTTTGACAGCCAAGGCGAGGAATGGAAATTCCCAAAACTAATCAGCAGCCAGCACGAAAAACGTGGCAACGACATGTGCGGAATGAATCATACTGACACAAACTGGCAGACGGATGTACCACATACATACATATGGGTATGGGTGTTTGGGTAGAGCATTTCTGGTCCGTTACAGTCTGAGGGCATTTCATAATAACACGCATTGACGATGGCCGCTCGTTGGTGTTGTAAACTTAACTCATAAACGACTCAAAGAGGTGACGGAAAGAAGAACAGTATGGGGCGGGAATAGAGACCATGGGGAACTTGGCACTGCACAAGAACCATTAATCAAATGCCTGCCCTTGTGTGCGACAGGCAGGAAACGGAAGTGTTACACTAAGCCATTTTGTCTGTCTGTTTGTCTTTCACCATGACAAAGTTGGCGCCTGAATAGCTCAAACCGAATACCATTTACACTCTTTCAATTCAGTTCAGATGAGATCAATCGGATGCATAAAACTTGAGGCGGAATTGTTTTAGTCTAGTTTGGAATTTAAAAAAAAAGCTTCAGAATTAATTAGGTTAAATTTGCATTTTATTATCGGCAAGCAAGGGGAAAACCGGGTCGGCAATGTGGGCAGAGAAGTCAGCCGCTGCAATAGTATTTGTGAGTCAGCATATAAAAGTTGTCAATAAGCTTTGAGACTCTCTATTCTCTGTCTGGGCCTGTGGTGTAATTATTAAGTTAGGGGGCCTAACAACTCGCTCTCTTTTTAGTTGACACAGCTTCAGTATGCAGCTGACACTTGATGTGAAAAGTTGTCAAGCCACAATCTAGCAAATATAGGCTCAACGATTGCTCAGTCCGACACTATTTCTCTGAAATTAGTCAGCTGTTCGTTGTCATTTTCGTTCTATAAATACTTTCATGACAATGTCCGTCTCGCTCTAACCACCGCGTTTTCCTATGTGTATTACAGTACAGTCGTACTATGGCTTAACAGCACTCAATTTTGAGAGCCTTCTCAATCTTTTTCTCTAATAATCATTCTCTATGGTCATGTGCTTCATCGAAAATTTTTGTACTGCCCCTTCGCTTTCGCACTCTTAGCAAAAATTTTCACTTGACTACGAAGAGCGTGCGTCTCACTAGATATTATTAGTTCATGTTACCCTAAGTAGAAAAATCTCTTTGTCCTCTTTATTATTTTCTCAGTTGGCAGTAATTATTCTCTGCTCGCATTGCCGACCCCTGAATTAAAGCCTAAACAAATATTAACTTCATTTGCTAAAAACAAATTGTTTCTATTAAGAATTCGATTATGATAATTTGTTTAATATCGGTCCTTATTTGTTTCGGAATTTTATTTCTACCAGTTAACTGTATCGTATATAGAATTCACTCTTTTTTTATTAAGAAATCCTTTTAACGCACAGTCTATTATTGTTCTTGGAATGCAGCTCTATTTATTATGTTAATGCTTCACTCAACATAATATTTCTTATGGGAAAGACTGTGGTTAAAGCGAGACGGACATAGTCAAAAAAGAACTCGGAAAGAGAAAGAGTGAAAATTTAGGCGGCATCTTAAATTGCCTATCCATGTAAATTTATACATAGTAGCATCTTAGACGTGTGGCAACAAGCGTGTGCGATGGTGCAGTGCATTGCATTCAGTGAAACTTCTCTTCTTCCTTTCTCAGACAAAGCAGTGTTTACATACAAAGTTTTTTTAACGACTGTACCGAAAAGAAACTGCACCCTTTTAATAGCACATTTCTCTCAGAGTGAGCATCGCATCATGTTATATGAAGTACCGTTGGAAATCTTGAACGGTTATCTTTATTTTACCTTCATTATATTCCTTTTAGTTTTGACGCAACCGCAGATCGCAGAGCAAGTGCTCGAAAAAATTCTGCACAAATACTTTACCAATAATGGAATTTTATATAAAAAGATACCAAATTGCTATAAACTGATCGTCAATAGAGCTCGAAATATTATGAAGCAGTTCGGTGAAACCTGTTCTACAAAATATTTTCAAAAAAAGCGGTAGAAAAAAGTTCAAAAGAATTAGAATCTTGAAAATAAGGCTTTAGGCCTTTAACAACAGAAATAAAAAAATGTTCTTCCGATATTTGACCAAAAGAAAGGAACGAGTGCATCGAAGAGTGAATAAACGACATTACTTAAAGACATAAAAAAATTAAGAAGTTTTGAAAAAGTCAACAAGAAGTAGAAATTGTAAAAAATTGAGTTGGAAATCTTTACTACCGTTTGTTCAATGAAAAAGTTGTGTGCATTTTGATGGACGACGAAACTTGTGTAAAACTGGACTTAGAAAGATTCTGTTAACTACTGAATGTCACCAGTTCCAGTTGAAAAATTTAATCAGAAAACTTTGATGTGTCAAGCAATTTGATCCAGCGGCCTTAGAAGCACTTTATTTTTCACACATGAAATCAGCATGAAGGAGGGTTTAAAAAAACATTTTTTTACCATTTGATCGAAAGAACAATAGAATAACAATACTTTGAACAGATCTGGATACCGCAAAATATGCTCGTTGATCTTGAGCTTTGCTTAATGCAAAAAAAATAATTTTTTTTTGTTCAAAAGGAGAACGCAGCAAATGCTCCAGAACTTCAACCAATAGATCGATACTGGTCATTTGTCCAAAGGAATTTAAATGAGGATAGTGAAGTTGCTGAAAATCTGAGAGAGCTACACGCTAAAACAAAAGTTTGCACAATTTAATAAAAGAGGTAAATCAAAAAATGCTATCTAAATTATGGGAATGATTTTTTCTCAATAAGATTTGCCAATATTTCAAGTAAATATATTTATCTAAAATACAACAAAAAAATTTATCAAATCGGAGTAGAAATCTTAAAATTATAAGCAAAAGTATGCGTGCAGTTTCTTTTCGTTACAGTCTTTAGAACGTTTCTGAATCATTAATAAAATCGAGCGCAAAATGCTTATGAAACAAGCCCAAAATTTTAATGAATAAAAAACAGGCGTGCTTGATCGATTTTCGTTAAAGAATGTTCATGGTTTTAGAATGGATTTTATTTTTACACAAATCTACGATCACTTCAAAGAGAAAGAACGAGTTGGGAATCAGAAGGCCAGATTTGTTTAAAAACAATTCGCAGTTTTTTTACGTAATGTCTTTGTTGACTTTGGTCAAGTATTTTATTTCAATGCTTTGATGTTCGACTTATTTAGGAACAGAAACACTGTGAGTGGTTATTATTTATAAAAATTTTAACTATAAGTTTTAAGAACAAGTTTACAAGTTTAAATATCAATGTTACCTTATTTCATAACATTATGATAGGCTTATTTTATATCGAATTGATATTTTACATCATATGATATTGAATGATAAAATAGTTATAGGGTCAAAGTTATATGTTGTCGTTTCAAAGTAATACGAAATAGATGGGCTTAAACAATACTTAAATAATTTGTCTACTGTTTGTTTTTGAGTGTATTTAAAAATTTTAATATGGTGAAGTGTGAGGCATTATGTTGCCGTTGAATGATGAACGGAACCGGTGGGGAAAAACTTACTTACGCGGTGGACTGGAACCGGTTTATTTTGCTTTGCTACAACAGCAGCGCAGCCAACGCAACGATCTTTTAGTGTCGGTGTTCTGATGTAGCTTTTGGTATGCACACGCTGTTCTTAAAGGTTGTATTATTTTGGAAAAGGTCTTTGGGTTCAGTTAGGGTCATTGGTCGTGTAACAGAAAGTTGCAAGGTATGGTATAAGGCGATGCTTTGTTCAAGAACAGCAGGGAATTTTAGGTTTTTTATTTTAATATGTTTAAAAGGGGAATTTTAAGTGAGAAGTCGTATGACTTTAAGATAAATTAGCTTAGTTGGGCTATAGATAGGTCATATCTCTTTTTTTAGGGCTTTGGGAGGTTATTTATGGGGGCAGATGTGATTGCTTTAAGAGCGAGGTCGCTTTGATTTTGTTTCCAACTGAGTTGAAATACAGGGAAGTCAAGAGAAAGGTTGTAGCGCACCAAGTTGGGATATCACAAAATTTATAAATTCAAATTTTATACAAAGTGTATACAAACTTCGTTCTGAAGCAAACCGTATAAAATCCTCTCGTACCTTTTTTGTTTAAAGTTTGTTGAAACATTTTTGCATCACATTTTGCCATAGTTCTTCATTTTTCTGGCTGGCAAATAGAAAAATTACACCAGACACACACACACACACACCTATAAATATTTATTAGTGCTGCTGTCGGGCGGCTTAAACTTTTTGTGAGCCGCCTCGTTATTGCCACAGGCTTTTGGCCATAGTCAAACTTTTTTGTATAGTTTTGTGCCTCACCTATCGTCTCGTCTCGTCTCATGGCAAATACATACATTAGACACCAACAGGCAGGCAGGCAGACACAAACAACAACTTTATTCGGAACATGTGTTTGCGCATTTAGTTGCCCATTTATGTATGTATGAATGAATGTTGGTAATGCCATTCGGACTTTGCCAAGTCAATTTAAAGAAGTGCGAGAAAAAATTTAAAAATTGGCAGCTGTCCAGGTATTTGTCCCCTCTTCTCTGCATTTGCATTTTGCATTTAATTGATCATAATTTCATAATTTAAACATTAACTCATTTCAGACAAAATTGCAATTAAGTTGAATTGTAAAAACAATTAAATCGAATAATAATCAAATAACAAATGGTTGCACACGCCACATAAATTGTCAAATGTTTGACAATTTTGAAAATTGACACACACACACACACACGACACCGCAGCTTAGACGACACACAACCCCAACATTTGACTGGCAAATGACAGTTTTTAATCTCCATAAACAGAGTTTGAGAATTGTTTTAGGGATGAGTAATGCGATTGTTTTAGCTTGTTTTTATTGTTTAATAGCGAAAATTAAGCGATAGATTGGTAATATATATTACTTAAAAATCTTGCAAGTGAATATAAGAACACGCTATCCTGTTTACCAAAATTGTCGAGAAAGTGACAAGAGTGCGATAGGTTTAATAAAAACGATACACTAATAGAAAGATAATAAATATATGATACTAGAATCACGAATTTGTGGAATCAATGGAACATTTGAATCCTACAATTCTTAATTCAAAACGAAATATCGCAATTCTCTCAATTTATCGCTTTTGCGAAAGAAATCGATTTTTTTCTTATCGCTATCATATCTCCCTGTGCTTTAGAACGTTTTTTGTAATCCCTAAATTCTTGATGTCAATACCAGTTTAAATATGTTAAGTACGTTTCGGGATTGTTTTAATTACTTTTAAAGCTAAATATTATCCTATCTTAGGCTGGATTTACACTGTTCGACGCATAAGAACTGATAATCTAGTAGGCCTTTATGCTGTTTTGGCTTCAATGGCAAATGACAAGCTATTCACAATGATAACCATGTCTCAGGTGCAAATACTGTAACCCTAGAATCAGGACCGATTTCTCATATTTTACATACCGCTATCTGTCACATAAACTTTCAAATAACAGAATAAATTTTTCGTTTATCTAACACATAGCACTCATCTTGAAGATGTGAAATCTGCCCTTAGCATATATAAGAGTGCTAAGTTTAAGAACGAGTAATCCTTGAAGAACAATGATACTTACTTACATACTTAGTTTAAGGCTATAAAATTCTAAATTAATCCTCTTTGATTTGAAATTAATGCCGTTATGTTTCAAATACAATACCTTTTTATACCCTTGCAGAGGGTATATTAAAATTGTCACGATGTTTGTAACGCATAGAAGGAAGCATTTCCGACCACATAAAGTATATATATTCTTGATCAGCATGACGAGCTGAGTTAATTTCCGCCTATCCGTCCGTCCGTCCGTCTGTCCGTCTGTCCGTCCGTCTGTCCGTCTGTTCCTATGCTATCTCCTCCCTCAGTTTTAAAGCTATCTTGACCAAACTTTTCAAAAAGTCTTTAAATACAAATACGCTGCACATTTGTCGGAATACTATATCATATAGCTGCCAAAGGAACGAACGGTCCAAAAATTAGTTGTAATGAGAAAAACTTTTTGTTTTCCGTCGTAGTATTACCAATCGTGGTATTTATAAGTTTTATATGCTTCCACACAATTCTGGAAAAATTTATAAAAATCGGATGACTATAGCATATAGCTGCCATATAAACGGTCGGTCCAAAAACTAGTTCTGGTGGGAAAAACTTTTTTGTTTTCCATCGTAACGTCACCAATCGTAGTATATATTAGTTTTATATACTTCCATACAATTCTGGAAAAATTTATCGAAATCGGATGATTATAGCATATAGCTGCCATAGGAACGATCGGTCTAAAAACTAATTCTAGTGAGAAAAACTTTTTTGTTATCAATGGTAGCGCCTTTCAAAAACTGCAAGGGTATTTAAAACATCCGCGTAGCCGATGTTAGCTTTTTATTTTTGCAATTAATTTCATTCCGTTGTGTTTAAACCAGGGATGCAAACCACTCAGTAATTAAGATTGGTATATTGGTATATAGGGGGCCTTCATGTGTGGCAACCGTTTGACATCGAGTTATTCAACTGTGACCATCTTTGTGACACGGTATAATAAAATACTACAAAACGTTTACATCAAAGTGGAATTATATATGGTGTGGCGGTGACTTAAAGTTGTAAGTTTAGAGCGTTTGTAAGAATGGGCCCATTCAGCAGATAATTTTAATTTGCGATTACTGATTTACGATTGCTGAAATGTCTCTGCTGAATGACATTGGGCGTGTTCAGCAGGGACAAATGATCCGTGATCAGCTTAATTCTTTTAGTACACTTTTAGAGGGTCTTGTTAAATTAACATTTGAAAAAGCTACATGTAAATATCATATTAAATACAAGAGTAAAGTAGACTACATAAATAACCAAGAAATATATCATTGATCAGTGAGCAAGTAAAAATGCTACCAGCAGAAGTGGGCTGACACATCAATCGGTAATCGCACTAACCAATAATTCTTTTTCAGCAATCGTGCTTGTCAAATTTACCAATCGCTAACGGCATTCACTGCATTCAGCAGTTAAAATCATAAAACACAAATCGCAAATCGAAATTGTCTGCTGAATGGTCCCAATGTTTGTGTGTGTGGTTGAGCGCTGCACAAAAAGCAACCCCCATTTTTGCATGAATATCAAGCAAACAATCAATTGAAATGTGTGGAGAGGCCTAAGGCTGGGTTTACATTGCCTGAATTTGTGTCATTTTAAGTTAGATTCTGTCAAGGCAAAACATTGTCATTTTCTGACATTTGCCATTTTATAACCCGAGCATAAGGCCGAGTTCACATTGTTTGACACGTGAGACATGATAATTTAGGAAGCCTTCATGTTGTATTACTTTGAGTGTTGTATTATTTTGTATTTATATGACAAGCTATTCACAATGAGAACAAGACAACATATGGGCCTACTTGATTGTCATGTCTCACAAAGGCACACTAAAACAATTATTTCAAGTGTCAATTGAGAGGCACACACATTTTTTTGTGTAAGTCGAATGCGCTTAGAAAGAACTGACAATACGTCTATGTAAGTTATGGAATAAAAGCTCAAATAGTTTCTTCTTTGATTATTTCAACGCTTTTCTCATCTAACCCAGATACATCAAATTGCTGGCTTAAATCATAGCCCTGTCATTGCCAATTAAATTATGAGTTTAATACGTGTTTCAGGTTTGAAATTTTTTCAGATCACTTTTTTTTGCATCATAATAATTGCCATTCGCATTCACATGTGCAAGTGAATAGTTGCCATTGGAGCCTTACAAGTTAAACTTTTCACGCACAGACAATTTATGGATTTATTAATTTATTGTTTTTGTTTTTGTTTTTTTTTATTTGTGGAGTACTTTGTTGTTGCTGCCGCGTGATAATTAAAAGGCATTTTTAATGCTCTGCTGATTTTGTTGGCATGTTTGCACAGCCAGCGAAGAAGTATGATGTGGTGTGGGGCAGGGGTGGCCACTTAGATCTGCAGACTTTCGATTTTGGTACAAAATTATATTGTATTGTGTTGCATTTAAATTAAATTAGAAAATAATGCTTGACGCTTCAGCGCAGTTCTTTTGCTCACAAATCAGTGTGACCAAATTTTGTATGAGGACAATTTTGTGGTCCGAAACGATCATAGGTCGTCTTAGGAATTTTTCAAAAATATGGAAATTAAAGTCAACTGAAAAGAATAAAAATAATTTACAACTCAAGCCAAGCTATGAAAACGCTTTTCAGCTGGCGTGCCTCTGAAGTGAGCAACAGTGATCTATATTGATGTAAGGGTATACTGCAGTTGGCCTTGAAATGAAATGCAACTCACCTGCTGATCCTGTTAAGGCTCCAACTGCACACGTATATGGAAAGAGATCCACACAATTTAATTTATGTCAATTGGCTTTCAAGTGCGAATTTTGTTGAATTATTTTGGTTTGACATTTTCAATTGAATGAGGCTCAAGCTTGTCATAATTGGCCTGACTTTTTGTTTTTGTTTTTATTTTAATTTTTTTTTGTATTATTTTTTTCCCGGTTGTTTGTTCTGTCTTTTTTTTTTTTTTTTGTTGCACTGGCTTTGATTTTATTTTTTGAGTCAAATTAAAATTTAAAATTCCATCTAAATGTAAATAAAAACAGACAAGCCAAACAAAATAAACAAAGGAAAACGGGGAAAACGGGAAACTAAATGAATGAAGCCATCAGAAGGAGGTGCCATGTGCAGCAGCAGCGGCGGCAGCAAATCGAGGGAGAAAATGAGAAACGCGCCAAAGCGACAACGAAAACGGAAAAATGTCGCCAAACGCAAATACTGCGGCACATTTTCATACAATTTTTTTTTGTTTTTTGTTTTGTTGTTTTCGGCTGCTTTTGATGCTCTCGCGCACACACACACTCGCACACATACACACAAAGCCGCCTGCAGCCTGCGGGCCAAAAATTTTAGATTTTCATTTGTTTGTTGGTTGTGTTGCTGGCGCGCTCTTCTTCTCTCTGTCACTTTAGTTGACAAAAAGAGAAACTCATTATGAAATTTTCTTTTAATCAAATGAAATGACAATAAAATTTTGCCAATTGAAATGAAATGTCAATTTTAAACATTAAATTAAGAGATGGCAAAAGCCACAATAAAGTGACAGATATTTTTTTCAAATTTTTTCTCATTAGTTCACAGACGATGAAAAGATTTTGGGCTTAAGATGAATTAATTTTTGGTATTTTTGTTCTTAGAAAAAAAGAAGGAAATGCTAGAGTCGCCAAAGCTAACTTTTAGTGTGACCAGTTGCGATTGGATTTTTTTTTTGAAAGTTAACTCTTAGACTGGATTTACACAATGAAGCAAACTTCATGGAGTTTTTCGAAAAGCTCTTGCTTGTGGGAAAGAGGTGTAGAGGGGTAAGCTACACCTACACTTGTAGGAAAGAGGTGTAAAGGGGTAAGCTACATCACTATCCCTCTTTTCTACAAACAAAAGCTTTTGCAGAAACTGCATGAAGTTTGCTTCATCGTGTAAAACCCGACTTAGTTAAAAAACTGAAGAAAAAAAAATAAGTTCAATGCAACAAATAACAGAGCCACGTGACTTTCTTCGTCAGCGTTTCTATTAAATGACCTTAATTTAAGTGTGACCAGCTTCGACTCAACACTTTCATTTCAAAATATGCTTTAATGGACCAAAAACTGCTCGAATAAAGTTGATCGACGCTTTCCACAATTTTCTTTAAAAATCGTTATGAAGACATTGGGCGCGTTCAGCAGAGACACTAGATCACTTATCAGCTAAATAAAACTACTCCTATTACTTTGCGTACTTTTAGGGATTTTTTTTTTTGTTAAATTGACATTTGGAAAAGCTTCATGTAATCATATCATATTCAACACAAGAGGAAAATAAGCCTACTTAAATTACAAAGAAATATGTCTTTAATCAAGTTCTTCGGCTGAACACGGCCAATGAAAGCAATAGACAGAGCGATCGTATGATAAAAAGTTCTGATTAAGTTTATGCTAAAACTTTTGAATGCCGAGTCTAAAATTTTATGTTATAATGGAGCAGCAATACAAATAAGTTTTCTGCAAATTCAAAAATCTCCTAATGGATTTTATAATACCTCGTTTATACACAAAAAATGTATCATGATAAATGCCCATAAAAGTATGCAATCTTTATTTGCTTTAATAATTATCTATTTGAAAAAATCGGTTATGGAAGAATCATACATAGTTTAAACTGTGCATTTGTTCATATTGTCAGAGAGGTTAGATTTATACAAATTAAATGAGTGTATAGGAAAATATGAAAGAAAAATGTTTCTTAATAACTTCTATTCATACATATAGCATAAGTAAAAGTTTGATAGCCAAAAATAAGTTTTGAACAAACGATTCTGAATTTTTGTCTCTGAAGTTAGTAAATTTGACTTAATTCTCTGAAACGCTTTGCATAGCTTTTGTATAACGTAATTAAATTTTACGCATATCAGCCAATTATCTAGTCGACCCTGTTTGACTTCAATATACCCATTACTTTGGGAAATACATATTTTAATAACTGAGTATTAACATGATGCTAAGTTAGACGACTAAATAATAAAATTTCTGTTATAGGACAGAACTTAGATTTTTTAATCGATTTATCTGCTATATTTTAACCAATAAAAAAATTGTAATTGTATATGTTTAAATTATTAAATTAAGTAGGATCATTATATTTTTTTTCTCTCGCTGATTGTTTGTTGTGACTGGTGCAATAATTATTAAGTTTATACTTGCAGCACCAGGAATTTTTGTCAAATAAAATTAAAATTAAAAAAAAATCTATCAAAATTGGTAAGATTATATATACTAGGCATTTATACTGTGTCAAATTCAAGCTTGATATCTGTATAATCTTTAAAGCTATTCAACCACAGACTTGTAAATATTGGTATCAGTCGACACTATTTCACTCAGTCAGCTGTTCATTGTCATTTTCCCTCTCTGAGTTCTTTTTTGACAATGCTCGTCTCGCTCTAACCACCGTGTTTTTCTATGGTTACTTTAATTGAGAGGCTGCGCAAATTTAATCGCTAGTACTCAATGCTCCGCGATTCAACATTTTTATAGAAGAGTTGAAAGAGCCCGTTAAAAATTCAAAACAATCTGCATGCAATCTGATGAAATCGACGTTCCAAATTTGGTTGCTCCAGCTTTATTTATCAGAGATGCAAGCCGCTGGAGAATTTGGACTGGTTCAGTGGTTCATAGCAAATTTAAGTCACCGCTTCGGTTTATGATATTTATAGTTTTTAAAGCTAACAGAACGGCGGTTTTAGTTCGGTTAGATCAAAGATATTCTTTGAAAATTCACGCTTTTATCAATCTGATTATTATATTAAAAAAGTCTTTCCAATATTAATCGGAGTTAATCATAAAATAATTAGTTTATGCTAAACTATATGAAACTAATTTTTTTTGAAAATAATCTCTTTTTTGCTTCGTCCAGGGATACAAGTTTCGAAATTGAACTCTTAGAAAACATCTCTAATTATATAAGTACAAATATATACAGATTGTCTTGGCGAGCAGTGAAGCTTTAGATATTCCCAACAATCAATGAAATAAATCCGGTTACTCTACGGAACATTCCAATTCGAAAGTAAAAAAAAAATTTATAGTAATATAAACCGATCCAGAACCGAACCTTGAAAAATCGGTTCCGTTGGGGACAGAGCATGAACCGAACCTTCTTAAACTCCCACCTCCCAAACCGGACCCCAGTATCCAATGTAAATATTAAGATTAAGATTAAGTCAAATATTATCCGATCTTTCTGAAAATTTCACAGATTTTTGATATTGAGCATATACATATGCAAATGCAAAAGAAGAGATTGATAGCTGTAAAATTGCATGAGATATTGAACATTTTCATTTTTGGCGTGGCAAAAATTTTAAACTTACTTGATCTGCATGCAGACAAGACGATGCTACACTGAAAAAATGGTAGCGCTTGCTCTTTTACTTTCCGTGATCTAGGCGTCAATCCGGACAAACGGACAGTGCTAGATCGACTTTGCTATTGATGCTGAATATCAAGAATATATATACTTTATGGGGTCGGAGATGCTTCCTTCTGCCTGTTCAATACATTTGCACGAACTTAGTATGCCATTTTTACTATACGGCATAAAAAGTGTGAGTGTGGTTAACACTCACGAGACTTTAATGTGAAACATGTTAATTCAAAAGAGTTTATATACCGTAAGAAATGCCACGATTGGACAGGCAATTGCTTGGAAAACAGAGAAGGAAAATAGAGTTAGAAAACAATGTTGAAAAAAACAGTGTTATAAATTAGTGCTAAAAAAGAGTGTTGAAAACAGTATTTGAAAACAAAGTTCAAAAATAGTGTTGGAAAACAGTATTGGCAAACAGTATTGGAAAACAGTGTTAAAAACGATTGTAGGAAAACAGTATAGGAAAACAATGTTGAAAAACAGTGTTGTAAACAATGTTGAAAAACTGTTGGAAACAATGTTGATAAACAGTGTTGGAAAACAATGGTAAAAAGCCGTGTTGAAAAATAGTGTTGGAAAACAGTATTGAAAAACAGCGTTTGAACACATTGTTAGTGAAGTCCACAAATCCAAAGATCAAGAGGTCTTAAGCATACTACTAAGTTTATTTGAAATGCCACAATTGGCCAGGCAATTGCTTGGAGTAAATGCTGCGTCCGTGTGAAATTGAAATTTGCCCCTACCAAAAAATCTTTCGTACCAAAATAAAACATGTTTCACATCAAAAAATATTTTAAAATCTTCGGAACATCAATAGTTGATCATGTAATTTCCTAAACAACAAAAACATTAAAACCTTAGGTTGGATTGGTTTATAACGGAGTTTGCCGCGTATAGCCCCTGGCGGCAGAACACATTCGGCTATTCACACCTACACGAGCCAATTGCATGCCTAGGTTTTGCTAAGAAAGCAAACTATTTTAAATCGCTGGCATGCTTTCAATGAAGTAGGCCAGAGCCGCACTGAAAGCACACCAATACACTCTCACTTTTTGGCCTCTCTTTTTTTGAAGAACCTTGGTTTTTCAAAACCAGGCCGCGAACCAAACTTTAGACTTTAGAAAGGGGGTTTCTTTAGAATTTCAGAGGTTTGCAGCCTTGGTAATTTTATTTTAAAGAAAGAGAACAACTAAAACAACTTTATTTACAAATATCTTTTTCTTAAGGTAGGCGCTTTTCATCAGCAAATTGGTACATAAAATGAATGAACCGAAACAATACGTTTTCTTTGTGCGAATTTTAGTTTGGCTTAGTATTTTCGAGAGCACAACTGTTCAATTTACAAACACGAATTAATGGTTCTGTACGGTTTGGTTCGGCTATTGATGCTAATCAAGAATATAAGTATTTACTTTTGGGGACGTCAATGCTACAAACATTTTCATGATCTCAGTAAACCCTATTAAATCTACGAAAATTCAAGGCTCCAAAACGGTCTGAAACGAACCTTACACACTCGGTATTGTAAGGGTTTTTACAGTTTATCGAATCAAACTATGAACCGAAATAAATTTAATTAATGGATTTCCGAACCTGAACCCGAACCGGACCTACTTATTAAAAATATATAAATACATACATATGATAAGCTACTTAGTGCCGTTTTCTCATGTTCATGTTTTTAAAATCTAGTTGGAAATTAAGAAATTGTATGTTGCCTGCTTTTAGGCCGCTTTTTAAATCATACAATCAAATATATATTTTTAAAATGGTTTGAACTGGATGAAAGTAGCTATTTTTAATAATAATTCAAATGTAGAAGTTCGATTTGATCAATAAATTTAACAGTTTAATTGTCACTTGTCAGTTATCAATTTTGCAAGCATTTCATCCATAGTCTTTTTTTTGCTGAAGTTCTTGAACACTTATTGGCACTTGTTCTTTAGTTACACATTTCCTAATCCAAGTTAAGTTTGTTAAAAAGTAAAAACCAACTAACTTTCTAAACCTACGCTGATCTATGTATACATACCACTCGATTTAACCCTTGATTAACTGTCAATTTGAAATTTAAATGAAGTGTCAACTTCTTATCAAAGTCAATTTGTGAAAAAAAAACAGTTAAAATTTAAATTCAAATATTTATTTGTCCTCGTCAGCAATATTGACTTTCAATTAAGTCTGGACGCATTTAAAAACAATTGTTAATTAACGAAATCAATTACGAAAATCATTTTTAAAATTGCCAATATTTTTTTGTTTGAATTTTTGTTGTTTTGTCCCCCCAAGTTTAATTTATCTTTGCCCCCCCCAAAGGACTTTCTTTGTCATTTGTTGTGTTATCTTAGTCACAGTTTCACTGGCAATTAGCGAAACACAACAAGAGCAACAACAAAAAATGCTTAACCGGTTTAATTAGGGGCGTCCAACTGAAGAGGAGGCCGCAACTCCAAATTGTTTTCATTTTCCATTTTCCCCGGCCCAAACAAAACTCGTCATGCCGGCACAAAAAAAAAAAAAAAAAAAAAAACTTTCGCTAAATCAAACTGCAAATTGTAAAATTGTTAAACCAAAGCCAAAAAACAATACTTTATTTTATTGGCAACACACACACACACACACGCACGCACACTCACACACACTGGCATACACAACAACAAAAATATAAACAAACAAACGAACAATTCGCACGCAGCACGTGGCAGATGCCGATTCGAATGCAGATTCCCAGTTAAAACGCGCGCGCAAATCTCGCCAAATGGCCAACAAAATGTTGGCTAAGTAAGAAGTGGCTTCTACTGACTACTTTGGGCGGAGGGGCGGGGTCTATTGCTGCCACACGAGACGAGGCACACACGCTGAGCGCTCGATTGCGACTAAAGTCGGCGCCTGATAATGCCGCCTGCCATGGCCGAGCATCAACTTAACGCAGCAGCAGCAGCAGCCGAAGCCGAAGTCGCAAATGTACATTTTCACAGGCCGAACCACATTTTTTTTTTTTTTTTTTTTTTGCATCACGTTTTGTTATTGCAGACTCGTTTTACCACTTTTCCCCACACACAAGTGCAGCGTCTGCATTTTCCACATTGGGCGTGTGGTGAAAACTAGCGCCAAAATATGGACAAGCCGGTTCAAGTGTCGTCGGGTGGAGTTGCATTGCCCCACCCCGCACTCACACCCACTACCCCTTACCACCACATCGGTAGACTGATGTTGCCTGAGCGGCTCAAATGATTATTGCAATTGCCTGTTCCGTTTCGCTTCGTCTTGGGTGTTGATTTAGTTTGACGGCATTAGTTAGAAGGGTGACCAATAGACACAACGGTCATTGGGATTGGATTGTTATGACCCATTTGGGAGTGGAATGAGAACTTAAGTGGGAAGACAGTAATGGGTAAGGAATTGGGGGAAAATGGAAGGAAAGGGGGAGTCGAAATGTAGAAAGATCCTTGAGGGAAGGAAGTAAGAAAGGAAGAATAAAAGGAAGGAAGGAAGGATGGAAGGAAGAAAGGAAGAATGTTAGAATGGAAGAAAGGGAGAAAGAAAGAAAGAAAGAGAAAAAGGAAGAAAGAAAGGAAGGAAGAAAGAAAGAAAGATAGGAAGAAAGGAAGAAATGAAGAGAGGAAGAAAGGAAGAGTGGAAGAAAGAAAGAAAGGAAGGAGAAAATGAGAAAAAAGAAGAAGGAAGGTAAGAAGGAAGAATGGTAGGAAGGAAGAATTAAGGAGAAAAAAGGAAGAAGGAAGGTAGTAATGAAGAAAGGAGGAAAGGAAGAAAAAAGGAGAAAAAGGGAAAAGGAAGAAAGGAAGGAAGGAAGAAAGGAAGACAGGAAGAAAGAAAGGAAGAGAAGAGGAAATGAAGAAAGGAAGAGAAGAGGAAAAAAAGAAAGAAAAAAGGAAGGAAGAAAGAAAGAAGGAATTAAGGACGACAGGAAGAAAGAAAGGAAGGAAGAAAGGAAGAGAAGAGGAAAGAAAGAAAGAAAGAAAGAAAAAAGGAAGGAAGAAAGAAAGAAGGAAGGAAGTAGAAGGAAGAAAGAAAGAAAGAAGGAAGTAGAAGGAAGAAAGAAGGGAAGGACGGAAAATTTGAAGGATGGGAATTAGGAAGGGAAGAGAAAAGGAAAGAAGAAAGAAAAGAAAGAAGGTAAGAAGGAAAGGAAGAAGGATGGGAAGAAAGAAGGGAAGAAGAAAGGGAACAAGGAAGGGAAGAAGGAAGGGAAGAAGGAAGGGAAGAAGGAATGAAGGAAAGAAAGAAGGAAGGGAAGAAGAAAGGAAGAAATCGAGAAAGGAAGGGAACAAGGAACGAAGACAGGAAAAAAGAAAGGGAGAAAAAAAGAAAAGGAAAGAAAGAAAGAAAGGAAGAAAGAAAGGAAGAAAGAAAGGAAGAAATTAAGAAAGGAAAAAATACAAAGGGAAGAAAGGGAAGAAGTAAAAAGATGTAAAGAAGCAAGAAGGAATGATGAATCAATAAGAAAGTAAGAAGGAAGAAAGCAAGGAAGGAAGGAAGATAGGAAGGAAGAAGGAAGAAAGCAAGGAAGGAAGGAAGATAGAAAGGAAGAAAGATGAAAACTGGAAGAAGGAAAGAGGAACGAAGAAGGAAAGAAGAAAGAAAGAAACAGAAGAAAGAAAATAAGATGAAAGGAAGAAGGAAGGTAAATGGAAAAAAGGAGCGAAAAGGGATGAAATTGACAGGAAGGTAGGAAAGGTCGAAAGGAGAAAATTTAAACAATCGAGTGAAGGTATCAAAAAACAGAACATTTTTATAGAGTTGGGTCGGAATCGGGACGGAATTGAATTTAAAATTTTGCGTTGTGATAGACTAAGGTTCTTTTCCGCTCCCATCTTCAATCAAGACACAACAAAATGCGTCGTAGTTGTGATTCAAAGTATCTGGTATTATGCCATATTCAGATTTTGGCTGTTTAACAATCCTTTAATGTGTACAATGCATAGCGGCATCTAAAACGATTTTCTTCCCTTCAGCTGCAGCTTGTTTTAGACGTAGCTTTTTCAAGGATGTTGTTTCCTTCCGCATTTTCTTACATTGGAGAACAGACGCAATTGAGTAATCGATTTGAAGTTTCTGTGGCAATTCGAAGAATTTTTAAATATCATGAATATTCTATAACAAACTTTAAGTCCTTTATCTTTTGAATATGTCCATATGTGATTAAGTGTGCGCCGGCATGCCAACCTGTTTGAAATGAAAAACCCCAATGACACCTGACAGTTCAGTTAACATAGAGAAACACGGCGTACCACTATTTATTTCTTTATTTCCTTATTTCTTTTATTTCTTTTTAACCATTTCCAGTCAACTTATGACAAAGCAGCCTGCCACCTGTTTCTCCCTTCTTTTTTTTTAATTTTAATACAAATGCCAAGAGCTGCTTAGCTGCCACCCACCCGTCAAGTTCAAGCCGTAAGCCAATTCAGCGGACAGCGGACACATGACTGGACTGGCTGCCACTATCTAAACACACACACACAGAGCGCCAAAAATTCTAAACTACGATAAGAACCTTGGACAGGCAGCGCCCAGACTGTCCCTATACCTATGACTCCCTATTCCTATGTCTGTGTCTGATCCCCCGGTTCGGGTTTGGCTTCGAGGTCAGCTTGGTCCCATGTTATGTGCATTTTATTCGTGCCACTTTTATCTATGCTTTCCTTTTTTTTTTTTTGCCAGTTTTTCCTTTCGTAAATCTTTGACAAATGTAAACAGTGGTTTTTGTTTTTTTTTTTTTTTTTGGCTTTTTACTAGTGTCGACTGACGATGAGGGCTACACCTTTTCCTACTTCCTCCCTACCTCCGCTGTGCTTGATTGAGGTTTTCGGTTTTCATTGCAACTGGAGATTAGAGCTAATCAGCTTAGTGTGCCAGTGTGCCACATTGAGGTGGCGACCGTGCTAAAATGCGTCATTAAGGTTCAACAGCAGCAAGTAAATGTAAATCATATGTTCTTCCAAAATTATTAAATTCACCAGAAGCTGAGACAAGTGACAAATGAGTAAACTCATACAGCCATATATTGTATAATTCACTTACTTCCACCACATCCAGAGACTCGTCATGCTCAACTGGCACTGCTTGCACTGCTGGCACTGCTTGCACTGCTGGCACTACTGCTGTTGGTACAGCCTGCGGTTCCACTTCCTGTGAAATGGTGGCATTGTCTCCTTCACCTGAAGTTGGTCCATTCTTAAAGCCAGGACGGCGAGGCAATGAGTTATCTTGTGGTCCATCGCCCTGGTGGTTGCCGTCTGTGGAATAAACAACGATCAGAAATCAGTATGCATTTAAAGAAGTTGCCAAAAGATGCTGTTTGGGGATATGTTCCGTCTAAAGTTGCACAAGCTCAGGTCTTAAACAGTTTTCAATAGTATAGTTCTATTCCGGTTTTAATTTTCGACAGGAATTTGCGAACTCAAATTTGCAATTTGTACTTAGAGCTATTTTCGTGTTGGGTCTTCTTAAGCTGAAAACTGACACGAACAAGCACGAAATTAGTTGTTTCACGAACAAGTTAAGTTGAGTTCTGCGAAAAAAACAACTCGGGGTTTTTATGAGCTGCGACATCTTATATATATATTGTCTTTGGTATAACAATATAAAGCGAAAATATAGCACTATCATATAACATCGTTGTGCTGTCCGTTCTGTTAACTTAATATTATGTTAATGCTCTCTTCCTTAATAACGGACGACTTTAACTTACGCTCTCACGCATAGTTTGCAGAGTTAATGCTGAGAGCGGCAGAGAGTAGGTTCAATGAGTTGAGGAAGCAAAGGATTATTGAAATAAAGCGAATTATTTGACTCTCTTGAGTTTAAGTGCAAGTGAGAGTGAATAATCTTTCCATACTTACCATTGTCTGCCATCGTTTATTAAATTAAATTACTAAAAAATTTTCTGAACACTTTTTACAATTTTTTGAAATTTGGTTTTTGCCTCTTTTCACTCGCTCTGTAACTGACAAATTGTGCACAGATAATTTGATATGCCGACTTCCTTCAGTTTGTAGAAAGTGAGCTAGAGCTAGGTTGATCTGCTCCACATGGCCCCGACTGGCACACGCTGCTGCTCCACTAACCATGGACCATGTTACACACAATTCAAGTAATTTCACCATTTGGACAGCCGGTTGCTTGGTGGCGACTTTCCATGACTTTGAAACAGGATTTACCAGTTGGTCGACAAAACAGCTGTTGTACGTACCCAAAAGCATTCATTGATTGCCTCTTTTTGGTATTAGTTTCAATTTATTTCACATTGAGTGTGATGGATGGCATCGGCGACAAAGGCAAGGAACGTGGCCATCAATTGCTGGCAACAGCAACAACAACCCTTCCTTCGACTCTTGGATACGTTTTAATGCCAAAACAATTGTTGCGCCAAATAAATTTATATGATTGTTGCACACACACACAGAGAGAAAACAAAACAAAAAGAATACAAAATGCGAATTGAAACAAAATTGCATTGGCTTGAGCAAAAATTGCAAAGCAATCAATTGGCCATTGTGTGGGGGGGGGGTCTTGGCATTGGGTTCGTCCTCTTTGACAAATGGTGGCGTTCAAATCCTGCTGTGGAGGTCATTTAATTGCCCGGCGCATTAATTGAGCTCAGTGCAAACCAGTGGAAGTCATGCTTTGATTTACAATTGACTTATGGCAAAGGAAATGAAGAGCGGCTACTTAAAATCTAAGTCTACAAATGTCCCAGAATCATCACCATAACCACTTTAATTAATCGACGCAGGTGTAACTCTTAGCTGGGGAAATGGATCCCCTAAAAAAGTCATCGAAAACAGTGCAGAGCCAGCTGAACTAAGCTGTTTGATAACCTAGTTAGATTCCACCACCAAGGACTGAAATTTATAATTTATAAAATAATATAATATTAAAATTGTCACGATGTTTGTAAAGCATAAAAGGAAGCATCTCCGACCCCATAAAGTACATATATTCTTGATCAGCATGACGGGCTGAGTCCCACTGGATCCGCTAGAGGCCAAAAATCGAAATATAAAAGTCAAAATATCTGAACCAAATTAATCCTTTTCCATTTTTCAATACATCAAATTATTCGGTACAATAGTTTATTTTGCTCCATTCCAATTGTTTCAATTACAATCAGCGCCAAAAGAGCGTCAAATGAATCGATCTGGAATTAATGTGTAATGAGCGTCAAATCATGTGTAACATATAATTGGACATAATAAGAAAAAGGCTACAAATTTCATTAAAACCAATAAGAATATTGAAAACAGAGGCATTAACTTTATTTATTTAAAATTTAAATAAATTTATGATTGTGTGCTTATTCAGTAAAATGCAGGGATCGTAATTATTATAATTTTTAATTTTAAAATTACTAAATAAGAATTATTTATTGATTTTTTTCAATAAGTTGGCAAATAACTATTAATTTTAACACAAAAAAATTAATTACAAAATAATTATTAAATTTCAATTTTAATATATTAATTTCAAAATAATTATTATTGATTTTTATATTAAAACTTGCGACATAATTCGTATTTGTCAATTTTTATTTTACAAATTGCTTTTAAATATCTTTAGAATAGAATAGGATTTCGAGATATTCCACCTGAAAGCGCATTAAATTACCTAGAAATTTAGAGGTTTTTTTTAAAACTGAAAATAGGTCCTTGACGGGTTGTATCTTCTAAAATAAAATTTTAATTTTTTTAAGAGTTGCTTATTTAAAATCGTTGAACAATTTCCTACAAAATGGGTTCAATCAAAATTTCGTAGGCGCTCATAAAATTTCTGATTTTTGCAGTCACTGTGCAACGCTTGACTTTTTTCCTGGCGGTGTTCAGCCTACATACCCAATTAATTGTTCACATGTTCTACAGAAATCGGAAAAGTTCTAGATAGTTCTATACTTATCTCCAATTTTTTTTTTAAATTTCTATAGCATTCTAGAGCTTTCTAGAAAGTTATCAAAAAATCTGAAAAGTTCTTGATACGTGGCACCCAATGACTTCTTTTTATTCCCGCACATCAAGGGAAAAATGCGTGGACAACGATTTTCGTCGCCAGAAGATGCTGTTGAAGAGTTCAAAAACCATGTTTTGGAGGTGTCTCAATCGGAGTGGGAAAAGTGCTTCGACAATTGGTTTGAGCGCATGCAAAAGTGTATAAATATTGCTGGAGAATACTTTGAAAAACAATAAAACCATTTTTGATCATAAATATTTGCGTTTTAATTATAAGGCCAGAAATATATATATCAACCTACGTAGTTCTACATTTGTGTCCAAGTTTCTCGAAATTTCGATAACATTCTAGAGCTTTCTAGACACACCATTTTAAGTATGAAAAACTTTTTTCTTTCGCAAAATATTTTTAATAAACTCGTTTGTTTTTTTTATCAGTAAAACGATTTTCATAATCTAGCCATATTTGATCAAAATCGAAGCACTTTATAAGGAATTTTCTCAATTCCATTTCAAGACGATGTTGTCGAAAGTGGAATTGATTCCTTTTCTCGCAACCCCAAAACAACAAAGATTATCGGTTTGAAAAGTTTTGCTTGCTATTCGTTCGAATAAAAAGCAATTGCCAAGTTAAGCACTCGCACGGTTAATAAATGTACATAAAGTACCTTTTATTTAATTCTTTGATCAATTTAGAAACTTTTTATGAAATTAGATTTCCGTCTTGGCTTTAGTTTATTTACAAATAAAAAAAAAATAAAAAAATGAATTGCGAATAAGGCTAGCAAAAGTAAGTTTCTGTTAATGCAAACTGTTCCCTTTTCGATCGTTTACCGGTTTTTTCCTTAAAAAAACTCGTTTGGAACACCAAAAGAAAAATGTAATTTTACTCGGAATTGAGAAAGTAACAATGAAACAGAGTCGGAATTGCGATCGGTGTACTTTTCAAAAAGTTGTCGAATTCATAAGATGCCTGTATATTTAACCTCCCGAACAAACTCATGGAATTTTATGTTACATTTTCATGAAAATCTTTCAATGTTAAACAAAATTCTTGAGTCTTTTTGGAAATTATTTACATATTCTTCTGTTAAGGCCTATACTCAGATGAGATAATAATGTTGTTTTTCACAATACTTCATATAAATAGAAACACTTTCAAGCAGCTTTGAAAGCTTAATACTATTGAATAGCTTCATTATTTATATGAAGTATTGTGAAAAATTAAATTTTTATCTCATCTGAGTTCAGGCCTTTAAAAAGAAAAAACTTTTTGGATCCTGAGACTTAATCATCGAATAATTCAGTTTTAATGGTTTTGTCTGTGCAACTCGACCATTTCTAGGAAAGTCGGTTCATGAAATTGCTCAGTCTTTTGCAAATCTCAAGGGACTTCACTTATATCGGTTTTTTCGTTCGCATTGACAAATACATAATTTTGAACAGCCACACACTCATTTGATGCGACAGTTTCCTTCAGACATATGAAAACGAGAAGGCAAAGCTAACTTCGACTGTGCCGAAGTTTCAACACACTTCAACTTCACTTCAACTGATTTATCCTGTGGAATATATATAGGATTTAGTTAACAGATATTTATAAATTAAAAATCATTGAGAATCAAAATTTGATCTAAAAAATCTTTTCTTAGCAAAAAACACATTTTCTGACCGATCGGTCCTATGGTAGCTATATGCTCCGATTTTGATGAATTTTCTCAGAATTATGTGGATGCATATAAAATTAATATATACCACGATAAGTGACATTACGATGGAAAACAAAAAAGTTTTTCTCACTATAACTAGTTTTTTGACCCACCGTTTTGAAAGCAGCTATATGATATAGTCATCCGATCCGGCCGATTTCGACAAATGTGCAGCCTATGTGTATTTAAAGAGTTTTTGCAAAGTTTGGTCAAGATAGCTTTAAAACTAAGGGAGGAGATAGCATAGAAACAGACGAGCGGACAGACGTGTTACGTATACGACACGTCTCAACTCTCTTAAATCTCTCTATCATTTTAAAGCTCTCAAATTTAATATATTGTTAGAGTAACTAAAAAATATGGAGCAGTTAAACATGCAGCGAATGCTGGTTCCTAATTCTAAACTTAAAAATGTAAGCAAGGGCAACACTTCGTATGAGTGATAAACTGAGAATTCATCCGCGAGACTTTGCAAGTCGTTTTTTATGAATTTCTAAAGTTCGAATCAATTAGTTTATGTTTCAAGCATTCTCTGAACTATTATAGCTATTCTTGTTTCCCTGACGTATACTTAACAAAAAAAAGCGTAGCCTATTTTTAAGAGCATTTTTTAAACAATTATTATTGCCTACATTTCAGCGCGCGCCTTCAAAAGGATTTTTGATCAGTTTTCCTTTGGCCAAAGTAAACATCCGTTTGCCGTTAGTTTTTCTAAAACTTCTTCTTTTCTTATTCTTAGCTCGATGTCCTGTATTGTCGACACAACAAAACAAAAGCCAAACTGCGGCAAAGGCGGAAGGAAATGCGGCACCCATGCATTTTTTTCAAATTTTTTTTTTAAATTCTAAATTTAATTATGCCGACTAGAGATGGGCTCGGGAATTTTCCGATCACGAAGTTCTCGCTTCGAGCTGTGCGTGAGCAATGCCGACCAACAGGCGCGGTTGGAAGACCGAGTGGGCCAGGAATAACATAATAGAGTAGTCAGAAAAAACCACAACCGATATAGTTTAAATCAGGGAATAATCCCGAAATGAATATCGGTTCCGGTACCGGTTCGGTACGTACCGAAAAGAAAATATCGGTTAAAGGTTCTTTTTCGGTTTTAAAGAAATTTCGGTTTCCAGTTCCGATACGGTTCCCAGATTTTTATTTCGGTATACCGGTACGTACCGGTACAAGTATAGTTTTTTTAATGCTCATAAATTAAAATTGTTTCACAATATCCAAAAAAAAATGGATAATACATCCACAAAATTAAAAAAAAATTATTTTAAGACTATGCCACATGAAACAACGTTTTCTAAAATATACCGATTTCTATCCGTTTATATTTTTGGACTAACAATTTCGCTAAACGTTTCTGTATATTTTATATAAAATCTTTTTAAAATCAGAAAAATATATCTAAATTATGGTTCGAAATAATCGGTCTCTACATCTTTTGTATTCCTGCCATGAAAATAGATATTTTATTATTTTGATAGATTTAAGCCCATAAGACTAGTTTTCAATATAGCCCTTAATACGCTGGTAAAATACATCAGCTCTAAAAACGCTATAAACCTAAAATCTGCCAGAGTTTTTATTTTCATTACATTTTTCTAAATATTGAAACGAAATAAGAAACTTCATTTCTACAAATTGTATTACCATTTTTCTAACATTTCTATATTTAAAGGACGATTTGATAATAATAATTTGATCCTGGTTTTTTCTAAAGTCCGATTTTGCAATTGCTATTTTACAGGTTGAAATAAATATTTCAAATAATCATAAATCAATAAAAATAAATAATAAAAAACCGAAACAGGACCGGTATTAGCGTTTCGGTAAGGTTCCGGTTTTTTTTGGTTCCTATTATAACGGTTAACGGTTTCGGCTCTCAAAAAATGTTTATTATCGGTTCCGGTTTTGATACCGGTACGTGGCTTGAAACGGTTTATTTCGGTTAACGGTTCCGGTTTCGGTTCCGGTATTATTCGCTGGTTTAAATTTATATGTGTTGATCAGGACAGGTGTGGGTTGGGATATTTGATAAAGGTCGTAAGACCGTTTTCTTATCTTCTAGATAGCTGCTATGTGTCAGATAGAACTACATTTTACTCTGTTATTTGTTAGTTTATCAGACAGATAGTCACATACGACAACACAAATTTTGACTTGTCGTTTAAATATCAATAAGCATTTGGTAAAAAAAATAGAAGGCTTTTAAATACCCTTGCAGTTTTTTAAAGACGCTACCATTAATAACAAAAAAGTTGTTCTCACTATAACAAGTTTTTAGACCGATTGTTCCTATGGCAGCTATATGCTATAGTTATCCGAATTTGATCAACTTTTTCAGAATTATGTGGAAGCATATAAAACTTATTTATACCACGATTGGTGATGCTACGATGGAAAACAAACAAGTTTTTCTTACTAGAACTAGTTCTCAGACCGATCGTTCCTATGGCAGCTATATGATATAGTCCTCCGATCCTGCCGGTTCCGACATATTAGTTGCGTGCAGCAAAAAGAAGACTCGGTGCAAAATTTTTGCTGGATAGCTTTAAAACTGAGGGACTAGTTTGCGTGGAAACAGACGGACAGACAGACGGACAGACGGACGGACGGACAGACGGAATTGAACTCAGCTCGTCGTATCATATTATAGAAAATAAACAAGTTGGACTAAATACACGTAAGTAAAACTACTTTCAATCCAAATAGTATTAATGTAAATAACTACAAAAGCTGGATAATTATATACAACACAAATTTTTTATTAAGTACATACCTCTATGATACAAAACCCATTAAAAGACTTTATAAAAAATTTGAATCAAATATGATTTTTTCAGCAAATTAACTCAACCAACAAATAAGCAGAAAAGGCTGCAGAGCGCACACTAAAACAAATGTGATCTATCAATGGCAGCAGCTGATCAAATAACTATCGATATGACATAAAATAGATATCGATAAACTAGTTATCGATAAACTAGTTGGAGTATTAACTATTAATATTAAAAAAAGTTTTGCCGCAATTCAAAAGTTGAAAATTCGGCTTATTAACGGCTACATGCGGCTCACATACTTTGCACATAGCCTGGAACTCTTTCCTGATCGACATAAACATACTGTAAAAATATCATTACGATCGGTTAAGTTAATCTTAATTAACCTTAATTCAATTTGTCGCTTATCCATTAAAAAGTTTGACTTATTTTTGTTTATATATACACACAATAATTCGCGCAATTACAGCAAATGCAACTGCTGGCGCAGTTTGATTTAATTCCGTCTGATCCGGGTATTAGTACAGCTAAAGTTTCACTCTTGTTTAACAGGCATTAATATTTTGATAAATTTATAATCTGCGCGATTTCCCAGTGCATGCAGTGAATGTTATTGATAGCTCACCTCATGGTCAATGGGAAAATCAAAGCCATTAAGCTCTGCCATGTCAAACCAAGTGCTAATTAGATGCACAACCAGAAGTAATAAAAAATGTACCCCATCATCATGAAGGGCAGAGGTGGGCGGGTGGAGGGTGGGTTTGGGGATTGTGCTTTCGCTGCTGCTGCATAAAATTAAATAAACAAAAGTAGCGAGGTATATTTATTAAATTTGCACAACATCCGCTGCTGTTGTTAACCATTTCCGTGTCCAAACAAAATGGCCCAAAACGTGTACAAGGCGACAGCATATGGGGTAACTGCACAGGGCCAGGAGCAGCCTTTGCGTTGTGATATTGCAACAAAGAAAAAAATCCCCTCCCAAATATGCAAGCAATAAATTCATGTGGAAAAAAGCAAGCGAGGCAGCAGCCAAAAAAAATACAAAAAACAAACAAACTGGCGAAGGAAATGTGAAGGCGTGGCAAAATAAAAATCGAACCAAATGCTTGCACAAATTCGAAAAGCAGGCCAAAAAAAAAAAATTGCCAACAACTGCAAAACCATATCAATTGCAATGATGACGCTGCCTCACTGGACAAATATAAAGCAACAACAACCAAAAATAAAAATAATATTACAACCACGGATTGGGCTGGTTTAAGGTTGTTGTTGCCAACACACACATCACTTGTTGTTGTACACATTTCAATTAAGAGCCAAAGTTAAGACTTGAGGAACACGAAAAAAAAAACTCTAACTTAATTGGTTACCCAAAATGGTTCAGGGTACTCGAACAATTTAGCAGCCAACTGCAATTGGCTGTGTATGGAAAATACAGGTACAATATGCAAAATAAATTTCCCAGTCTTTATTCTTATACATTAATTTTGGTCAATTTATTTGACTTTATTGTACAGATGAGTAGGCAGATCTTATAAGATTTGAGCAATGTGACAAGTTGCGCGACACTTCGACTTTTGGGCCAAATCTGCCAAAGCAAACACAATGGGTAAACCGTTATTTAAACGTTAGGCCGCAGCAAAAGACACAAACCCAAAAACTGGTGGGGAAATGGCCAATGTCAAGAGAAGTGTGGAAAACAACAAAAAAAGGAACCGAAAAAATGGCCAGCCATTGACCGGAAATGGCCAGGCAAAGGAGGCGAACCCCAAAAACTGTGTCAAGTGAAAAGTAGCAACAAGAAAAGAAAAAAAAACACAAACTGAAATAACGGCATTAATCTTCGAAATTTGTTTTGTGCAAGTTGCGTTTGCCCCGGCGGCTATGAAATTTATGGTCCGCGGCCTTTCAGCACTTCAGCCGGCGAGTGACGCTTGCGACCAAACCCAAGGTTAATATGTACCCAGCACCCCTCTGGCAATTTAACGCTAGCGATTTTCTTTTTGCATTGTCGGGGGATTGCAATTGAATGCCAAATGCACACAAATTGCAAGGAGCCACAAAAAATTCAGCTGGCAGGCGCCGCTCCCCGGAGGCGAGCAAGATTGAAGCTTTTAAAATTCTCCCACAAATGCAATTTACTTTGCCTTTTCGGTTTTGGCTAATTAAATTTTATGCTTGGTAATTTTAGAAGAAAAAAAAAAGGCCATCAACATTTTTTTTTTCTTCGTTTTCGCACATTAAAAGCACGATGGCAAATTGCAGGCCACAAACAAAGCCACAGAATTCTTTATAGACGCAAAATGCCGCTTTTCAGCCAGACTCCAGCTCCCCCTACTCTCTTCTCATCCTTTCTCTGGGTTGGGTCTTGAATACCAAATAAAACATCATAAATAACAGCTGATGCGACAGGACAACAATGAAAAATTTTAATAGCAGTGAAATGCAACAAAAGCAGCTGAGGAAGAAAAAAAAAAGAATGGCCAGCCAAAAGGAAACAATTGAAACAATTGAGTATCCTATTTATCATGCGTTATAAATACACTTGATAAATGTATTTTAAAACAGATCTCTGAAAATTTGGTCAAAGTCGCGTGACTATATGTTGGATGCGCGACAAGGCTCTAAAGTTTTTGTTATCAATCATACGTAGGGTTGCCTTTGTTCTATATATATTTTTGTGGTTGGCATTGATTTCCAAAAAAGTGTTTTCAAAATTTCAAAAGGTAAGTCTGACTTAAACTACAGTTCGAGAAAAATAAGGGATGATACAAAAAAGAGCTCAGATTCAAACCGATTGCAAAAATCAAAAATTTCATGAGCGCCTACGAAATGAATAAAACCATCATATAGGGGTTATCTCCAACGATTTCAAATATGCCACCTTGACTAAAATGCGATTTTTATTTTCGAAGATAGCACCCGTCAAAGTTGAGCTATTTTTAGTTTAAAAAAAAACTCTAAATTTGTAGGTAACTTAGTGCGCTTTCAGGTAGAATATCTCGAAATCTGGGTATCGAATCTTCATAATTTTTTATCCCTATTGATTGATGTATTTATTAAGTGTACATTTTAGCACTATTTTTCAACTTTGATGGAAAATAAAAGAAATTAATATTTTTGTATATTTGCCATATTTTTCAAATATCTTTTTCTATTATTCCTTAACCCAATTCAAAATGTTCCATCTGCCCGCAGCTGCCACTGCGATTGTTGGAGGTAAAATAAGTAAAAACGAGAAGGCAAAGCTAACTTCGACTGTGCCGAAGTTTTAATACACTTGAAAAACTTTATTCCAACTGATTTAACTGGAAAAATATATATAGGATACAGATATCAGATATTAAAAATTTGTTAATCATTGATAATAAAAATTTGATACCATAAAAAAAACTTTTCTTAGTAAAACACATTTTCCGACCGATCGGTCCTATGGCAGCTATATGCTATAGTCATCCGATTTTGATAAATTTTTCCTGTATTATGTGAAAGCATATAAAACTAATATATACCAAGATAAGTGACGCTACGATAAAAAACAAAAAAGTTTTTCTCACTATAAGTAGTTTTTGACCGACCGTTTATATAGCAGCTATATGCTATATTCATCCGATTTTGATACATTTTTTCAGAATTGTGTGGAAACATATTAAACAAACATATACTACGATTGGAAACGCTACGATGGAAATCAAAAAAGTTTTTCTCACAAAGACTTATTTTTCGACCGATCGTTCCTATGGCAGCTATATGCTATAGTGATCCGATTTTGATCAATTTTTCAAAAATTATGTGGAAGCATATAAAACTAACATATACCAAGATTAGTGACACTACGATGGAAAACAAAAAAGTTTTTCTAACTAGAACTAGTTCTTAGACCGATCGTTCCTATGGCAGCTATATGATATAGTCATCCGATCCGGCCGGTTCCGACATATTAGTTGCGTGCAGTAAAAAGAAGACTCTGTGCAAAATTTCAGCACGATAGCTTTAAAACTGAGGGACTAGTTTGCGTAGAAACAGACAGACAGACGGACAGACAGACGGACAGACGGACGGACGGACGGACAGACGGAATTGAACTCAGCTCGTCGTCCTGATCAAGAATATATATAGTTTATGGGGTCGGAAATGAATATTTCTATGCGTTACAAACTTCTGGGCAAAATTAATACACACTTTTCAAGTGTATAAAGACACGGCAAAATGAGGGCCTCTTCAACAGGTTGTTAGCATATTTGGATTCACCTATTTCATCTCTGCGACATGTGAAGTCACAAAAAGAGTTAGAATCCAATTGTTTTAGTTCAAAAATGATTAATCTACTAGAGATACCTGGTAAACATTATTATTTTTTAATTTTTTGGGAAATAATTTTAAATCATAGAAACATTGAAAATTTGTTCAAAATAATTTTTTGTGTTACCAAAAAATTTATTTTTCCACAAATTTTGACTTTGATAAACAAATTTTGACTTGATAAACTATGATAAGCATCTAGAAGGTGTAGCACCCCTTTCAAACATAAATTGTATAAGTTGAACAATCTATATTTCATTTTCCATTTGAATTATTCAATTATCTCATTTGGTTCAAAAGTTATGATTTTTGAAACGAATAAACTCAAATGTCGCCACTGTGCGTCGTCCCTAATTGATCCTTTTTCAAATCGAACCAGTGTTGCCAACGCCTCCTCAAAAACGAGAGCGTAAGTTAAAGTCGGCCCTGCTCGACTTCGATATACCCGTTACTCAGGATATCAACATGTCCAAATTGTGGGAGATATGAGTTTTTTTCCAATTTGCGGGGGAGGCAACTCTACTATAGCTCATCTGATCAGGAAATGATGTTTGGCTGATCGATAGGTAATAATTATTAAAATATATGTCTAGAGGGTTCAAACAATCTATTTTCAAGATTGTGGGAGATATGAGGTATTTTTTAAATTGCGGGGGAGTGAACTTTTCTATCGTTCATCTGATTAGGAAACGATGTATGGCGGATCGATAGGTAGTTTTGATTAAAATATATGTCTAGAGGGTTCGAATAATCTATCCTCAAAATTCTGGGAGATATGAGGTATTTCCAAATTGCGTGGGTGGCAACATTACTACCGTACATCTGATCGGGAATTGATGTACAGTGGATCGATAGGTAATGAGGATTAAAACATATGTCTAAAAGGTTTGAACAGTCTATTTTCAAAATTGTGGGAGATATGAGGCTTTTTTCAAATTGCGGGGGTGGCAACTTTTCTATCGTTCATTTGATCAGGAAATGATGTATGGCTGATCGATAGGTAATAATTATTAAAATATATGTCTAGAAGGTTCAAACAATCTATTTTCAAAATTGTGGAAGATATAAGGTATTTTACAAATTGCGGGGGCGGCAACTCTACTATCGTTGATCTGATCGAAAAATGATGTATGGCGGATCGATAGGTAATGATGATTAAGATATATGTCTAGAAGGTTTGAACAGTCTATTTTCAAAATTGTGGGAGATATAAGGTTTTTTTTAAATTGAGGGGGCGTGAGGGGGCGTGGCAAAAATTTGAAACAAACTTGATCTGCCTGCAGACAATACAAGTCTACACTGAAAATTTGGTAGCTCTAGCTCTTATAGTCTCTGAGATCTAGGTGTTCATACGGACGGACGGACGGACGGACAGACGGACAGACGGACAGACGAACGGACGGACAGACGGACAGATCTATATCGACTCGGCTATTGATGCTGATCAAGAATATATATACTTTATGGGGTCGGAAATGCTTCCTTCTGCCTGTTACATACATTTGCACGAACTTAGTATACCCTTTTTACTCTACGAGTAACGGGTATAATAAATTACAGATGACCCTTGAAACGAGAAGGCAAAGCTAACTTCGACTGTGCCGAAGTTTTAATACACTTGAAAAACTTTACTCCAACTGATTTAACTGAAAAAATATATATAGGATATAGGATATAGATATCAGATATTTAAAATTTTTAGATCATTGATAATAAAAATTTGATACCATAAAAAAAACATTTCTTAGTAAAACACATATTCCGAACGATATGGCTTTAGTCATCCGATTTTGATAAATTTTGCTCAAAATTATGTAAAAGCATATAAAACTAATATATACCAAGATTGGGGACGCTACGATAAAAAACAAAAAAGTTTTTCTCACTAGAAGTAGTTTTTTGACCCTCCGTTTATATGGCAGCTTTACGCTACAGTCATCCGATTTTGATAAATTTTTTCAGAATTGTGTGGAAACATATAAAACAAATATATACTACGATTGGAGACGCTACGATGGAAATCAAAAAAGTTTTTCTTACAAAGACTTATTTTTCGACAGATCGTTCCTATGGCAGCTATATGCTATAGTGATCCGATTTTGATACATTTTTCCAGAATTATGTGAAAGCAAATAAAACTAAGATATTCCAAGATTAGTGACTCTACGATGGAAAATAAAAAAGTTTTTCTAACTAGAACTAGATCTTAGACCGATCGTTCCTATGACAGCTATATGATATAGTCATCCGATCCGGCCGGTTCCGACATATTAGTTGCGTGCAGTAAAAAGAAGACTCTGTGCAAAATTTCAGCTCGATAGCTTTAAAACTGAGAGACTAGTTTGCGTAGAAACAGACAGACGGACAGACGGAAATGAACTCAGCTCGTCGTCCTGATCAAGAATATATATAGCTTATGGGGTCGGAAATGAATATTTCTATGCGTTACAAACTTCTGGGCAAAATTAATATACACTTTTCAAGTGTATAAAAAAGATAGAAAACGGACAGATTTTTTTTTTTTAAAGGACAAAAAAACAGGACAAATGGCAAAGCTGGGCTTACTAGGCGTATCGGCCCCAATTGTATCCATATTATAAGTATGCAGTTTTAGAGTACATCGACGAAAGTAATTTATCGATTCTTTTTTATACATCTAGTTACAACCCTGAATTTTAAATATAGATTTTTATCATTTCCAACACAAACGTTTTTCGGACCAATTACCCATTCTAAAAATTCCCAAATTTTTAAGGCAATAGCTGGCATGTCAGGACTTCCCCAGAACAATTTTTCTGATTCTTAAAATGCAATTCGCGACTTACAAAATTCTGCGAAATTTTTAACTGGCGGTAATAATTTTTATAATAAACATGGTTAAAGTTCATTGCAAGATACAATTCGTATAATTTTAGCAGAATTTTTGAAGGTGTTAAAGGTGGTAATAATTAATAAAATTAGAAGGTAACCGGCTACCGATGTTTTAAATCCCTTGCAGTTTTTGAAAGTCACTACCATTGATAACAAAAAGTTTTTCTCACTACAACTAGTTTTTTGACCGACCGTTTATATGGCAGCTATATGCTATAGTCATCCGATTTTGATAAATTTTTCCAGAATTGTGTGAAGGGGTATAAAACAAAACCAAGTTTGGTGACGATTCAATAGAAAACAAAAAGTTTTTCACTAGACTAGTTTTTTACAGACCGTTTAGGCAGCTATAGCTATGTTCCGTTTTGATAAATTTTTCCAGAATTGTGTAAGGGGTATAAAACAAATATCAAGTTTGGTGACGATTCAATAGAAAACAAAAAGTTTTTCTCACTAGAACTAGTTTATGGACCGATCGTTCATGGAGCTATAGATATAGTCATCGATCCGGCCGATTCCGACAAAGTGCAGCCATGTGTATTTAAAGACTTTTTGCAAAGTTTGGTCAAGATAGCTCTAAAACTGAGGGAGGAGATAGCATAGAAACAGACGGACGGACAGACGGACAACGTGGCTATAGCAGCTCGTGCTGATCAAAAATAGTTTATGGGGTCGGAGATGCTTCCTTCTATGCGTTACAAACATCGTGACAATTTTAATATACCCTCTGCAAGGGTATAAAAACCAAAATGCTAAAAAACTTCTTGAAGATCTCATTGGACTAAGATCGGTTTCAAAACCTGGCGATGTATGCATTGTTGACTGTGGCTTTCACCATATTATGGAAGATTTAATTAGATATTGTTCGATAAATAAACTTTATCCAGAATATATAATGATGGCAATTTATAGCCTTTTGGGAGAAAAGTAGCTTATTCTTCATCAGCAGATGGATAACAAAATCTTACCAAAATAAAAGTCCATTTGCAAGAAAGCAGATTTTTAAAACAATAAGTTTGGCAAACATCTAGATGTAGGAAGGAAATCTCTTATCTCCTAATAAACTAAATGATCCGAAAAAGAGCTCTCAAAAGCTTTATAAAGAATGAATTAATATGTGGCTGAAGAAGACACAAAGTTTTGTTTCAAACAGTTTCTTCTCTGGTACCTTAAAATTTTTACGCGCGGCTTCAATGATGAGCTTAAGTTTTTCAAAGCAAAAAATAATTTAATTCAAATTGAATTGAGTTCGCTACATATTTTTAGCGAAACATATAAATTCAATAATGATTACGATCCGAAGTCTGTGGATATTCAGGAAAAGTGCGCTATTGTTATGAATAGAATTTCGTTGAGGCTATTAAAATTATTAATTAAAATATGTATTTTTACTTAATAATATTACATAATTATTGCTTAAGTTTATGTATAATTTTTTGGATGTGTTAACCACGATGATATAGTTTCTAAAAATATACAAATTATTGCCCCAAGTAGGCAGAAAATTATGATGCTTTCAAAAATATAAAGGCTATTATAGTTTAAGAGATATTGTTTTTTAAAGTTATAAACAAAAGTTAAACAAATTCTTTAAACAAAATCAAATAATATGCCAGTTTTTTAAAATTGACAAACAGAACAATGTAATGTAATACTGTCTTGATTATGGAAATTTTGATATTGCTTACAAGGCGTATGAGTATTTTTTTGTTAAAACCAGGGAATCAAACTTAATAGAGTTTCGGTTCCGGTTCTGGTACGTAATAAAACTAATGTTTCGGTGAAAGGTTCTGTTTAGGTTCTAGTTTATTTCGGATTTCGGTTCTGTATCGGTAGCTGGGATTTTATTGCGGTATACCGGTACGTACCGGTATGTACCGGTATAATTAAAAAATCCTTTAATCTGATCATATAATAGAACGGGTAGCAAGAAAGTAGTTATAAAGAAGGAAAATTAAACATAATAAACTTTACCCTTACTTTACTTTATCTGATGCAATGTTAAATACACTGTTTTCAGATAACGATACCTATCACTATTTCACCCTGCAGTTAGGTTGAGTCCATTTTCAGTATATACCAGGACCATCTGGTAACCTAACATTTGTTAGTTTTTGCTAATGTTTACCCTGCGCTTTGCCTTGAACAAATCCCTGGTTGAAGCAATAAAACTGAAATAACAAAAAAAAAACTCATAACTGAAACTGTACCGGTACAATGTTTCGGTTCTTTTCGGTCATTTCGGTTCCAAAAATAAAGGTTCCGAAATACCGGTTCTAAAAAAATAAAAAATAACGGTTCCGGTTACGGTTCTGAGTTCAAATTGGTTCTTTTCGGTATCAGGTTCCGATTCGGTTGATACATTATTATCAAAGATATAAGGATTCGCTTCGAGTTCGGGGTTTTTCAACGGGGTTCTGTTCTCGGTTCGGTTCAGGCAGCACACGAACCTGAACCGAAGCGGTTTTTAAAGGTTTGGTTTCAAGAATATCAGTTTATTTATGGTATTAATTTGTTCGCTATTTCCTAGCTCATTTCCTATAAAAAACAAGTAAGAAAGTCAATGTGTACCTGTTGAAGTTTGTATATAATTTATTTCTTCGAGCAATTGTTGGTCTGTTCTACTTCTTTTATCAATGAAATGCCCGCTTAACTGAGACTTGTACTTTTTTTTGAGCAGAACCTAAAGTTTTGGTTCGGAACAGGATCAGGTTCACAATAAGAGAAAAGTCCGAGATTCGGGCTTCGGAATTTCGGAACCAGTTCGGTTGAAAACCGGTTTTCAGCCCTGATAATAATCTAGTAAGCCCTATATGTTGTATTGTTTTGAATGTCAAATGACAAGCTATTCACAATGAAAACAAGACAATGTCAGGCGTGTTGTTAGGCGACACGAGTTATCGATAAGCAAATAACCCACAAATCAACCCTTCAACAGTTTAATCGGAACAAAGCAAAGAAGAATTATTGAAAAACTTCACAATATGCTAGGTCATGAAGCTTTGCCAGCTTCGGCTGCCACTCTTCAACTCTTCCCTACAAACAAAAACTTTATGATGAAGGAAACTACCGGTTTTCACTTTAAACAAAATGCTAAATTTATTGAACTCGCGAACGTCGAGTTAAAAGTAAGTACAAATTAATGGTTTCATAAAGATTTCCTGAATCGTTTATTTTATCACTTAAGTGAAAACTGGAACATGCCGGTAAAACTTGGCCATTTATTTATAGATTTTTATACACGACAGCTTGTTTGATGCCGAATTGATGTATTACTACGATCAAAGAAGAAAATTAAACACTTTTATTTTTTCGAATTACTGTCAGTTTTTAAAGTCAAAATTTTGAAGAAAAAAATAAGTTAAAGAATCACTTTTTCGTAGTTTCGAGCTAAATAAGTCGAAAACAATTAACTTTAAGTATAAAGTTTCATTGACTTATTGGTAGGCTTATTTATTGGCAGTAATTTCGTACACTGCATTTACAAATCGGTGTAGGATCATGAAAGTTATGGCGAAATATGTAAAATAAAAAAAAATATAAAACTCGAAAATTCTTAAAAAATAATTTTCATCACTGAAGAAACTGTTGTCTTGTCTTGCCTAGTTTAATTATTTAAGTAAAAGCTTACCCCCACGGGGAAACTGATACCAAGAAGCGCAGCAGCCGCCAAACTTGCATTTGATAGCATAAAACCGAAAATAGCCTTAAAATGAAACTAAAACTGAAAATGTAGCTGATTAAACAATTTAATTTCGTTTCGATTCAATTATGTGTGTATTTAGGCCTTAACATGAGCTGCAAATTCAATTTGCGCCAAATTATTTTCTGGGTAGAATATTTTGTTTCATTTTTTGCTGGAAATTTGATGCTATTAAAATTAATTGTGCATAAATTTTCAATCAAAACGGCCACACACACACACACAGAGAGAAAAGAGAGAGAGAGAGAGAGCATAGCCTCCAAGGCTTCCTTAGTTTTCCCAGTCTCTTGAAAAACCGAGAGATGAAACTGAAACTAATATGTGAGTAAGCCTGACAATATGTGTCCAGGAAGCGGATATTAAAGCACAAAATGAAAATAAAATGAAAAGCTGACAGGGACTGGCGTTTTTCTTTCATTTTTTTTTGTTTTTTTTTTTGCTGGCTTGATTTATGATATCTGGCAGCGGGGAGGGAGATAGAAGGAGAATCCATTTTTCACCTTGGCGTGTGTAGATTTGTGATAAAATACTTAAAATACTCACCCCCCCCTCCCATTACCCAGCCAGTTGAAAAGCTGGATACTTCAGATGCAGCCAAGGAATTGAATTTAATAGCAAATTAATGGCTTGAGAGGCAACGGTACTATGCAAAGTGCTCGTCGTTGGGGCCAATTGGCCAGAAAGCATTCGGGCCAACCAAACTGCCCAATTGCTCTTTTAGTGCCGCCACCATCTCCGGGGCTGTGTCTGCCACAGCACATGTCTCTATGTGTGTGTGTGTGTGCATGTGTGTGTTTGTCTTCGGTTGACCAGCTTACTGAAGCGTAGAAGGCTTGAACAACGCTGTTGGCCAGACCTGGCTGGCAAGTTAGGGGAAACGGTGAGTGGATGAGGTACTTCATCAACCAAATAAAAGAGCTGGTTGAGACCAGCATAGCTGCAGGGGCTGGTTGGAGTTAACTGCAGCTTAAACTCAAATTAACCCCTCACAATGCCAAAGGGAAAGATACCAAATGCAACTCAAAAAAGGGAAAATTGATATTAAAAAGCAGCATCAAATTGATGCACCATCTTATACCACATTATTTTCCTTCACTATCAATACAAAAAAAAAAATGTTCTTTTGGTTTCGATAAGTACGGGAGAGTATGAAATTGATATTCGAGCAGGTTCTACACACCGCTGCTGAAACCTCTTTCGATTCTTTTACAATAAAAAATTATGAGTCAGAAAATATATTAAAAACTTGCTAGTTTTAAGACTTACATAATACTAAATAAGATAACAAAATCACTTTGAAATCGATTGAGTGTGACAAATATGAATTGACCTTTTCTGAATTTTCCACAACATTTTTTACCGTAGATCTTACAAATTTCACTATAAAGTTCATGCAATAAGTTTTAAGCTGGAACCCAAAAAAAAATAAGAACCTTTCAGGAGGCGATTCAAGTGCCTAATAAAGAAACTTTTATGTGCCTTTTTTGAGGGTTTCCAATGCTTCATTGGGAGGGTGAAAGCACTTATATCAGAGTCAGATTGGATTCAGAAATCTTTCACGTTATGTGCGACCGTTTTCATAGAAAAAACGCTCTTTCCGGACTCTTTTTTGGACAGATTATGACTGTGAATACTCATAAAAAAGTGTCAGAAAATAGTCAGAAAACGTTCAAATTGCTTGCTGGGATATTGATTGAAAAAGTATATAAAAGTATATTTTTACCAAGTTAATTACTCAAATTTTTTGCAAATTTGCACAAATGTTCTTAAGACTAATTCAAAATTTCGAAAAAAATTTAGTCGATTGGACCACGCCTTCCTTCTGCCCCCATACCAACAATAATCCATTTATTTCGCATTTATTTTTAAAAAATGTCAGAACTTAAAAAACATATTTTTTATTATATTTTATATTTGGCTAACATATTTGTTTGTACATACATATGTTTAATTACAAGAATTGTGTTAGTTTGATTGTATATATTTACTCAATACTCTTCAATTTCCTAATTTAAAGAAATGTTATTAAGACAAGTGAATTCGTGATCCCCTTTTTCTTTATTATCATACTAATCTACGGATTTAAAAAATTCTGCATCCGAAAATTCAAGAAGGTCAATCACTTCTTTTGGGAGAATTTTTATTTTGTTAAGCTTTTTTCGTTCTTTCAAACAAAGACTTCAAATCAACGGATCGGAGAAGTCAAATGCTCTATTGAATACATCTGTAATATTTGCCAATCGACCACATTTCCTGGCATGAGATTTTCGATCGCTCTCATTTAGTTTGTTCCGCACTTCAGACGCGTTTTCTCCAAGAATACCAACTGGAACAATGAAACGGTTCATAATTTGATATCCATGTACCAATAAATAAGTAATAAATTGGTTCACTCTCTTTGAAATTCCAGTTGTTTGGTATTCAGTCAGAAAGTCTTCATTAATATTTTTCAAAATATATATTTTTACTGCGTCTCCTTCGAGTTTGTTGTTGCTCCAAACCCAAAGCAGCGCTGCATGAGAGAACTCATAAACACCTGCAAAAAGTCATTTTTTCCGAAAAGGGGCAAAAGCTTTAATTCTGTATTAATTTGTTAACAACATTCAATTAGAACCTCGGTGATTCGTTGTGCTGTATAAAAGTTATATTCCACAGAACACATGCACGTTTGTTAGTATTCACCAAAAATAAACCCGAACAACACATGGGACGATTCAATATCAATATGCATCTATCGAAAAACATGTACAGGGTTGCCCATATTCGACGGACCCATGTTTTTTTTAAAAAAATATAAAAAAAAAGAAAAATTTGGCGGTTGGCAATCTTAATCATTTAATTTGTTCCAAGTAGATTTGTTTACATCAATTTTTGAATATGATATCTCTCAATTGGCCGCCTCTGGCGTTGATGGCGTATTGTGCCCTTTTTGCAGCATTTTCCATCGTTTTCGCCAACATTTCGGCCGGAATAGCGGCTATTTCTTCACGAATGTTGTCCTTGAGCTCTTCTACGGTCCTTGGCTTGTTAACGTAAACCTTTGACTTCAAATATCCCCACAAGAAGAAGTCAGGCGGCGTCAAATCGGGCGAACGCGGTGGCCAGTCCAAATCACCACTTTTCGACATCAAACGGCCCGGAAACAATTTCTTCAGAAAATCGATTGTTATGCGACTTGTGTGCGGTGGAGCGCCGTCTTGTTGAAACCAGAACTGCCTCATACGCTTTCGACGAATAATTGGCATCACAAAATTGGTCATCATGTCGCGATAACGCTCCTGGTTGATGGTAACAGCATGGCCATTTTCATTTTGGAAGAAAAACGGCCCAATGACCGTTTTCGCACTAACGTTTTAAGTTTATATTTGGAATAGAGTTACCATCTAAGCTGCAAGTTGATCAATATTTCCCGCACTTTTTGACAATTCAAAGAACCATTGAATCAGCTGACTTTGACAGCGCGCAAAAATTAAGGGTATTCCGTAAAAATGTTCTAAAATTATATTAATGTTATCTTGATATTAAGGAACCAAAAAATTAAAACCGTTTTAATCTACTTAACACAAAAAAAAAAAATTTATACCAAATTTTTCGACTTATTTCCCACAGTGCATTGGTAAATATTGGCTCCGAAAAAATAATTTGGGTTTGCAGTCCTAATTATCATTTTTAATTATCATATAATTAAAAATCAAAATGCGTTTTTAAACGAAAATTAAAATATCAGTGTCTGAGTCTATTCTGGTGATCTAACAACAAAAAGATAAAAATAGAAAAAACTCTACAATTTCTACAGCCATCTCTTAGCTCTTAAAATATGTCTAAAATATACAAGTACAAAAGTAGTAACATAGAAAAGACAATCAAAATGTAAACGGCATAACATGTTAAGTCTATTTCATTGACTGGGGGTGTCTAATAGTCTATAACATTACAATTTCTATTATTCTTATATAACTTTCATGCTTATATGCAATATTTATCTCAACTTTATCCCAAGCTTATCTAGCTTTGTAGATCAGAATAAAGGTTTGTAAGTGGTGGCTTTCATGGTTTGTAGTAATTTTATTATCAATGTTTTTGCTTTTGATCAATTTGTACTGTTAGGGTTTTAATCAGATTTTCGATTTGTTAATTAAATAAATAATACAATATAAATCAAATCAAATCACAACATTGTGGGTTTTCTTGCTGTTTATTCGTTGGAAAATTGACAGAATACATATGTGTGTGTGTGTGTGTGTGTGTGTGTGTGTGTGTGTGAGAGTGTGTGTGGGTACTGCAACACTTTGCATAATTAAATTAAAATTTTGTATACCGAAAGCCTGGACATTCATGCTGAACTTTGGCCTTTTTTCGGTTTAATTGGCTGCCAGTCAAATGCCAAATTCGGTCAGACTGCAATTTGAATTTGCTATTTACTTTGTTGAGTGGGAATTGCACACACACACACTCTCGCATACGTGTAAAATCAAATAAATAGCGGCAGCAGCAAAACTTTATATACAAAAAAAATAATTCAAACCCCCCTTGAAAAATAAAAATAAAAAGAAAAGGAAATCACACAAATTGAGGCTAAAAATGCAGATGTATTGCTTGCGCTTTAGGAATTATGCAACACGGGACAAATTCCAATGAATAAATCATTGATAAAATATTCGAATACTCTAATAAAAATTCTTGAAAATTGCGCTGGAATCGCAGCACTTTCCATTTTGTTTTTTTTTTATATTGTTGTTGCTCTCATAATTGGAAAATTGATGTTGGACATTTTTAGCAAATTTTTGGTTTCTATTTGTTTGTTAGCCAACAAATAACTGCCTACATGGCCAGAATCTGTGCCAGCTGATGGCTTACTTTGGCTGGGGTCTGTCTGTCAGTTTATTTAATTGAAACGCTACTGGAAACCTATAAATTACAAATACACACACACACATTGATAGAGAGAGAAAGAGAGAGAGATAGAGATATTGACTCGCATTAGCAACTGCAATTTTATGCAAGCTGGGCCAAAAATATTGCATACTTTTTTGGGCCACGTTGCTAAAGTGAAGTGAGAGTGACAAATGCCAAGTGGCCAATGTTTGTCTGTCTCTGACCAATGACAAATTTTAAATAAAGCGACTAAAACCAGCAGAGGGCAAATATTTATCTAAAAGCAAAAAAAAAAAAAAAACATTACACACAACATTCCCTAAATTGTTATCGAAATGTTGAGTAAGTCTGGCAATTTGTACTTTTAGAGGTTGATCTACTGAGAAAAAAAAAATGTAGAAAAAGAAAATGTTTAGTGAAATTAAACATGACGCTTTAAAAGTATCCAGTTTCCTTTCCGATGCTAATTTTTTTTTTTCATCTTTATTATTTATGCCGCAGAAATGTGCAAATTAAAAAATCGCCAAAAGCGATTCATGACAATTTTAAGTAGTTCGAACAAAAATAAAAAATTTAAAATTAGAAAAAAAAAGGGACACCAATTGGGAAATTGAAAATCAGGTACAAAAAAATAGGAAAACAATAACAATGAACTAAAAAAATAAGGAAAACCAATAGGCAACACGAAAGTGCGAAACACACAAAATTATTTATCAGCTCACTTCGATTGGGGCGAGCTTAAACTCCAGTGTGACCTTTAAAGAGCAAAATACTTCCAACTAAGAAATTTAGCGAAAGAAACTGAACCCTTTCAATGGCACATTTCTTGCAGTGTGAGCATTGCTTCATGACATTTTAAGTACCGTCTATTATTTACCCTTGCAAATTCGCCAAAAAATGTATGCTCAAATACCGTACCGATAATAAAATGGTGTATAAAAAATTTCCTAATTGCAATAAACTGAACTTTAATTGGGCTCCAAATATTATAATTCGGTGAAACCTGTTCTTAAAAATATTAAAAAAATAAAAAACGGTAGAAAAAAGTTCGAATTAATCAGAATCTTGAAAATAAGGTCCGCATGTTTTAAAGAGTCAATCAACAGCATTACTTAAAAACATTCAAAATCAAAAGTTTTGAAAAAAGTCAACAAATAGTAGAAATTGGAAAGAAAACGTAGTGTGTATCGTGAAACACACGGTACGAGCGAAGCTCTTTACAAAGAAAAATCAGAATCAATAAGAATTCTTGCATAAGAATATAAAGTTATTTCTCTCTCTTTATATAAAAGAGTTTGCCCTCAATGACTGACTGACTGATTGGCAATCTACATAGAGCCTGAACGGTAACAGATAGAAAGCTGAAATTTTCGCAGAAGTTTCCTTATGAGTTGAAAGTGGGCACTAAGGGGGGTTTTTTTTATAAATTCCACCCCTAAGGGGTGGAAAACTCCCGGAAAAGCTACTATGGGGAAAACTTTGTTTTTTACTCGATTGACTTCAAATTTGGTTTGTAAGTAAAGTAAGCGAAATAATTGGATACCTGGTTCCCCGATTCCGGAAAATCCACCCAAAAGGAAAATGGCCGGAAAATTCTACAAGGAAAAAACTATTTTTTATCCGACTGACTTCAAACTCGGTTTGTTAGAATGGTAAGCAGAATAATTATACTTGAGATTTTCCGATGTTCGAAAATACGCCCGAAAAGTCTGGAAATTTCCGGGAAATTCCATATGGAAATACTATTTTTCATCTGATTGGCTTCAAACTCGGTTTGTAAGGATAGTATGCTAAGTAATTGGACATGAGATTTTCAAATGTTGGAAAATCCGCCCACAAAGAAAATACCCGGAAAATTCTATATGAAAAACTATTTTTGATCCGATTGACTTCAAACTCGGTTTGCAGCGATAGTATACAAAATAAGTTGACATGAGATTTTCCGATGTTGGAAAATTCGCCCCAAGAGTGGGGAAATGCATGGAAAATTCTATATGGAAAACACTATTTTTCATCCGATTGACTTCAAACTCGGTTTGTAAGGATAGTATGCAAAATAATTGGACATGAGATTTTTTGTTGGTGGAAACACCACCCACAGGGAAAATGCCGAAAAGTACAAATGGAAAAAACAATTTTTTATCCGATTGACTTTAAACTCGGTTTGTGAGGATAGAATGAAAAATAAATAAAATAAATAAAAATTTTCCGATGCTGGAAGTAAGCAAATTACAGGCGCGGCAAAAATTCTCGTGTTATAGCCTATTTCCACTGGCACATATATGTACATTTGAAAATATTAAAAATCCAAAGCAAATATACATTTTAAGCCGATAAGTGAAAGGTGACCAATCTTTGGGTAAGTTTAGCAACTATGTTTGCATTGACGTCGCACTTGTTGGAAAAAACGCGAATTTAATGGTTAAAAATCGAAAATGTAAAAATTTCGAATGTACATATATGTGCCAGTGGAAATAGGCTATTAGTTACATGAAAAAAATAGTTTTTTCGATATGTAACATTTTTTTATTTTCATGTCTGAAAAAAAAATTTATTTTTACATCTTGTATATTTTACTTTGTGTTAATATCATGCGTGTAAAGTAAAATGTGTGTTATTTTTCGAACCCTGGCTTAGACGTACTTACAAAAGATGGCAAAATTAGTATTAAATTGTGTTGGTCTAACTGGTCACACTGTTTATGATAAAGCTTTATTATTTCCTTTTAAAAATCAAAATATGGCGATTTTGTTAAAATGCAAACATACTTTTTTATCTTTGTGCCAACAAAACACAATTTGCAGGAAGATTTACCTTCTTATTAGTTTTCACTTAAAGAAAATTTCATAAAATGTATACATGTACTTGAAAGCTTATAGGAATGATGCTTAGTGAGAATCAACATGTTAGTTTTGGTTTCGATGCTTTTAAGTGGTAAATCCAGGCTAAATAGCAGCCCACCTCCCGCTCAACAACGTGCGACAGAAAAACGCTTGGGTAAAAAACATAAATTAAATTAAACTACGGCCTAAATACGTAAAGAAATAAACTTCTAACAGTATAGAAGCCACATAACGGTTTATGCCAGCCAAATTAGGTTCAACATTTATAAGTTTGTGCTTGAAGATTACCCATAAGTGCCCATTGCTGGCTTAAGTTTTAACAAAATAGTCTTTAAGCATTTGAAAATCAGTTTTAACAATGGTCCAACACGCAGCAATCCGCAAACAAAACGAACTCAAAGTTAATTTGTCCTGCACACACACACACACTCACACACACACTTATTTAGTTGCTTCGAATCGAATCGATATCAACAATTTATCGTTTATCTGGACGGTTGAGCACAAAATGTAAGTGAAGAGTTGCTGAAGTAGACACACACTTTGCATTTGGCTCAGGCAGAGGAGTAGCAGTTATTTAATACTCACACACACACACACACAGACAAGAGAAAATGCACCTGAGTTTTCGAGCAAGCAGCCGTGCAAGCACACTCGATTGTCGTTAAGTGTAAAGTCAACATTTTGTGCAGCAATTAAAGCTGCAAATAAATTTGCTCAGCAATTCGCTGAGAGATAGTTGAGACGAAGAGGTGAGATCAACACATATACATATATGTATGCATGTATAGGTATGTGTGTATGTATGCAGGTATGTAGGTGCGTCTTGGGCACGTGCTAAGGCCGAGTCCTGAGACGTCGAAATTTACGATGGGCAAAAAGTAAAACAGAAAACCAAAATAGAAACAGAGACAGAAGCCGAAACAAAAACAGCCAACTAATTCAAGCTGACAAGCCGTGGCCGGGCCAAAAAGCCTTTAAGCCATGTTACAAGAGACTGCACGAGGCCTGGAGAGACGCAGACGACGACACACTCCTTAGTTGGCCCTGTCAGTTGACGCCATTCTGGGATGACTTGTTTACCGCAAGTTTTTGCCTGTGACTTGGGTTTTGATTGCGGTTGCCCAACCCCGGAACCCTTACCCGAATCCCAAGATCGTCTCGGCCAATTGGAATTGAAATGGAAATGGAAATTGTGTCTGGCAGTTATTAAATAACCTTTGCGGTAAGCACTTGGCTCTCTCTCTTACGCTCGTTTATTATTTTTATGGTCACTTTAAAGATTTATGCCCACCCATCGGCCGTCTGTCTGTCGGGGGGCATCAATTCAAATTGTTTATGGCATCACATGGCGTATGCGCAATTTGTTATAATAAACATGTTGCCCGACAGCATTCCAAAGCCTTTCGCTGCCCGCGTCGATCCTGCCAACTTGTCAAACAATTTATTACCCTCTCCCACACTCCCTTCATCCTGTTACCACCCGCCAGGGTTCATGATTTATAGTGTGATGTTTTTGTGCCGTTTTTTTTTATTATTTTTTTTATATTTTAAATTAAATATTGCTCAAGTTGTTGATGCTTTTTAGGAAGCTGAAAGTGTGGCTGACTTGTCCCTGTTCACGTAGCCCCACAAAAAATTGGTCTAATCACATGATTTTGGAGCGCAAGGGATGTGAGATTAACTGGCCTATCAATTGGTCCAAGGTTTGGCGTGCCGTCTTGTTGAAACCACATGAAAATCAAGTCCAATTTTTACATTTTGGACAAAAAAAGAGTCGATAATCAACGCACGCAACCTTTCGCTTTTCATTAAATTTGAAATTTTCATTGAATCAATGATGCCGCCGGCCTACAAACCGCACCAATTAGTGAATTTTTCAGTATGCAATGGCACTGAACTGCCTCTGACTGCTCTTTAGACCGAATTCGGCAATTTTGTAGAGTGGAGTGGATTTTCATTCAACTTTTCGAAGTCAACAAACGACGTTGAGGAAGTTCACCCGGCTTTAGTTCTTGCACCAGTTGACTTTTTACGTAAAATCTTTTAGGTGGTCGAATATCACAAGCTGAATTATTGAGAACGGCGACGAATTGATCGACACAGCCGCAATATTCTCCTCGGTACGCACTCTCCTCACACGGGTTGGTGCATAAAGTGTTCAATAAAGTGAAACTGGTGCGCAATTTGGTCACACTAGCTTGAATAACCTGTACGGTGGGTCGATTATGTTGACATTAAAATGTACGTAATTTTCGTAACACATTTCTCACAGAGCACGAATTTTGATAATAAAATTCAAAGATTTGCAAGCGATATTCGCTTGTAAGTTTATTCATGGTGAAATGGCAAAACTCACTGACCAAATAGCTTAAAAACCTCGTTATAGTTTTAGAGTATGCTAAATATATATTACAACTTGTATTCATTCGCAACATTTGTTGACAATTTTACATTTAAGTCACCTCACTTAAGGGGCTCTTTTTTTGAAAATTGTTGATTATTCGATTTTTTTGTTTTGCATTATTATTATAGCTTGGACATTCCCTTTTCCTTCCCTTCAAACCATTTCCCATAATTCGAAATAGTTTAGCAGATATTGCCTGCTTAAGAGAGTATTTCTTAAAATTTTTTTTTATATGGCGGCCTAAATTTTTTAAACAATTTTTATTTTTTTTTTATTGAAGAACGGCCCAGAATTAAAATAATTCTAAACATAATCTCATTTACTGTTTTCATTTTCGATATCCTGTAGTCCCGGAATCATGGCAACCACCTCTACACCTTTTTATGGTCTCCTTTAATTGGCAGGCCGATAATTATTTGAACAGCCCTCGAATTGCGAATTTGTATTTTTTTATATTTTAATATAATTAAATTATGCCATGTTGGACGGCGACACTTTTCCCATCCGCAACAAAAGACTGACAAAATAACACAACCCCAAGCAAGGGAATTCAATTTGCATCTGAAACCTATTTCTGTGTATTATTTTGTTCGTATGGAGATTATGGCACTGGAATACAAGGGAAAGCTGCACTTTATTTAATTTCTTCATTTTGTTAACCAAATCACAAATAAAAGTTCTTATAGCATTTCACTCTCTACAATATGCCAGTAAAAGCCGTGCTGTGGCGGTTTTTTGTAGAAAAATAATTCTGACTGAATTCTCGGAAATGCATGTGTTTTCAGCCACTATAAGTTGGGGATGAGACAACCCGGCGTGTCTGTGATTAAGTCACAGTCACTGGCAATCGTCAAATCCCACAGTGACTGCATATTTGAGGCAACGGTGTGATTTGATGACTGCCAGTCACTGTGACTTAATCACAGTTACGCCGATATGGTCAATCACAGTTACTAAATCACGGGTACGCAGATAATGCTCATCTCTTATTTTTATGCCAAAAGTGGCGGGGTTTTGTTGCAGGTTTCATAGCCACAAAAATCACATCAGATTCAGCAATCCCACTACTGTGAAGGAGAATGACTTTCGCTGTGAGTGCAAGTTGGCGGAATCGCTTAACTCTTCGATCAAGACAGATCACTAATGTGTTTGACTTCCAAGCCATTAGGCCGCATATTATAAGGCATCTCGTCTTCAAAATCTATTAAATTACTTATTATGTACATAAATATATAAAATGCTATCTGGAGACCAACCCAACGACCCGGTTCTCAATTGGAAGGGAACCGGTTGTGGAACCGAACCCCCAGAGTAGGGTAAGGGTTTCGAACCCCGAACCGACCCCTGTCAAAATTAAAGGGGTTTGCAGCCCTGAATTAAATTAATAAATAACTCAAAACAAAAAACCAAATTAAAAAGCTCCTATAGTTTTCTCTCTAGAATTAAAAAAAAAAACACTCATAAAACCCCTTAATGAAAGAAATTTTGTCGATGTCTTCTCCAAGGGTCCATCGAAAATGTGATGAAAATTAAAAAAATCAAGCTGGGACTAACATCAAGCAAAACATACGGTAATTCGCTCACAAACTAATATGTGTTAACCTCTTCTCTTTCCAATGAGGCTTTATAGTGTTTTCACGAGAATAGTGTTTTCTACAGAGCTCGCAAAAAAAAAATTAAAAAATTAAAATTGTTTCACGATATCCAAAAAAAATTAATGAATGTAATAGAATTAAAAAAATGTATCCTAAGAAAATGCTACATGAAAAAAGCGTTTTTATACCTTGCAGAGGGTATATTAAAATTGTCACGATGTTTGTAACGCATAGAAGGAAGCATCTCCGACCCCATAAACTATATATATTCTTGATCAGCATGACGAGCTGAGTCTATATAGCCATGTCCGTCTGTCCGTCTGTCCGTCCGTCTGTTTCTATGCTATCTCCTCCCTCAGTTTTAGAGCTATCTTGACCAAACTTTGCAAAAAGTCTTTAAATACACATAGGATGCACATTTGTCGGAATCGGCCGGATCGGATGACTATATCATATAGCTGCCATAGGAACGATCGGTCCATAAAATAGTTCTAGTGAGAAAAACTTTTTTGTTTTCTATTGAATCGTCACCAAACTTGGTATATATTAGTTTTATACCCCCTCCACACAATTCTGGAAAAAATTTATCAAAATCGGATGACTATAGCATATAGCTGCCATATAAACGGTCAGTAAAAAAATTAGTTCTAGTGAGAAAAACTTTTTTGTTTTCTATTGAATCGTCACCAAACTTGGTATATATTAGTTTTATACCCCTTCACACAATTCTGGAAAAATTTATCAAAATCGGATGACTATAGCATATAGCTGCCATATAAACGGTCAGTAAAAAACTTAGTTCTAGTGGGAAAAACTTTTTTGTTTTCTATTGAATCGTCACTAAACTTGGTATATATTAGTTTTATACCTTTACACAATTCTGGAAAAATTTATCAAAATCGGATGACTATAGCATATATGCCATATGAAGGTCGGTCAAAAAACTAGTTGTAGTGAGAAAAACTTTTTTGTTATCAATGGTAGTGACTTTCAAAAACTGCATGTATTAAAACATCGGCGTAGCCGATGTTAGCCTTCTATTTTTTTTTTTTTAATATATCCAGATTCGATCCCGTTTTTTATTTTTTAGCAACCAATTTCGCTAAACACTTTTGGCGGCGCCTCCAGAGGTATCCCAACATCCCAACTGATTTCTCATTTTGCACATAGAACCATCTGTCACTTAATCTTACGTACACAGAGGGAAAAACCTGTTCAGAATATAAGTTGCCGGCAACTCAAAACAATAACAGATTTTTCTCAAAATTTTTGAGAACAAATGTTCAGAATGTTCTTGAAATGAGCAAAAATTCAACTCAATCGGAGTATAATTGCTTTTTGACTTTCAATTCCGTGAGCGCGTGCCACATTTGGCTTTGGTTATGGTGTTTCGCAACTATACGGGGGTTGAAAAACAGAGAGAGCGAACAAGCTGAGAGCAACAGCAAATCGCCTCTTTGGCTTCTCTCTTTTGTCGTCAGGAGGAAACGCTCATGTATGTCATTGGGTGCCTAGTCTGTGTAAGCGCGGCGCGGTCGAGAGTGCCCTACGACGCCCCGAGGTCCCGCGTTGTACGATAGAGACGGGGAGAGTTAAAAGTAAGTTCTTATTAATTTATTTATATATGTTTCTTCAAATTAAAGAAGTCTTAAGGAAACAAACAATTATTTTTTAAATATTTGCAATGTAATATTAAAAAAAAAAAAATCTCTCGGGCGTTTCTAAATTTTATGAACTTTTATCGGGGTGACTATCCCGACATTATTGAGCCCGTTTGACGTTGAGTTGAGCCCGAATGGCACAGTTTTTTTCTGTGTGAGAACGAAATTACTTAAAATGAGTATTGTTTGTTCTCATATAAAGTAAAAAGTGTTCTGGAAAACGGAACAAAACAACTCAATTCAAAGTTTTTGCGTTCTCAAAAATTTAAATAAAATTCCTGTCTTAACTGTGGAAATGTGCTTCAAATTTAATATTTTATTTTTTTAATTATCTTGAGTCAAAGTTCTGGTTTTTTCCCCTCTGTGTAAGTTTATCTTTCTTATGGCAGATTTCTCATCTTCTATCTTGAAGAATGTGTCAGATAAACTTTAATTTCTGATGTTTGTTAGTTTCTGTGACAGATTCTGTTTTCTCGGAGATGAGAAATTGGACCTAAACTTATATAAAATCTTTTTAAAAAGCAGAAAAATATTTCTTAATTATGGTTCGAAATAAATCTAGATCTTTTGCCATTTAAATACATTTGAACCCATACTATAAGTCTTATAGTATAAGACTAGGGTTCAATATAACCCATAATATGCTGGTAAAATACTTAAAGGGGTGCATCAGCACTAAAACCAGTTGGAAACCTAAAATCTGCCTGATCTTTTTCTTACCTTTCATTTTTTCTAAATATTGAAATGAATCTTTCTTAATATAGGAAATAATATTTCTAAATTTGAGAACAAAATTTGATTTAAATCAAGAAATTTCATTTCTAAAATTTGTGTTACCTTATTTCTAATATTTCCATTTTAAGGGAGTAATTTTTCTAAGACTTAGAAATCTTTTAATTAAATATTAGAGGGACTTACAAAAGAAAAGTGCTTTACTGTTATTGTACATTTGTTTGACAACTAAAGTATGAGCTATGTTAAATCGAGTAGCATTTTTATATTTCCTATACACATTTCGTGAATTAATCTAGTAGTCCTGCCATAAATATTAATTGGATTTTTTTGCGAAAATTCCAACTAGCTAATAGGAATGCAACAAAATTCGAAAAAATAGCGGATATGTTAGGCTATACGCTAAAGACTTGAATTTCCGACTTACACACTGATTTGTAGACTGCGGTGTATTTTGAAAAATTTGCTATAAATTGAGAGAAAATTATCTTCAAGATCCAATTTAGTCACTTTCCGGTTTGCTGAAGCGGCTCGCTTGATTTTTTAAGGCTGCATTGATCATACATCAATCGTCATAGTGTCGCATAAAGCTCATAAACCTAAAAATTTCTGCTCTGCCATAATTCTCCATAAGCTAAAAATACTGGAAAATGGATTTTCCGCGATTTCTTGAAAACAACAGAAGATAGAGAAAAACCGAGACCAGTTTTGCAATCAGTGTACACAACTAGAGCACAATTTGGTCAAAATGGCTTTTGGTCTGTGTAATTCAATAAAATAAAGAATAAAAAACCGATACAGTACCGATATTAGTGTTTCTGTATGGTTCCAGTTCTTTTGGTTAACGGTTTTCCGTTCTCAAAAAATTGTAATATTTGTTCCGGTTTCGATACCGGTATCTGGCTTGAAACGGTTTATTTCGGTTAACGATTCCGGTAACAGTAATATTCCCTGCTTCTGAGCGTCCTCTCTTGGCACTCTGCGATGAAGTTTGGTGCATTTGCGACGAATTAGCCTTTTCCAGCCATTTCAAATTCGCTCCAATTGTATTGGACTGATGCCTGAACTAATGATCGTTGAACTAGTCCCGTATTATCGAAAGTTGCAGCCGATAAGTTCCACCTCTAGTTTTGCTAGTTTGCGATATCATGCTTGTTTACCTCGGTTAACTTTCTTCGCTTTCCCGCGTTTCCCAGAGCTTTCGTCGTGAATTTAGTGAAAATCTCACTGCGGGCGTTGTGATGAATGTTTTGTTGTTTTTTTTTTATGGCCAATACTTGGTGAATCTCGCGATCCGGCGCCGGTATACGTTTCCGCTTGCGCCTCTATAATATGCTTTACTTAGCCGGTAACAGGAGAAATTTGACTTTCATTAGGAGCTCTCTCTCCTTTCTGAGCTTGTACAGTATAGAAACCAAAAAGATCGCACGAATATATCATACAGCTTCTGCAGGGTATTTTACAGTCGATCTCGATCCCTCTCTGTGTACTCTTGTGACAGCTCATCACCTCAGTTTTTTAAACTCATAAAAGAGTTGAATTTCTCTGGTCTTGTGCGATTAGCAGGTGGACTCAATCAGCTTAGCCCCAACTAATTGACAATCACATAGCTGGTCAGCACGCTTGGATTGGGATTTGCCCTTCGGCTGGGACAGCTACCACCAGACCAAAGTGAGAGACGCAAATTGGAGAGATAATGCAAAAAACCTTTTTTTTTTTGCTCGCCGTTTGATATCTATTACAATCAAATTGCAAATTAAATCACAAAACAGAATTAAGCGAGAGGTTGAAGAAGCGAAAAACCAAAACGAAAGAGCGCAAAAGAAATACCAAAAAGGGGGTGGGGTGAAAAGGGTCCTAGTCCGCGTCCGAGTCCGGGTCTGTGGAAATAAGAAGAAAATCGTTTAAATGCGTTAGTTAAACAAGTCAAGTTATAAGTTCATTTTCCGGCAACCGCACATATCCGGCCAAGGTAAACGAAGGAGGAAACAGACTCCTCCAGCTCCTCCTACTCCTCCACGGCTGTCGCCAACAGAGCAGCGAAGCGTGTGATTCTATAAAATCGAGCGGGGTCTCTGGACTTGGGGGACATAGTACATTCTGCGTTCAGGGAATCATTGTCGCTGCAAGCGAAAAGCATAAAACGCAACCGAACCTGAACCGGAAGGTGACTTGGTGGGCGGACGAAGGGGGAGGCTGGCCAACTAACCATGCAGCAAAGCCAAGTCAAACTTAAATTCCACAAAAAAAAAAAAAAAAAAACAGAAAAAAGAGTTAACGCTCTCAGTTGTCCGTTTTGTAAGGGGTAAAGGGTACTTCTAGGGCAGACGGGGTTCGGTCTGCTGCTCTGCCACTCAACTGGACTAAACTGATGACAGCACAGCTGGGAGCTGAGAACTCACAGCGAGCTGGGGCGACAGTCAACTGGCAACCAACTCGCCCCAAATGCAATTCAAAAAAATTTTTAAAGAAAAAATGCCAAAAGGAAATTAAACCCAAAAGTAGAACCCGCATTTTGATACCCTTTGGCGGCAAAGCTTGCTCATTTATGAGTAAGTGAATAACATTTTCACATTTTTTACTTTGCTGATTCGTATAGTTGATATTTTTGGTTCAGTTGTTCAGTTTCTCACACTCTCTTGCCATTTTTTTGTTCAGTTGCTCACTTGTTTACTCGCTTTTGGTTTTTTTTATTCAGTTCTTCAGTTACTTACTCACTTGTTCATTTTTATTCAGTTGCTAATATACTTGCTCTTTTTTGTTCACTTGTTGTTTTATGATCAGTTGTTCATTCACTTGTTTGATTTTATTCTGTTGCTCACAGTGAATAATACCGTAACCGCAACTGGAGCCTTTAACCGTAATAAACCGTTTCAAGCCGTGTACCGGTATCGCAACCGTAACCGATATTAATTCATTCTAGAACCGAAATCCCGGAACCATACCTAAACGCTAATACCGGTATTGCTTCGGTTTTCAGTTAAAATATTCAAAATAGCAATACATACACTCAGAAAAAGTCTTACATTTCAGAAATTCGCCCGTACAGAATAACCAGAATCAAATTCTCTTTTTAAGATATGTAAGATATAGAAACAAATTTCTAAAAAGTGTTAAAACTTGTGTTTGCTAAATATAAGCCCTCTAATTAAATGTAAAGGATTTCTAAGTCTTAGAAAAATCGTTGCTTTAAAATAGAAATGTTAGAAAAATGATAATATAAATTTTAGAAATAAAGTTTCTGGATTTTATTCAAAAAAAAATCTGGTTTATAATATCGGAAAATTTTATATCTGGTAAAGGTTGCTATTTATATTTCTGGCCTAATAATGAAAACGCGAATATTTATATTTTTATTTATATTTATTCTCCAGCAAGATTTATGCACTTTTGCATGCGCTCAAACCAATTGTCGAAGCACTTTTTCCACTCCGATTGAGACACCTTCAAAACATGGTTTTTAAACTCTTCAACAGCATCTTCTGGCGGCGAAAATCGTTGACCACGCATTTTTCCCTTGATGTGCGGGAATAAAAAGAATTCATTGGATGCCAAGTCAGGGCTGTACGGCGGATGACCCATTAACTCGACGTTTTGGGCAGTCAAAATGGCGTTGGTGTGAGCTGATGTGCAAGAGCTCTCATTGTCATGGTGCACAATGATCTGTCTTCTCTTGTTCGATTTTCGAATTTCTCCGCAGACTTCAGGCAAACAAATTGTTGTGTACCACTCAGAATTGACCGTCCAACGTTGCTCAAGCGGAACAGTCGCCACATGACCAGTTTTACCGAAGAAACATGCGACCATTTGCTTCAAAGTGCTTCTTCCACAAACAACTTTCGTTGGATTTGGCTCGTCTTCGAAGACCGCTTGTTTTGTTTCCTCTAGATCCAGATTCGTCACCTGTGACGATCTTATAAACGTCTTTTGAAACCCTTAACACAACCACACGAGTAACGATTGTCAATTGTTTTGTTTTTTTACGCAGGTGTTTATGCAATATCGCATTTCCAATATATCATAGATCTTCATGATTCGTCACCTCTTGTTGCAACGATCTTTTTTAAACGTCCTTCACACCTTCGTCTTCAAGCGAGCGTCGCCCTCGATTGAATTCATTAAACCAATTTTTAACAGTGTAATAGGATTGTGCTTCATCGTAATACAAAGATTTAAGTTCATCGTTGCACTCTTGTCGTGATAATCCACGTCGAAAGTTGTAAAAAATGATTGCACGAAAATTTTCACGAGTTAATTCCATTTTTCTGCCGTGGTAAGTTTTTGATTAATCGTTAATCGATATCAAACGTGGTCACACATGAAAGAGTTGTATGAAGCTGTTATCGATAAAAGTCCAAACTTTTTTTTGGGAAAAGGCCAATTGGTCCTAAAATGGCTAGAAGTGACCTAGGCCAGAAAATTAAATAGCAACCCACATATTATTTCTGTTATGCGTAATTGACAGCCTATGAGTAAATTCCTTATTCCTTGTAATCTTCTCAACAAAGAGTATGTAGCCTGCCCAAGCTGGAAAAAAGGAACAACACCTGCAAAAAAAAGGCATGCAACTTTTCCAGGTCCCTGAGAAACCTTTCAGAACAAAGCCAAAATTAAATGCTGCGTAGATGCAGCCCCACTTTTCCCTCCCCTGCTCCACCAATTCAGTATTCTGGTAATGCGGTGGCTACATACATATATTTTGTGTCAAAGTTGTCAAAGAGTGGGGGCGGGAGAGAGAGAGAGCGAGAGAGCGAGTGTAGCGGGGTGCCACCAGCGAGAAAATGGCCATCAGCGGTGGGCAGTCGTTTAATTAGCGTAAGTAAGTGACATCGAACTGTCAACCATGCAATGCAGTTTCCCGGTTTTCCACTTTTCCCAGCGGCCAGACCAAATGTGTGCTTTGTCAAACCAACCGCGATGAGCAAACAGTTTTGGTTAACCAAAAATTCGCTTTGTTTTCATTTGCTTCAACCCCATCCCCCCAACCACCAACCGTCTCACCCTTTGAGGTTGTCAACTGTAGTTAATGCAATTTTGGTTGCAGTGGTAGCAAGGATTATGAGTGAGCATAGGGTCCTACCGATTGAGGTAAGTTGGCCAGGCGGATGTGAAAAGGTTATTAATTGAGTGGATTGAAAAGTTATTGCACGATTTGTTTGGAAAGTGAAACGTGTTAATAAAATAATGACAAAGTGTTATAAATAAGTACTTTATTTAGTAAACTAATAAGGCCAGATAAAGAAAATCATTTGTCAAACAACAACAACCACTAAAGGAGATGTAAAAAAAAAACAAGGTATGTATTGCAAGTAAAGTTAAGGCATATTTGAGTTGGATGGGCATTTTAATAGCAATAATATTCATTTATTCCATTATATTTGTCAAGTTTTTTTGGGGGTTGTTAGTTTGAGGCATCATATAACAAAGAGCAAGAAAACATTGGTAACAGTAAAGGCTGCAAAATTTTTAGCAGGGACGGTGATAGTTATAACTTATATTATGAAAGTCCACATTTAAGAGTTATTTTGAGAGTTTTATTTAATTAGGCTACAAATAACAGTTTTTAAAGACTTTTATTTTTTTACTCTGCAGAAAACAGTTATTCTAAACTTTTATTTTTTGACTCCGAGTATATCAGTTATTCAAGACTTTTATTATATTACTTAGTAAATAACAGTTGTAGAAAGACTTTTAATAAGAAGTCAACAAATTACAGTTACTAAAGACTTTTTTTATTATTACTTAGAAATAACATTTATAAACGACCCAGAAAATATGAGTTATCGAAAGACTTCTATTACACAAGGCAACAGTGTTTTTGGTGCACCCCTATCTATAACTGATTATATAAGAATGGAGTGCACTAAACAAAACTGCATCATCGGTTTTATTCCATCAGCTCTTGTTTCCACGATATGACGGAAAAACGGATTTCTTGTCAATTTTGCCCTTTCGAATTATTTGTGGCCTGTAGGCATGTATTTCTGAATTTGTCTGGCCTATTCGAAAGAGCACATATCAATGCTTCTGTAAAAAATCAAACGCCCAAAATTCGATCAAATTTTTGTAAAAATTGCCATAAGTAGAGTAATGTCTTACTTCAGAGACCAATTTTTACCCTTTTTCATGATTGAATATTGCGCATTTAATTTTTTACAGAAGCATTGATATGTGCTCTATGTGCCTATTGTGACCACAAGAAATTCGAAAGGGCAAAATTTACAAGAAATCCGTTTTTCCGTCATATCGTGGAAACAAGAGCTGATGGAACAAAACCGATGATGCAGTTTTGTTCAGTGCACATAAATAAATCATAATTTTTTATCAACAAGGCTGCACCTCACATAGTTGGTAATTTTGTTGCCCTGTGTTATTTAAATCAGTAAATAAAACTCAGTCAGAGACTTATATTTTTTAATCATAATATAAAAGTCTTCTGTATTCTTCTTCATAATGGATCATTCACGCAGAGAGCAAACTGTTGAAGCTATAATAAATTAAAAGACTTATTAAAAAATAAAAGTTTCCGAATGAGTTTTACTTACTGAATTTTATAATAAATTCTTTTCGATAACTCTTATTTTCTGAGAAATAATATGCAAGTCGTTAATAATTGTTATGTTCTAAGCAGGAAATCAAACCGAATCGAATTTCGGTTCCGGTTCCAGATCTGGTACGTACCGAAACTAATGTTTCGGTAAAAGGTTCTGTTTAGGTTCTAGTTTATTTCGTTATTCGGTTCCGTATCGGTACCTTAGTTTTTATTCCGTACCGGTATGTACCGGTATACTTTAAGAATCCTTTAATACGAAAATATAATAAAAATGGTAGCAACCTACACAACAGAAAGTAGTTATAAAGAAGGAAATTTAAACATAATAAACTTTACCTCAAAAAAAAAAAATGTCCTAATAATAAAAGAGCAAGAAGAACTTTTGATATCTTATGAAACGTAAATACACTGTTTTTAGATAACGTTACCGATCACAATTTAACCTTGCTGTTAGGTTAAGTCCATTTGGGCCAATTATTAATTCATTTCCTTTGTAAATGCAAAAATTAAGAATAAATTAATAATATTTGGAGTTTATTAAACCGAAATAGATGCATCGAAATAAGATGAAACTGTTATTTTTATTGAAAATTTCAGTATATATCAGATGGTCCCTTAACTTCACATTTGTAAATTTTTGCTAAAGTTTACCCTGCGTTTTACCCTGAAGAAATCCCTGATTGAAGCAATAAAAATGAAATAACAAAAAAAAACTCAGAACCGAAACTGTACCGGTATAACGGTTTCGAAATACCGGTACTCAAAAAATATATAATAACGGTTCCGGTTCTGGTTCTGAGTTTCAATCGGTTCTTTTCGGTATACGGTTCCGGTTCGGGTTCCGGTTTGACACCCTGGTTCTGAGTAATAAACAAAAACTCTTTAGTAACTGTTATTTATTCACTTTTTAATAAAAGTCTTGAAAAACTGTTATTAAATGAGTTTAAATATGCAAGTCTTCCAATAAATGTTTTTAACTGTGTAATTAAAAAAGTTTTTAATAACTGTTATTAACTGAGCATTATTAGAAAGATAAAAATTAACTCTTATATTTGACCATTACAATAAAAGATAGCAAAAAAAACGTTTATTGTGGATTTTTTTGGTGTATTTGTAATAATTTTACTATATGAGCTTCATTGTTTTATATTAATAAGAGTTTTATCGCAAAAACTGTTATGATCCGTCTCGCTTTATAGGGTCGAAAATGTTTCGTTCTGTCTGTTACATACTTTTGCACAATTTTATGATACCCTTTTTAGCCATTTTTATAAGTACAGGGTATAAAAATATTGCCTTTTCTATATTAACTGTTCCAGCAACACAAGGCGTCAGTTGAACGAGCAATTGCAACACAAATGTTTGTTTCTTGTAATCTTAGAGCTAGTAGAGACAACATCATGGGAAAGATATAATATCTATTCAAATAGATCGGTTGCTGGTGATTCCATTAGTCCATTCCTCCTACCCTTTAGTCCAAAATGTGTCTGAAAAGTGAGATTAACTACGAGACATTTAGTATCAGAAACGTTTATTAGAAAACGAAAGCCGGCAGAGTTCTGAGCTCAAAGATATTTTATAAATTATGTTTACACGTTGCCATAGGCATACCTAAGAATTTTATATAGGGAAGGAGATTGGCGGAAGTGCCCTGTCCACCTCTGTGTCGCGGTGGTCTGTTGAAAGTTAATGTGGGACCGCTCTGACAGATCATGGATGTTGCAATCGTTAATTGATATCGAATAAATGAATATCGACCCAATCGACTTCATTGCAGCCTGCCTGTCGGAAAAAAATGATAATTGTTCCTAAGGCCTGTATGGAGTGCTTCCTTGTTCGCTACTGAAACTAAGCAGATCATAAAAATTACTATACCAGCTAAGATATATGGCTGTTTACATTATTATGTTCGAACATATAAATATATATTTGTTTTGTTTAGTTATTTGTATATACAGGCGCATACAATATTATTATTAATTCATGTAAAGTTAGTTTTTGTCTTTCGGTTTGCAGTATTCCATCTTTGTGTGTGTGTGAGTGCATTTCTGAGTAGCTTAGAAGACAACAACAACAACAATATGTTTATTTTAAAGTAAGTTCCATGTTCATCCATTGCCTGCTCTGGTTGTTTCGTCATATTTTGATTTTCTAATTCGCACTGAACAGCACACAGAGTTGCTCCTTGATCCAAACCTTATTGTATGGAGCATACATATTGGTGCTCTGCTGATACACCATGCAACTGATGTCCTTCAGGGAGTCCATGAAATCATATAGCTGGATAATAACATAGGTGATGGTGGGACTGTTTGGATTGTGACGCTTAAGATGCTCTTCATAGATTTTGCAAATGTCCTCCATGCACTCGTTGACACTCTCATAGACGCTATAGGTGCGCGTTTCCGGATTTGAGCCCGGCTGCATCAGCAATATGGTGTGTGGCATTTTTTGTTGTTGTGCAAATTATTCGGGCTGTTGCTGATTCTATTCCGTGAGTCTTGCCTTGGAGTTGGCTCTTATTAGTTGAGGGCTAAAAATGCTGTTGATTTTTATTAAAATTTTATTGAAATTTTATTTTAGTCTCGACTATTTGACCCAATGAAATATGATAGTTTCCACACGGCTAGCTTGGTTTTTTTGATTTCGTTTTTGTATGTCCACAAATGTCAACAGTGTGTATGTTGTACAGGCCAAATGCTGTTAAGTGTTGATTAATAAGTCGTTAATAAAAAACCGAACCCAAAGGTTCGAACCCATGAACCAAACCTCATTCAGCTTTGTTTACAACTACAGACTGTTTCAAGATAATCTCTTGTTAGTCTCCTTCTGCCGGTGCAATTGCACTTAACTTCAGTTTGCCTTTTATATCTTAATTGTTTAGAATAACGACTTATTCTTTGAATTTGCTCTTGATTTTTTTCTGTAATCTGCTTTTTTTGAACTCCTACATTGAGCAAAAAACGAAGCAAAAAAAAAATTGTGAAATTTGACTCCTAGTACAACTTCGCTATTTATGCATGGATTTCCGTCATCAATGCCCTTTTTTCTTCGAAAAAGTGCAGTTCGTAATTGTAAAAGAAACAACAATTTTTTTATTTTAATTTTTAACCATTTACGGATTTTAGAAAAAATAAATTTACAGGTTTTTAAAAAAAACTTTTTTTATCGAAATATTTTTTTTTTCGAATAAAACACTCAATTTGCATTGTATATTCAAAAATTTGTATTTGAATCGATAAATTGGCCTTTGACATTTACGTTTTAAACAGAACTTCATGTAAATGTTGTCCGCGGCTCCGTTTCAAATGGTCCATTCGGAAGGTCCAATTTTGGTGAACACAATTTTTCGATAAAACAGTGGATTTTCATGGAGCTGTTCTAGGGCCCATTCACCAAAAATTAGACGTTGTGGTAGGTCATTCGGCTTCAATTTGCGCAGAAGTTGAACTTTATAGGCTTTCAAACCCAAATCGACACGTAAAATTGTCCATATTGTTGAGTAACACATGTCCAATTGCTGAGAACGGCGTTTATCAATTTTTCCAAAAAAGGCTAGATTCTTGCCATTTTTTTTTACCAAAATGAAGCTAAAATAGCTAGATTTTTGCGTTTTGGGTAAAGAAGGTCACACTATTGATTGTCTCAGGTTCCACACTGTCTTAAGAGTGCGTTTTTGTCGTCAAACTTTTTAACAGTTTTTTACGCAGGTTCGTACTACACAGAGAAAAAAATTGATATGAAATGGCAGTCATTTCCACATTTTTTCATATCAATTTCACTCCGATATGACGAAGATTAACTTGATATGTTAAAAATATCAATACGAATGCAACTTTCTCAGTCTCAGGCTGATAATTAATTACTGAGTTTAATAATAAAAGTCCTTCGATAACTCGAATTTTCTGGTTAATAAAATAAAGGTCTTTAATCATTTTTATGTTCTGAGTCATAAACCACAGTCTTTTTAGAAACTGTTTTTTATTGTATTTATTTTTCATTAAAGTCTTTGCACAACTTTTATTTACTGAGTGATATAATAAAAGTCCTTAATAACTGTTTTACTCGGAGTAAAAAAATTAATGTTTTGAGTAACTGTAGTCTGCGAAGTAAAAAAAATAGAAGGCTAACATCGGCTACGCCGATGTTTTAAATACCCTTGCAGTTTTTGAAGGTCGCTACCATTGATAACAAAAAAGTTTTTCTCATTAGAACTAGTTTTTAGACCGATCGTTCCTATGGCAGCTATATACTATAGTCATCCGATTTTCATAAATTTCTCACGAATGGGGTGAAAGCATATGAAACTAATATATACCACGATTGGTGATGCTACGGTGGAAAACAAAAAAGTTTTTCTAACTAGAACTAGTTTTTTGACCTACCGTTTATATGGCAGCTATATGCTATAGTCATCCGATTTTGATCAATTTTTTCAGAATTGTGTGAAACCATGTAAAACTAATATATACCACGATTGGTGACGCTACGATGGAAAACAAAAAAGTTTTTCCCACTAGAACTTGTTTTCGGACCTGCTATAGTAATCCGATTTTTATAATTTTTTGGAAGCATACAAAACTTATAGATACCACGATTGGTGACGCTACGATGGAAAACAAAAAAGTTTATCTCACTAGAACAAGTTTTTGACCGATCGTTCCTATGGCAGCTATATGATATAGTCATCCGATCCGGCCGATTCCGACAAATGTGCAACGTATTTGTATTTAAAGACTTTTTGCAAAGTTTGGTCAAGATAGCTTTAAAACTGAGGGAGGAGATAGCATAGAAACAGACGAACAGACGGACAGACGGACGGACGGACAGACAGACGGACGAACAGACGGTCGGACGGACAGACGGACGGACGGACAGACGGAAATGAACTCAGCTCGTCATGCTGATCAAGAATATATATACTTTATGTGGTCGGAAATGCTTCCTTCTATGCGTTACAAACATCGTGACAATTTTAATATACCCTCTGCAAGGGTATAAAAATAAAAGTCCCTAAGAACTGTTATTTCAAGCACAATAAAATAAAACTAATAAATAATTGTTACCGCCCCTGGTATTAATCAATTTTCACTTTTAAAAAAAGATCTTATTTCAAGTTTAAGAGATTTTATAATCCTGAAACGAACTTGAAATAATAACTTTGGTTTCAGATTTATATATTTCGAACTAAGGCTGGATTCGGCGGCATGATATAACGCCCGGTGACATAACGCCCGCACACAAATTAATGCGAATTCATACGACTTCATACAAAGCTCTCACCTTAAATCTTTTTCTGACTTTTAATATATATGTATCTATTTTGGGGTGCCGATCACGAAAACCGTAGTTAAAATTGGCAATAATATATTTTCTAGGCTAAAACCGTTAAAATCCGGTAAAACTATAGATTTTTGCAGATATCTTAGAAGATATACACGATATAAAAAATGTTTCACTATAAATGTCAAATATTATGGAAACGCATGTTTTAATAAGTAATTAATTTTGCGTAAAGCTAAAAGATAAAGATTGGATAATGCCCGTGGGCGTTATGTAACCGTGCGTTATTACATGCACCCCTGGATTTACACTGTTCGAAAATTGTGTCGTTTTTATTCTGAATAGCTTGTCATTTGACATTCAAAATAATACAACATGAAGGCTTTCTAGATAATCATGTCTTATAGCCTATTTCCACTGCCACATATATGTACATCAACAAATTTTGCTGTTCCACTACAAAAAGTTCCATCAATGTTAACTTTACATGTTAACTCTAATGTCATGTTAAAATTTGGATGACATCTAAACATTTGCATAAGCTTTGTATACCTATTTTACTCTACAAGAAACGGTAATTTTAAGTAGAATCATAAACATAAAGATAAAGCATAAAAAAAAACAATAAAGGAAAAAAAGAGACCAACCATTACCCGGATTCGAACCAGCATATCAAAAAAAACAAGGCGTCAAGCCTATCCACTCAGCCAATGCCTTTTCCGAAAATCAGGTAGCTTAATTTTTATATATAGTTGATCGATACCTAATGTTAAAATGGAGTACTTTATGTTAAATTTCTCGGATGTACTCAGTTTGTTTGGGGCGAGTACCAACATCATGAATTGATGTACATCCATTTAACATTTATTTTCATATAGAAGGCCCTGTGAAAAAACTTCCATCCTCATCAACATCAGCTCGGATGTACATATATGTAGCAGTGGAAATAGGCTATTAGTCAGTTATTGAGATAGTTTTCCCCTGTCCAAGAACGAAATACTTGATATTTTTATCGAAGTGTATTTTTTTTATGCAATTGTTGTTGAAAATCGGTTTTTTTCCCATACTCAACGTGATGCCAAACACGTCAACAACAATCAGCTGTCAAAACAAAACTAAGCGCTTCATTGCGCTGATAATTGACATGTCTGCCTAAATATGAATGTAATATGAGGCACTATAATCACTCTGGCAGTCAAGGAGGTTACTTTTTACCCCATTTAGTATGGATAAGCAGTTGGGCATTTCATACTGAGATGTTTACCAACACTGCAGTATATTAAAATTCTCTAAGCAGTCTTGGGGAATTTTTTCATGGGAGTAGAATAAATGAATATATGAATCTCAAGTGCTGTTATATTTAATGGAAGTAAAAGACAATAGTGCATCTTTATTGAAGGCAGCAGGAAACAGATCGAATGTGCACATTCTTTTGACACTTTTATAGTTTGCTGTGACTCACTCATGAATTAAAGCAAATAAAGCCACTCAGAACTTGCATATGTAAGGCAGTTAAAATTGTCACTCATTAAGAAGTTTTTTTTTTTTAATTTTCATATCAAAATAATTGTTATTTGGCTTTGCTTCGGCTTCTCTGATAATTAGAATTGTGAACAAATGCCGCACAGTTGGATCTCTGATGTTGAAGTTGAGGCATTCCTTTTGCGACCTTCTTCCCCTGGCGGAAGTGCCGGGTAGAGTTCAGGACTGGTCCAATGCATTTTGGCTGGCGTTTTCGCTGGAAATTGGCTTATGTCGTGCACACACACACACACACACACAACTTCTCCCTTGCCGCTTACCTTGCTGGTGCCTCGGTTGGATATTTCGTTATGTATGTACGTATAGTACGTTATTTAAAGTGTAATAAATTTTCGTATGGCAACGGACTCTCGACTCGACTCCACTTGCCTTGCCTGGTCCTCTCTTTCTTGCCATATATACACCCATCTCTTTCGTACTGTTGGCACCCTTGTACCTCTCTGCCATTACATACTCGTACGGAAGCTGGAAGGGGACAGCGAACGCCATTTGCCATTAACATGGCGCACAGTTGGAAATACCGTTTCTCCTCTCTCCCTTGTGTCAAGATGGTCCCTCTGACCAGTTCTAAATGCAACTGGTAAAACTTTTACGAATTTCATTTTTCGGGCCAACTGTGGCCGTCAATGTCGATTAAGAGATTTAACGGTGCATGCAGAAACTCGGTCCCTCGAGGACACATCGAAATTAAACTTTAATTTTCCAACTGCACAACTGTCAAACCGAGCACTGAGATCAAATCAAAACTGAAAACCCTTCCAACAAACCAAAAAAAACACAGTGCAAATTTACGTGACGCCCGTGTTGGGTGTTGACATGACACCAAAGTGACTCCGCTTTATAGTTTTTGAGTAAGTACGCAACAATATGAGCGAGCAAGTGCATAAATGAATGACTCGACAGGCCATCCACCCATCCTTCTTACGGGTCTGCCGGTTGGCCTGTCCCGTGCACGTGTCGGACTGTCAAGAGAGCGAGCGAGCTGGAGACAACAACGAGCAAACTTTATGCTCTTTACTTAGAGTCGAGCCTTACAGTTTGACTTGGCAGGTTGGCGTTAGCTTTTGAGGAAAATTTATTAAAAATATTTATGCAAAATTGTGCTATACTTAAAATTCTCACCCCCTCCTGAGCATCTGCTGCACAAATGTTATTGTAAAGCCAATGCGAAATACATAAACAATTGTATTCTATTTTTAATGATTCAGAGCAAAACTTCCAAAATTGCATTGTTAGTACACATTGGGGTGTTGGAAACAGTGTTGGAAAACAGCGTTGGAAAACAATATTGAAAAAGATTCTTTGAAAACAATGTGAAAAAGTGTTAGAAACAATGTTGGGAAACAATGTGGTAAAACAGTGTTAGAAAACAATGTTCAATAAGAGTGTTGGAAAACATTGTTGAAAGTAGGGTTGGAAAATCGAGTTGGAAAACAATGTTCAAAAAGCAGTGTTATAAAATAGTGTTAGAAAACAGTATTGAAAAACAAAGCTAAAAAAAATGTTGGAAAACTATGTCGAAAAACAGGGTTGGAAAACAATGCATAGAAGACAGTGTTGAAAAGCAGTGTTAGAAAATAGTGTTGGAAAACAATGTTGGAATACCGTGTTGAAAAATAGTGTTGGAAAGCAGTGTTGGAAAACAGTGTTGGAAACAGTGTTGGAAAACAGTGTTGGAAAACAAAATTGAAAAAGATTGTTGGAAAACAATGTAAAAAAAGTGTTGAAAACAATGCTGTTAAACAGTGTTGGAAAACAATGTTCAATAAGAGTGTTGGATAACACTGTTGAAAATTAGTGTTGGAAAATAGTGTAGAAAAACAATGTTCAAAACGAGAAGGCAAAGCTAACTTCGACTGTGCCGAAGTTCTAATACACTTGAAAAAGATTACTCCAACTGATTTAACCGGTAAAATATATATAGGATATAGATATCAAATATTTACAATTTTTAAATCATTGATCATAAAAATTTGATACCATAAAAAAAAACTTTTCTTAGTAAAACACATTTTCCGTCCGATCGGTCCAATGGCAGCTATATGCTATAGTCCTCCGATTTTGATAAATTTTTTCGACATTATGTGAAAGAATATAAAACTAATATATACCAAGATTGGAGACGCTACGATAGAAAAAAAAAGTTTTTCTCACTAGAAGTATTTTTTTGACCGACCGTTTATATGGCAGCTATATGCTATAGTCATCCGATTTTGATAAATTTTTTCCGAATTGTGTCAAAGCATATAAAACTAATATATATTAAGATTGGAGACGCTACGATGGAAAACAAAAAAGTTTTTCTCACTAGAAGTAGTTTTTTGACCGTCCGTTTCTATGGCAGCTATATGCTATAGTCATCCGATTTTGATCAATTTTTTCCGAATTGTGGGGAAACATATAATACTAATATATACTACGATTGGTGACGCTACGATGGAAATCAAAAAAGTTTTTTTCACAAAGACTTATTTTTCGACCGATCGTTCCTATGACAGCTATATGATATAGTCATCCGATCCGGCCGGTTCCGACATATTAGTTGCGTGCAGTAAAAAGAAGATTCTGTGCAAAATTTCAGCTCGATAGCTTTAAAACTGAGGGACTAGTTTGCGTAGAAACAGACAGACAGACAGACGGACAGACGGACAGACAGACAGACAGACAGACGGACAGACGGACGGACGGACGGACAAGCGGAAATAAACTCAGCTCGTCGTCCTGATCAAGAATATATATAGTTTATGGGGTCGGAAATGAATATTTCTATGCGTTACAAACTTCTGGGCAAAATTAATATACACTTTTCAAGTGTATAAAAACCGTGTTACAAAATAGTGTTGGAAAACAGATTTGTAAATCATTATTGAAAAAAGAAAGCTCAAAAACAATGTTGGAAAACTATGTTGAAAAACAGAGTTGGAAAACAATGTTAAGAAGACAGTGTTGAAAAGTAGTGTTGAAAAATAGTGTTGGAAAACAATGTTAGAATACAGTGTTGAAAAACTCCCCAAAACCCAAAGGTCAAGTGGTCTAAAACATAAAACTACTAAGTTTAATTGAAATGCCTTGGTTGACCAGGCGATTGCTTGGAGTGTATGCTGGGTCCGTGTGAGCGTTATGCGTTATTTTGAAATTAAATTTAACCCTTACCAAACAATCGACCGTACCGAAAATTAAAGATGTTTCACATGAAAAATTTTTACTTATAAGGTTACCTTCACCAGCTATTGGCCTCAGCTGTAAACTGAGTTACTTTAAAAAAGCATCTCAACGACTTTTTTCTTTGGTTCAAATTTACGTCAGTTATGCTGTGTGCCGCAGAGGACTTTTTGAAAGCACTTCTTAGGAGATTGGATATTGTGCCGCCATTTTGGAATTTAAATGAATAAAAAAAAGAGACTTTTATTACTTTAAATAAACTCAAAAACATAGATAATACCTTAAATAAAAATGGGAACAGGTATGATTGGTTTGACGACCTCTTTTGGCCACATCGAAATGCAACTTTTTATCCATGGAAATTGATAATGCAGTGAGAAAATAAATATATATATTAACCCTATTCTTTGTTTCATTAAAGTTTAATAAGCACACGAAATTAACTTTCCATAATTTTCGACAAAATTCACGAGGTTGTCTGCTTTAAATGGCCATTAGAAGTCAAATTACAGTTGTTAGGGCATTCAAATGTCGCCTTTGCCAGTGATTGCACTTCATGTTATTTCTGATGTTTTCTCTGCCTTCATTTTACTTTGGCATTGGCACTGTTTTAGAGTGCACGCCTGATGTTGCCGCTGCTGCTGATGATGATGCTCATTCCTTCCATGCTTTATTATACGTAACAACATATGCGTTGCCTTTTTTATGGTTTCCACGTGCGTTTTTAGAGACGAGCTGGCAAGAGTTAGGTACAAGTAACAATAACATGGGTGTGACTTATCAAGGGGGAAGTGTCTTTTATACCTGATCGTTTTTTATATTCAGAGATTGAGAGAAACTCGGCTTGGACCTTTGGGGCTGTAATAGACAACATTAGTTATAGATAGATATACCCAGTTTCTAGAGTGGAACGACTTAAGTCACGACTTGTTTTAAGGACCCCTTACTAGACTAACTACCGTTCATAAATTCTAATAACGAACGGATAAACCATACCTATCGATTTAACTAGGGAAAAGGGGTAAGCAAATTCCATAGGTAAATTTTTTTTATGTTTTCTTCTTCTCTTTTAATTATGTTTTTTTTTTAATATATTTCAGTATATTTTCATACACCCAGTTTTAAGTGTGAAATGATTTTATTCATGATTCGTTTTAAGGCCCCATCACTAGATTAACTACCGTTTATAAATTTTAATAACGAACGGACCTTGATAACCCGTAAGTAGCGATTTTTCTAGGGAAAGGGGTTATTAATTTCCATAGGTAATTTTTCTTATGTTTTCTTCTTGTCTTTTTAATGTTTCTTTTTTTTATATACGTATTTCAGTATATATTGGTGAAAAATATATACAGGGTTGCCCATATTCGACGGACCCATGTTTTTTTTTTAAAAAATCAAAGAAAAAAATAAAAATTTGGCGGTTGGCAATCTTAATCATTTAATTTGTTCCAAGTAGATTTGTTTACATCAATTTTTGAATATGATATCTCTCAAATGGCCGCCTCTGGCGTTGATGGCGTATTGTGCCCTTTTTGCAGCATTTTCCATCGTTTTCGCCAACATTTCGGCCGGAATAGCGGCTATTTCTTCACGAATGTTGTCCTTGAGCTCTTCTACGGTCCTTGGCTTGTTAACGTAAGCCTTTGACTTCAAATATCCCCACAAGAAGAAGTCAGGCGGCGTCAAATCGGGCGAACGCGGTGGCCAGTCCAAATCACCACTTTTCGACATCAAACGGCCCGGAAACAATTTCTTCAGAAAATCGATTGTTATGCGACTTGTGTGCGGTGGAGCGCCGTCTTGTTGAAACCAGAACTGCCTCATACGCTTTCGACGAATAATTGGCATCACAAAATTGGTCATCATGTCGCGATAACGCTCTTGGTTGATGGTAACAGCATGGCCATTTTCATTTTGGAAGAAGAACGGCCCAATGACCGTTTTCGCACTAACGCCGCACCAAACTGTGACTTTTTCGTCATGAAGAGGCACTTCTTGAATCTCCTGAGGATTTTCAGTGGCGTAAATACGGCAATTTTGCTTATTTACGGTCCCATTCAATGTGAAATGGGCTTCATCGGACATGATAATTTTGCACGTTGAGTTTTCACAATTGACTTGTTCTGTTGAATGTAAATTTCAACTATTTCAGAGCGCTCGCGTGGCGTGTATTGTTCCATGGTAAAAATCTGCTTGGACTGACGCTTCAAACGCGGTATGTCATTAAGCGATCTGACATCTCTGTCAAAAGTTATGGCGTTGCCAGATGGGTCCGTCGAATATGGGCATCCCTGTATATATTTTAGAAGACTTAACAAATGTACCAGGTTAGTCAAAGCAATGTTTTTGTCCATTTACAAATATTTGTTTTTTAATTTCTGAAAAACAAACAATTTCTTTGAGGAAAGGGATTTTTAAAAAGAAGAATAATTTATTTCTTTTTGCCTTGAAAACTTTTGTGAATTATATATGAAACATTTAGCTATTTAGGCTTCTCTGCATTAGCTAGAGAATTTCCTAAGATGTAAAATTTGTAATACAATTTTTATTTAGAAACTTTCTAAATTTTTGAGATTTCCAAAAATCTTTTCCTATTTATTTAGTCAAAATATTAGCTCTCTATGTCAAGCCGTTTGGGATGGGCGTTGATTTTTTTAAAATAACATTTTATACTTTCTGTTGCATTTCGGTACAGGCTCTGGTTGGGACAGTAAAAATATGTATGGTTTATAGTGATTGGAAGCCCTTACCAAAATCTTAAACCATCTTCGACTTCTTTAGAAATAATGGATTCAGTAATGGAAACCTTTTCATCGTCTAATCCTTTTAGCCTACGCCTCTGCTACTCACACACACACTCTCTCAAACATAATGAGTCAAAATAAAATTATATGTACTATATAATTTCATTTACGAATACTTTTCCTTCGTGTGATTTGCACGTCATGCACTTTCGCCTGACTGCCTGGTCCCTAGGTCTATGTGAATGAGTTTTATGGGCACTTTCAAGTTTCAGCCAGTGTCATAGTGTGTGTGTGTGTGTGTGTGTGTGTGTGTGAGCGACAGTCAGTCATACGCATACTTCAATTAGCACATAATTTACTTGGGTCTCATCAAAGTTCATCAGAGCGCTAATTGAAGCGCTTTTAGTACTAGTTGAAACCATAAAAGCAAAGCATCCCAGACAGTCATGCCCCAGTATCTTAGTATGCGGGCAATGTGTCTGTGTGTGTGTGTGGGTGTTTGTGAATGGACTAAGCTTAGGAAATGCTGGCTTAAAGTGCACCTTTGTGGTTTATTTTAGGGCTCAACGCCTGCCCCAGATTTTCAAATTATTTTTCCCACTTGGTTTTGGTGGCTAATTAAAACCAAAAGAAAATAAAAAACTAATGCAATTTTCACTGCTGTCAACATGTTGTTGTTGTTGGAGTAGGTCGAGGGTTTGTAGCTTTGCTTAGCCGTGACCAAAACCGCACACACAATAAGCCAGAACAATTCAAATGAAGTGGCTGGACAATGAATGTCACTTCCACCCCCTTCACTCACTCTCTCTCTCGCTCTTTCTCTCTATCTCTTTGTTTTGTTGATTTTTGAAACATATTCCTGCTGCATGCTGTGGTTTGCTGTTGTAGTTGTTGTTGTTGTTGCATCCCATATTCGTGACAGACAAAGAGAACCGCAAACAAATAAAACAAAAAACTAGTCACTGCAATGGTTTTGTTGTAGGGTTGCTCCAAAAGTTTACTTGATTGGTTAGGTTTTTCAACACCGCCTTCGAAATAGCTAATAATCTATCACCTTCACCAGCTATTGGTGCCAGCTGTGATAATAAGCAGCTTATGAAAAGCTTCGCAAGCCAAGAGAATAAAAGAAGCTCGACTTTGGCAGTCTCTGGGTTGTTCCAGCAAAATATTCAAACATTTATTATTAATTTTTCTAAGTATTGGAACAGTCGTATTACAGCTGCAAGTATGCAGTCAGTTTTCATCTTTAAGTCAACTATGGTTTCTCTATCTCTCTCTCTCTCTCTCTTTCTGAGGGCGAAGCCAGTCGGAGGGTACAATTGTACCCCGAAAACGTATTTTGTAAGCTATATATGTGAAGAATAATTTCGTTAACGTACGTGTTACATATACAACGAATCGGGGTACTATCCTTGGGGTACAATTGTACCCCAAAAAAACGTATTTTGATATCTGTAAGCTTTATATGTAGAGAAAAATTTCGTTAACGTTCGTGTTATATACACAACGAATTGACAAATGAAGAAATCATTGATTCTGACTCAAAAAAATGTTTGAATATTCTTAAATCTAGCATATATATAGTTTATTGGGGTACAAATGTACCCCAACGTACGTGTTTCATATACAAAAAATTGACAAATGAAGAAATCATTAATTTTGACTCATAAAAATGTTTGAATATTCTTAAATCTTGCATTAATAGTTTCTTGGGGTACAATTGTACTCCAACGTAAGTGTTATATATACAAAGAATTGACAAATGAAAAAAACATTGATTCTGACTCATAAAAATGTTTGAATATTCTTAAATCTTGCATTAATAGTTTCTTGGGGTACAATTGTACCCCAACGTACGTAATATATATATAAAAAATATACAAATCAAGAAATCATTGACTCTCATAACTGTTTGAATATTCCGAAATCTTGCATAAATAGTTTCTTGGGGTACAAATGTACCCCAAGAACAGTTTTAGGGTTAAGATATTGCAAATCTTTAAATCTTCTTGGCAACAAAATGCAAAAACTACTTGCGTATTCTTTCTGAGTTCCAAATTATTTAGCCCACTTCAAAGCGCCAAACTAACAAAACTTACCATGAACCCCAACTGCAAGGGCACATCTAAAGACACCTCTGACACCTCCCTCGCGCCTTTTGCTGGGCACATGAAAAAAAAACAAAAACAAATGGACCACTTGGCTTGGGCATTGTTTGTACACAAGTGTCTGGTGACGCTGGCACGCCCAACCTCCTCTTCCTCCTCCTCCTCCAACATTTGCCCCTTTGCTGTGCCCAGCCAGCAACTTGGCACAACTAATGTCATAGTCACGCTGCATGACGTTGACAACAATAATGTTGATGAAGGCTGGGGAGGAAGGCAGGAGGAAGAGCCATGTCCTGATGCTGCGGGTGGATCTCTCATTCTCTTTGGTTCTGTTACAATAAAGCTTTGTGTGTGCCATTGTTAGTTGCAACTGTCGCTGATTTAAAATTTGCATTTCTTTTGTAAGCACACACACACACACACACACACACACACACTTGCACCTGAGAGTGCAACCTTTAAACAGTTCATTAAAGCAAAACCCAGTTTCATAATTGACCCAGTCTGCTGGTTTGGAAATCAAATTGGGTCTCAGACATGATTGAAAGGGTGTGGCAAATGAATGGGCAAGGACACATTTCAAATCTAAGGAAAAAGCGAGCAAGGGGAATCCCAATTATGGCCAGGCAAGCATGTGTGATGCTGTCACAGTCGCCTAATGGCAGCAACAAATTTTATTCCTTGACAAATGGACACCAAGAGATGGAAAAAAATGGCATGTGGCATACTTTTCGGGGTTAAGTTTTACATGCATAAATCAAAAGACCAAATGCAAACGGAATTGAAAGCTGAAAATAAAGTAGAAAAAGTGACAGTAAAATTATTAAGGCAAAAAACTTGAATTGAAATTGCTTTCATATGCAAAGCGGTTCATCAAAAATTTAGCAAAACTAAACAAATCTTAGTCATAATCCTGAAGATAAAGTATACTTTGATATCTATCCAACGGCATTTCGGCATTCGTATAGAAAGTTCGTACAAATGTATGTAACATCTACCCCCGCAATTTAAAAAAAAATCCTCTATCTTGCGCAATTTTATGGATTGCTTGTTCGAACCTTCTAGACATTTATTGCACCTTACCCTTCTAAGCGAGTCTCGAATCAAGCAGCCACAACATTTTTTCAAATTTGACATAACCGAAAGTTTTTCAAAACACTTTGTTTTATGATCTTTTAGTAGCAAAACCATCAAATTCAACTAATATAAACCACTTTTATATTTATTCATTAGCCAATTTGAGAAATTTAAAAGTAAAGTCGCGCAAGCTCAACTTTTCTCATTTGGATATTTCTACTAAACTTTTTGTTTTAATAAAAGTTTAAAAATGTCTCTCTTTATGCATTGACTTTTGCTTTCTTAAATCTATTCAAGAGTCAAGAGACTATGCAAATGCAAAATTCTATGTCCCGTTCGACATTAAAAAATAATATTTGTTACCAATGTGTCGAAGGTACATCCAGAAAGCTTATCCAATATTGAGTATAAATAGAGATTTTCTACACAATTCCAATAAAATAAATCCTTCCTTAAAAATAAGAAAATTTGTGATCTTGGTACTTATATAAAGTTGGTCCCGTGCGACATCGTTAGAGTGAAATACAAAATTGTTGATACATATACACCATTTTTCTACCCTTGCAGAGGGTATATTAAAATTGTCACGATGTTTGTAACGCAGTGAAGAAGCATTTCCGACCACATAAAGTATATATATTCTTGATCAGCATGACGAGCTGAGTTCATTTCCGTCTGTCCGTCCGTCCATCCGTCCGTCTGTCAGTCTGTTTCTATTCTATCTCCTCCCTCAGTTTTTAAGCTATCTTGACCAAACTTTGCAAAAAGTCTTTAAATACAAATGCGCTGCACATTTGTCGGAATCGGCCGAATCGGATGACTATATCAGATAGCTGCCATAGGAACGGTCGGTCGAAAAACTAGTTCTAGTAGGAAAAACTTTTTTGTTTTCCATCTCAGCATCACCAATCGTGGTATATACTAGTTTTATATGCTTCCACACAATTCTGAAACAAATTGATCAAAATCGGATGACTATAGCATATAGCTGTCATATTAACGGTCGGTTCAAAAACTAGTTCTATTGAGAAAAACTTTTTTGTTCTATATCTCAGCGTAACCAATCGTGGTTTATATTAGTTTTATATGCTTCCACACAGTTACGAAAAAATTTATCAAAATCGGATGAGTATAGCATATAGCTGCGATAGGAACGATCGGTCTAAAAACTAGTTCTAATGAGAAAAATTTTTGTTATTAATGGTAGCGCCTTTTAAAAACTGCAAAGGTATTTAAAACATCGGTGTAGCCGATGTTCGTCTTCTATTTTTTAACTAAATTCGTTCAACATTAAAAAGTGCTGCAATGAACTAGAATAATTTTCTCCATATTTTTGGATATGAGCCTTTGTCTTCTGTCCGATAAAATGTTTTTAAAAATTGTAAAGGAACGTTCAACATCGCAAGATGTTATTGGAGCAAGAAAAATGTTGTTCTAAAATTTATTTTTTTATGGTTATTTCAGCAATAAAATTTAATCAATTTATTTAATAAGCTGACCAATTCCAAGTAGAATCTTTTCTTAGCTATTACGTCTTCCAGTTTTTTATAAACAATATTCCTGAATTCTTTAGGTGCATGTTTAAGAGACTTCTGAAGATTTAAAATTAATTCAACTGATATTGAAAGGCGATGCCTTTGCACCTCGAAAAACAGAAGTGTGTTCTGGATTTTCGCAAAATTATTTTCAATGAACAATAAATTCATGAAGAGCTCCTCGTCCAAAATATTGGTTTTGAACTCTGCGATACATTTCGGTAAAACAATTAAAAAGATTAAAAAATATAAAACAAAAATAAGAAAAAACAAGCCCCTTCTGGATGTTTCGGGAATCGAACCTGCATCCCTTGGATCGCTAAACAAACAACTAACATCTACACCACATCATATATAAGTTGAGTAGAGAAAAAATACAAAATTTTTACAAAAATACAAAATGGCATGATGTCTCAACGCAGTGAGTGAGACCGCACACGCGTGCGCGCAAACGTCTAAGGAACTATTTATATTTTTTCTACGGTGCCTAAGTTTTCGATAAGAAGCATTTTTTGTCTCTTTCCTTTTTTCTGATTTTATTTATTATATTATCAATTTGATGTTAGTACGATTAATTTAATATTATTTAGGCTGGGATGACACGTTCAATTTTTACAGACAATTTCTAGCTGCAATTTTTCTCTTATGGGAATCGTAATGCGTGTGAGCGAGAAAGGAGCTAGTTGAATTCGCCGCGCAATTCGTTGCATCTGGGGGCAGCGCAGCAGGCAGAATTGAATTTGCTAGAAACAACTATTGTCGCAACCCATCTGATTACTGAGACAGCTGTGTTTGTTACATCTTTGATCAGAATGGATGTCGTAAATCTAGCTTTGTGCACCCAACTATTAAATTATTTAATTATTCCAGCTATTAAAATGAAGTTAAAAAACAAAAAAAGTGGTCTTCAAGATGGCTTCTGCAAAGGGAGAGTGAAGGTAATTTTGATTAAAATACATATACAGCAGATTAAAAATACAATTGGTTTCACAGGTTTTAGCCACAAGCTTCTGCGTGAAATCCATGATGAGGAATATAACTTGAATTGATTTTGTCTGCAGCGGATGCCCAGAAGAGATATTTTTTTTGTTTCTTTTTATAGTCCACAGACGATGAGTCTCAGACAAACCGACAGTTTTTGACGGTGTCAATCAGGCAATTGATATCCGCATCTCTCCAAAAAACCATTATTGCCATCTTTTTAATTGTACGTTATAAAAATATTTGTTTACCACAAACAGCTGTCACGTACATTGAGTGTGACCCTGTCAGTTCCAAAATAGGTACCAAAGAAAATAACCAAAATACTAGATTCTGAACACTGTTCCTCGCGATTTAAGGATTTTTTCATAATTTTTTTTAGTCTGCGCAGAATTCGCCGTTTTCGCCCAACAATAAATTGAGGGTAGAAATTGAATGTGTCATCCCAGCCTTATCATCAAAATTTAATGAAAAAATTGATATTTGATTAAATATCATATTAATCAATATAGATTAAATTAATATTTTATCATTTTTTTTTCTGTGTATATCGACTGAGCTCGTCATGGTGATCAAGAATATATATACCTTATGGGGTCGGAGATGCTTTCTTCTATGCGTTACAAACATCTTCACAATTTTAATATACCCTCTGCAAGGGTATAAAAATGCTTAACATAAAATAATTTTAAACAACTAAATATTTGTCTTGAGGTTCAAGTCTGGCTTCTCTCAATCTCTGGATTTGTTTGCTTGTTATTTTATTACAAGGGCAAAGGATCTACTGCTTTCAGGCTATTTATTTGGTGTGCAAATAAGTTTTAAAGGATTTACAAAAGATGGCATAATTAGCATTAAATTGCGTACGACCATCTGGTCACTCTATTTATAATACAGCTTTATTATTTCCCTCTAACAACTATTTTATAGGCTTCCACATAATTCTGAAAAGTTGTATCAAAATCAGATGACTATAGCATAAAGCTGCCATAGGAACGATCAGCCCAAAAACTAGTTCTAGTGAGAAAAACTTTTTTGTTATCAATGGTAGCGTCTTTAATAAACCTCAAGGGTATTTAAAACATCGGCGGAGCCGTTTGTAGACTTCTATTTTATGGAATTTCGATACCCATTCATAATTGTAAGGTTGTGTTCCCAACAAGATCAAATCTGGTCTGAAATTTTGGAAATCCTGCTAATGAAACAATTTTTGATTTCGCTTAATATTGCATTGCCTGCTTTTAGGCAGTCATTAAATTAATGTCACATCAAATTTCCACTAAACATTGCTAAAATGGACAACACTTTTGCTAGCTGCTGTCTGTCTATATTGCTATGGTAACCATGCCCCCCCCCCCTCCCTCCCACTTTCATCCACCCACAATTGCATGGCAAATGAACTGAATACAGAAGTGCATTTTGCATTCTTCGTTTTCCACCTGCATTGCAGTGACAGGCGTTCAGTTGGTCAGTTTGGCTATAAGGGCCACTCAATTGTTTTTCTCATTTGGCCAAGTGGACCCCCCTCCTATAACCGCAAAGCCCATCTACAAATGACAAAGGGAAACTGTGTGTGTGTGTGTGTGTGGAAATTGACCAGCACAAAGCCAGTGCCTGATTTCACCTAAACTTGTACCTTCTACATATTTCATCTAGTTGCTTAGCAATGGTCCAGATTGAATGTTTTTTTTTTCCAATGCTGATGTCCCTTTGCTTTGGAAACTAAAAAAATATTCTCATGTTTGAAGTTCGAAATGAAGAGGCATCATGTCCCCTTCCCGCTGTGGTATGTTAAACCTACAGACATCACCTGAGGGATGCCACTTTCTGTTAAAGTGGACTATGTTATTCGGTAATGTTATTAATATTTCCACTTTATGCACATTTAAATTAGCTAAGCCATCAGAAATGCACAACTTTTGTGCCTGTTGCCTCACCCCACAATGTTTGGATTCCTGAAAATTTGTTTGGCGTGCATATTTCGTAATTTGTATTTTGTATAAAATGCTAAAAGTTTTGTCATTAAGCCTTTTAAATAATAAATTATATATAATGCACACACACACACACACAGAGGCAGAGGCAGACAGGCTGGAGTGTTGCCATTGACCCGAGGAACAAACTCACACACGAGCCAAAAATGGAACGCGACTTTGTGTCCTGCTTCATCATCATCCCCATAACCATTCCTGTCCTCGTCGTTGTCGTTGTGCATACATATGTCTGCACGTTCTCCATGGAAATTATATTTATTACATAATTATGCACAAAGTATGACAATATGGGGAATACCCAAAAGGCTTAACCAAGGAACAAAAAAAATGATGCAAGATTTCGACAAAAATTTATACCATTTTGTACTTGAAATTTCAAAGATATTTTGTTCTTGACTTGGGTGTGAATTGTTCTTGAATTACCACTTAAATTGGTTATTAAAGAACAAAAATTCTTAAATCAAGAATCTTACTGTAAGCAAACAAAATTTAACTTAGTTCAAATAAAACATTTCTTGGTTTGAATACAAAATAGTCTTCAAATGCCAAGCAAATAAAGTAAGTACATAACCACGGTGCCCTTAACCGTAATTAACTGTTTCAAGCCACGTTCATATTTTTTGAGAGCACCGAAATAAAAGATCTATTAGGATCAGGGAATAATACCGGAACCGTTTACCGAAATAAACCGTTTCAAGCCGAAACCAGAACCGATATTAAAAATGGTTTGAGAACCAAAAACCGCTAACCGTTATAATAGGAACCGAAAACAACGAAACGCTAATACCGTGTCTTTTCGGTTTCTTATTATATATTTGATTGATTTATGCTTATTTAAAATATATATTTCAATCGGTAAAATTTTATAAATTCGACCTTAAAGAAAAACCAGAAATAAATTATTTTTTTAAGATATGGGCATAACCACCGAAAAGTCCACCAAGACCAACAATTTTAAAGTTTTTCAAAACCCTTTATGATATTTTCGTATAAAAACAGTCCAATTTTACTAATATAACCCCCATTTTAAATTTATTTATAACCCACTTCGAGATATTTAAGAGCAAAGTCGCGCTAGCGCAACTTTTGATATTTCCCTTGCACTTTTTGTTTTAATGAAAGTTCCTAAATCTCACTCTTTATACATTGACTTTTGTATTCTTAAATCTTTCCAAGGGTACAACACTCTTAAATTTAAAAGATTCCAATATATCCTCAGGATGCGCTAAAATCGTCATGTCAATTGTTGGTCGCCAAAATCACTTTTGTTTTTGTCCCGTGCGAATGCCTCGGTTTTTGTAATTAAATTGAAAAGTAAAAATTACCAAAAATCAACCTTAGCACCAATTATAGGGCAAATTAAGAGCTATAAGTTTAGCCGTTTGTCAAAACAAAAATTCGTTTTATTTTGTCTTCTTTTTCACTTCAAAAGTGTTCGAAGGTCCCGTTCGACATAATGGAAATGCCCGTATGTATTATAAATTAAAAAATAGGTTATTATAATATCCAGTCCAAATGGATATGGACATTTTTTAAAAAAATATATTTTTTGTTAGCTTAAAAATCAGAAAATAGTTTTTTTTCTCTTTTGTAGAAATGTTTTCTTCAAAATTATGCAGTACTAAGAATTGTACTGCTTAAGCAAGCAACTAAGAATTGTTTGGATAAGCTGTTTCTAAAATAATTGCAAGCCCTTTTTATAAATATAAAATTCCTTTCATAAATGGAAAAAATTTCTAAGCCTCAGAAAAATCCTTCCTAAAATATGAAATTTAAAAAAAAAAAAGGAAAATCAAATTTTATAAATCAAATTTTTTAACTTTCAATCAAATTTTCTCCATAAAACTAGAAATTTATTTTTAAATTTTATGAAAGTTTTGTTATAAAATGTATAAATTTAATGTAAGGTAAAACTACATGAGATCTTAGGTTTGTGATTACTTAAAAACATTTTAGGGGCTGTTATACCCATTTGATTCCTCAAAAATTAATTTAAGTATTTAGGGCCTTATTAGAGCGTAGTCTTAAATTACGTATTCCAATTAATCCCAAATCTGAAAGATCATGAACGGAGCTTCGGCAGATTTAAGATTTGTGATTATTTTGGAGCGTTTTTAGAGTTATTATAACCCTTTGTGGTTGTCAAAAAAAAACTTTACGACCGTATTTAGGACCATATTGACACGTAGTCTTAAAGTACGGGTTTTAATCTGTTCAACAAGGTGAAAAACCATTAACGTAGATTTATTTTTTTAAGTAGGGATATTTTCGACCCAAAACTAGAAAATTTTATTTTTAAAAAGATTTTATTCAATTTAATGAAAACATTTTATTGAATTAAATTCTATTCGATTTAAGTAAAAAATAATTTTAATTTTTTCTCAGTGTAAAGTATAGACCTTCTACCATTAATTTCTCACTTTACTTGAACAATTTGTTAATAGATATGCTGCTTAAATTGAAATGACCTAGAGAAATACAAGCACCATTTCACTTGTAAGTGGCTAAGATAGTCAGCGTCAGTGTCAGGCACTAAAAAATTATGCTGGCAAATGCGAATTTTCAATGAGTTTCCACAATTAGCAGCCACAAACCCAGCAAACTTAAAGTGCAAATGGCGTAGAGATACGCACGCACCGAAATGAAGCTTTTGAGATTGTGCCTCACCATTTTGTCACGCTTTATGATTATGACTGCGAGTATATAATGTTTGTGGGGGGCGGGGGCCATTTTAAAAGCTTAAAACTTGGCGCTATCTCTGCTCACTTCAGGCTCAGGCATTCTCGCACACACACACACACACACACATGCATACGTACATACTGGTGAAACTGCTAAAGCTGCAACGGAAACGGAAATTGTACTAATAAAGAGCTGCTTTAGCAAATTGATCGGCTAGTTCAAACGGCTTGGCAGGACAAATCAATTATTTGACGATTATCTGAGCATTTTATTGCACATCATCGGACACATTGTTCAGAGACAGCCACAGCACAGCAGCAGGGCGAGCAGAAGTCCTGTCAAACTGAAATTGCATTTTCGGTTAATTATTTAATAGGCAATCAGCTTGAAGCGCTTAAAATCTAAAAGCCTCAGGCACAACGGCACGACGCCAGTCCCAGAGCCATCTAAGGGTAGATTTGTGTGTTTACACTGGATGGAGCCATATTCTCGCTAAGCACTGACTGCCAGCAGAAATCAGCTGGCGTTTATATTTACTTTTGATTTTGACCACTAAATCTAATTACAATTACGCAAAACTATGGCAGCTTAGGCAGATTGGATTATAATTGCAAAGGAAATAGCCGACAGGGTTAAAGCCACTGACAGTGAAGGAATCAAATCTATGAAGCAAATGGCAAGGTACATAAGAAAGAGTTTAAATGCCAGTTTTTTTGATTGTGGATAGATTAAATTGATAAAAAACCAAAGCAACAACTAAATCAATAAATATAAAAACTTAAACAAAAACAACTGTTGGCCTGAAGTTGATAGCGAAGTCTACTGATGATAGATCTGAAAGGTTCTTGAAAGAAAATATAACTTTTATGAACTCAAGTTGGCATAAACTTTAAAGGTCTGATTTATGATGACATAAATTTTATTTTCGGCACACATACTTCATATAAATAAGACAGCTGTTCAAAAGCATTCTTTTTCCAACGCACTACAAAAGTGTTTCTATTCATATGAAGCAATATGCCGAAAATAATTTTATGTGATCTGAGAATAGGTCTTAAACCAAAAACTACAATATCTACAAAAGGAAGAAAAAGACTTGTAAGCAATGCTACAAACCGGCCCTGAAACAGATTATAAATAAATTAATGAAATGATTAATATGCTGGACCTCCATTTTTTTGAAAAAAATTTGGGTTAAAAGAAAATATGTGAGTTTGGTTAACACTCACAAGTCTTTAATGTGAAACTTGTTAATTAAAAAGAGTTTATCGCAGTTGTTTCACAAATCCCTTCCGTCCCAAAAACCATGGCTGCAAACCTCAAAAATTTTGAAGGAGGTTCGGTTCGGAGGTTCAAACCTGTAAGGAATCTTTATTCTACTTAATTCTACTTAAAAAGTACGAAGGTCCTACATTTTTTTTATCAATCCTAAAAGTCTCATTTGAAGTACGTATCCTACCTGAAAATTAAATAATCTTGCATAGAGATTAAAACAAGTTGGAAATTGCAATGTCATAGCCAAAGAACGAAAACAAACTGAAAGTTCAAAATTGTTCGTCCTCTTTACATTTAATATCAAACTAAAATCAATCCCGTGTGTGGTTGAAAGAAGCCTATTTCGAGATAAAAAAAAAACATACCCGAGTCAAATACGGAATCGAGACAAGAATTTTAGAATTCGATAATCCGTATCCATTGGAATTGATTTTAGTCCAAATATCTGGGGTCTTTTCATCTGGTAGGCGCAAAATATTCCTGGATACGCGAACTAAGTTAGCGCAATATTTTTTATGACTTCGTTTTGAGCTCTATTCCAAAAAATGTATAAATTTTTCAATGTATTTTCGACGCAATCCATTACATTATTGACATTGTTTTCTTCTTTATAATCAGACTCTTCAAGACTTAATTTTGAATAAGCTCATAAAGAATTTCTTTCGTTTGGAAAATTACTTATTTTTGTGAACCAAAACAAAACTTCGAGGGATCAAAAATGTAAGAGGTTCGGTTTCTGGTCCGGTTCGGTGAACCCAAAAAAAAGCGAACCAGTTTTTGCAGCCCTGCCAAAATCGACCCGATTCCAGTGTTGCCAATTTGTCCTTTTTCCGGATAGATTTGTCCTTTTTAAAACTAGCATTTACGGAAACAATTTTATTTGTCCCCTATCCGGAAAAAATGCACTTTTTATTTTGTTCTATCCTTTTTTCACCTTTTTTTTAGTTTTATAAATTAGCTTTATAAATTCAGCTGTATATCCAAAGACTGTGGAACGTACTCAATATAGAATTTATATGTTTTGTTAAGAATATGTCGCGATCTCAATTTAATTAGAACTAAAATCTTTTTTGCTTTGAAAAACTTTTATTGAGATTCCCAAGTATTCTCATAGGGATACCGCCTTACTTGGTACAAGCCGGTAAAAAATAATTTATGATCCTTTTCAGTTGTTTTTTAAAAAGTTCATAGTATCCAGAGAGAAACTGTTTGAAACAAAACTTTACGTCTTCTTCAGCCGCATATTACTACATTCTGCATTAAGCTTTTGAGAAATCTTTTTCGAATCGTTAAGTTTATTATCTTCTAAAAGATTTTCTTGCTACATCTAGATGTTGGCCGAACTTATTGTTACTAGAAGTATAAAAAAATAGATAAATAACTTTTTAAACTGCATACTTAAAATATAGATAGGTTTGGGGGCCGATACGCCTAGTAAGCCCGGCTGTTTTTTTGTTCTTTGAAAAAAATCTTCGTTCGTTTTTGTGTCGAAAGCGATTTGTAGAACACATGTATATATACAGGGAGAAATGCCACTGTTGGAAAATAGTGCTGGAAATTATAGTTAAAAAAACAGTGTTGGCAAAAACTGTGGGAAAACAATTAAAGTATTAACGACAACTTGCTTTTAGGATAACCTGTTGAGAAATTAAATCTCCAACAACAAAATGTACTACCGTAGAGTAAGCTGACATCACCAGCCTAGAACTGGGTCATGTAGTCACCTGTTTTAATTTCATTTGCAGTGTTGGTTTACACTTCAAACAGTGCTACCCATTGGGTGCCAGAATTAATCAAATGTAATCAAATATTATTTTAAGTCATTTTCTTGATTTATATTTCAAAAATACCTAACTTTAATTTTTTCAATATAGTTGGCTTTGATTTACCGAGTTTTAATAATCAAAATATTCACACACAAGTGTGTTCACGACAGATAAAGATCAAATTTAATTTTTCAGCAAGTTATCAAATAATCAAGTTGTCGTGAATACCCTAAATGTTGTTAAACAGTGTTGGCAAATAATGTTGAAAAGCAGTGTTGGAAAACAATGTTTAAAAACAGTGTTGGAAAATGGTGTTGGAAAGCAGTGTTAGAAAACAATGTTGAAAAAAGTGTTGGAATATAGTATTGAAAAAAGTGTTAAATAAACAGTGTTGAAAAACTCCCCAAGGCCCAAAGGTAAAGTGGTCTAAACATACTACTTCGAAGCATAATTGAAATGCTACGGTTGGCCAGTCGATTGCTTGGAGTGGATGCTGTGTCTGTGTGAGCGTTATTCGTTACGCGTTATGCGTTAATTTCAAATTGTATTATACTCCTACCAAACAAAATATTACATCATAATGTTTAAGCTCATAAATAGTTTACATCAAAATTTCACAGTTAAAAAAATTGTGAGTTAAGATATTGTTTCACCATTTATACCTTTTGAAAAGGTATAAATTGCATCAACATTAGTCAAGCTGTAAAATTACGACATTAACCTTGCAGACTTAGGCTAGGGTCGACAATCCTGTTTCGCCCATGGGAAAGGACCTTCTTTAATTAAAAACACCTAAAGTTAAAGTTGAAAGAAGCTCGGCATAGCTCGTTGGCGCCGTAACAGCCAGATGTACACTTTTATTTTACCTAAAGTTCGACAAATGCTTGTCAAGCTTGAATAAATGAGAAAATAGCAGCGTCTAATTTACTAGAGGTGCGCGAGTTACGTGAACTTAAACGTGGCAAGACATGATCATGACAAAACACAGACTTTCGTGCATGTGCATCCGTGATCCGTGCGTTATTTGTGCGTAGTAAAGGTATACATCGTTAATAGAAGTCTTGCAGTATTCACAGCGGCTCCATAATAAAGGCGCAGTGTGAACATGAAACCTGCGTTAAATACGGCCACGTTTCTAAAGGTTTTATGGCCACACTGATAAGTAGGCCAATAGAGATAGAAGTGATTTCATAGCAAGGAAGTTATTTGTTCAAATTGATATGGCATTTATTTCATAAACTGGTACGGGCACACTTAAATTAAAGGAAGACAACAATTCCACGAATTAGCAATTTCGATTGCGTTTGCCAATTGCCGCAAATCTGATCTTATGAATTGAAATCAAAGTTGTGAATTGGTGAAACGACAAAATAAAAGGAGAGAACACTTTTGCCTGAATTTGGATAGAGCCAACCACTGATCCAAGCAGACATCCTTTGAAAAAAATATGCATTTTTTGCAAATTTATAATAATTTATGGAATTATTTTGCAAACTGCAAGTTCACACACACACACAAAAAAAGAAGCCAACTTACTATACACTTCCCAACTTGCCACAAGCAATTTCCATTTACAGTTTTTGTTGCTGTTTTGGCCAACTTTCGGTGATAATGTCACATGGCAGCCGCATATTAACTTGGCCGTAAAGACAGAACTACAACAAAATGGCTAACTAGTTGCTAACTAATTACCCAGAAAAAAAAGTAAAATAAAATAAAGTAAGAATACCGTTTGCCAGAACACCTCAGAGAGAGAGAGAGAGAGAGAGAGGGGGGGACTCCCCCCACACCATTCTATGGAGGCGTTGGCCCACTTAAGTACAAGTAAGAAAACTTTTGGCCAAGAAAATTGTTGCAGCCAAAAACATAGAAAAAGCAATGAACTGAGCAAAGAGACAGCAAACATTTTCGGTGTGTCTGTGTCTGTGTGTGTGAAGAACATGAAAACTTTTCCAGTCATCGTCCACACACAACACACAATTGTAAAATGTTTTTTAATTTGACCAAAATACTTGGCAATAGTCACGACGACGACGACGACGACCGAAAGGCAAAAACTTATGGGGGCCAAAAACATTTCTGACGCCTCATAAGTAAGTGTATGGAGATGGGTGTCAAGTTTTGTGGGTGTCCAGCTCTGCACATAGTAAGTACATATAAAGACCGGGCAGAATGGGTTCGACTAGATGAATGGGCTGCATTGAAACCGAAAAGCGAAACTCTGCTCTGCTTTTATTCTAAAGATAAACGGTTTTAAAGTGAGCTAAAAGAGTTTGAGTCCGAGTTGCAGGTTAGAAGCGCTATTTCAACTTTTGAACTCAGTCGAAGCAGTCAATTCTTAGGGTTGAAAATTTTTAAATGTATGTTTACTTAATTCGGCGCAAAAAGCAATAAAACTAAATGAAAATCCAGAGGTGCTCAGTAATTACGGTTGGTTCGGTTCAGAGGATTACCCATATTGTAAGCCAGCGGTTTAATTTCATTGATTATTGTGCAACGTATTAATATATGTGATCTTAGATCTCTTCTCAATTCATGTTTGTTTTGGGATCATAAATTTACTTAAACTTGAAATACGTTTTTTTTGGGATATATCAATATGATAGTTATTTATTCTTCATATTTTCTTTATTAATTTAAAAAAATAGAAGGCTAACATCGCTAACATCGGCTACCCTTGCAGTTTTTGAAAGGCGCTACAATTGATAACAAACAAGTTTTTCTCATTAGAATTAGTTTTTAGACCGATCGTTCCTATGGTAGCTATATGCTATAGTCATCCGATTTCGATCAATTTTTCCAGAATTGTGTGAAAGCATATAAAACTAATATATACCACGATTGTTGATGCTACGATGGAAATCAAAAAAGTTTTTCTTACTAGAACTAGTTTTTGGGCCGATCGTTCCTATGGCAGCTATATGCTATAGTCATCCGATTTTTATAAATTTTTCCAAAACTGTGTGGAAGCATATAAAACTAATGTATACCACGATTTGTGATGCTACGATGGAAAACAAAAAAGTTTTTCTTACTAGAGCTAGTCTTTAGACCGACCGTTTATATGGCAGCTATATGCTATAGTCATGCGATTTTGATAAATTTTTACAGAATTGTGTGGAAGCATATAAAACTAATATATACCACGATTGGTGACGCTACGATGGAAAACAAAAAAGTTTTTCTCATTAGAACTAGTTTTTCGACCGATAGTTCCTATGGCAGCTATATGATATAGTCATCCGATCCGGCCGATTTGTATTTAAACACTTTTTGCAAAGTTTGGTCAAGATAGCTTCAAAACTGAGGGAGGAGATAGCATAGAAACAGACGGACAGACGGACAGACGGACGGACGGACGGACGGACAGACGGACAGACGGAAATGAACTCAGCTCGTCATGCTGATCAAGAATATATATACTTTATGTGGTCGGAAATGCTTCCTTCTATGCGTTACAAACATCGTGACAATTTTAATATACCCTCTGCAAGGGTATAATAATCATTTATCATGGAATAAAAAAATAAGCAAAAAAAAAACGCATGATTTTAAGAACAAAACAAAACAAAAGGATCTGAATTCAATCACAGTCTTTCGCTTATTTAGGAAACCATTTTTTTGCTCAAAAAAATACCGAGACCTTTGTATTTAAATCAAGTACAACCTTTGTCCATAGTACGACAAGTAAGAAAATACTTAATACAATTACAAAATAATTGATTCAAGTACGATTTTTTCAATCCCGAAATACTTGTTTTCAGACCGTTGTTTTAAGTACATTTTGGGCTATTCCAAGGTTTTTTAAACCTTATTCTTTGGACGAAATAGTCTTTAACCTATCCCTAATGCTTAAATTAAAAAATATAACAATATGTTCTTAAACCAAGAACTAGCGTACTCAAAATAAAACCAAAATTTTCTTTATAAAAGTATTTCGTACTTGATTTAAGAATTTTTTCTCATTTCGAGAACAGTTTGTGTAAATTTCAAATTTAAGATTGATTCGTACTTAGTTTAAGTACACCCAAGTACGAACCATACTTGTAAATTTGAGTACAAAACGGTATAAATTCTATTCTGTTCGTTCCAGAATTTTTGACCAAAAACAAAATCTTCATGTGAGTATTAGAGACCTGCACGAGTAAGTAAAATAGTAATCGAGTTATACTCGCCGAGTATGATTACAGAGGAGTATGATTACCTAGCTGTCAAACTGGCACCGTGGCACCGTAGCATCGTAGGAACCGCACCGTTTTAATCATTTTACTCGTTTTTATTTTTGTCAGTTTTTATTCCGAATTATTTCTGAAACGTACTGTTCGTTTAAAATTTTTTTAAATAAAATGGAAATAACCCAAAAGCTGCAATCAGGACAATACAAGCGAGTTGAAGCAAATGGATCCAGCGACGTCTGGAATTTTTTTTGGCAAAATAGCGGCCACTAGAATTTGTTGGACATGTTCAGTGCAAAAAATGCCTAAAACTATTTATTACCCACAGATTGATATTAATTATTATTGTTTTTTTCTTAGACGATTCCACGATTATAATCGTACGGTGCCACGATGCCGATTACTACTCGTAATCATGAAAATGAGTACCTGTTACAAAAAAAAGTAACTGTAATCGTAAAAATGAGTATTTTTACTCATGATTCCGGCATCGTGTAATCACTCGTGCAGGTCTCTAGTGAGTATTTCGTACGTTGATTTAAGAATTTTGTTTTCATTTCAGAAACATTTTGGGTAAATTACAAATTATACTTAAAATTTTAAGTACAAATTTGTATAAATTCTATCCCGTTCGATTTAGAATACTGACTATCGTTTTTCTCTGAGTGTAGGCAAATGTAAAAAAAACAACAAAATTTGTTATAGATGTTGTTGCTGCGCCCTTCCGTTGAAATATCCACTAGGGATGTCGGATATTTGAAAAATATGTTTATAGATATTTTTTCGATACTGAAAAAGTATCATTTCGATATTGATATTTTGATGGTAAAAAAAATTGATATTTTCGATATCTTTACCAAAAAAATAAATTTCTTTTGAATAAACAGATCTTTGGGGTAATTTAGGTGTCATTTAAAGCGCATTAAAAATTAAAATCGGTCTTCTATAAATATCTATAGATCAGAGCTTCCGAACTAAAAAAATGTATAGATAAAATATATTTTTATAAGTTTGACAAAGATACGTATTTCATTTTATTACGAAACTTTTTTAAGAATTCATAGTGAAAGAAGACGCTGAAGTTAAAAAGTAAACATATCAACAAAAAAGAATACATAAAAAGAAACATAAGCAGTTAAATACAAGAAACGTAAGAACTGTATTTTTTAGCATTAATCGTTAGACTCAGGTTTTAGGAAGAAGCGTTGAGTTATGTGCTCATAGGTTATTCGGCTTCTGTTGTCAGATACCACACTTTTATAGTCGATGACAAACTTTTTATATTTGAAGCCAAAGGGTCCGATGGCACCGAACTTACTGGTAAAATTACATATGAAAAAGCCTAGTCGGAAAGCGCTGGCAATTTGTCTTTCTCTTCCATCCAGAGCATAAAAATATCGCCGAAAATATTCCAAAATAAAATTCGATATACGATATATCGTGTTAGTAAAATATCCGTTATTGACTATTTCGGCATCCCTAGTATCCACCTTAGATATACCGGAGTTACACGGGGCGCATCATTGTCGAAGATGCGAAAAAATGATGCAGGCGTTTAGACCCCAGCCGCATCTTTGAAACAGCTGTTTGCCATGCCAAACGTAAACAAACCGAATTTGTAAGAAGAAGAGAACAAATGTAATTTATTGAAAAAGAGACAATTATGAGCGATAATATGTTAAATGTGGCACGCGGTGTATTTGGCAACAACACTCCTTTCACCAAAATGAAAAAGGGGCTTGCTTTTGAGGATCATTTATTTTTTTTAATTACGCGGTCCAATTATGTTGTAGTTGCTTATTGAAATTCGATGCTAAAATCAGCTGTTCGCAATCCATGCCGTAAAACAATACTCGATACTCGTCCATATACGGTCACTCTTTCCGCATCATTGCCGTATCATTACACATGCGGCTCTTCTTCTATCCACAGGTTTCTTATGGGAAACAATTCCGCACCTTCCGTTTAACGGAAAATTTCAATGATGCGGCCGGTCTAAACAGCTTATTAAGGGAAACAATTCCGCATCTTCCATTTAACGGAAAATTTCAATGATGTGGCCGGTCTAAAGAGCGTATTAGAAAAGAATCAGGTGAGTTTATTCAAATAAATACTACGAATTCTATGAACTTCATCTTTTGACGTGGCGCCTTGTCTTAAATATCAGCAATTACATTCAGAACTTTATATCTTAACCAAGTACGAAATACCCAACTCAAGGAGACAACCCAAGTAGCAACGTTTCGTATCTGGTCTTACAATTTCTTACCCGGTTCTAGTATTTTAATGCTCATAAAGATTATTTCAGGCAATTTTCAAGTCTTTCGGGGTATTTCGTTTTGGGATAAAGTTTTCTAATTGGAAAATGTTTTAAAAGTGAATTCGCTGTGTAGGTGGATAATAAAGAACGAATATATCAGAATTTGACCGATTCTGAACCACTTTTTGAAAGTGGTATACAGCCCCCTATGACATATAATATAAACCTATAAATTTGAAATTCGGTGCATTTGTTTGTTTTACGCAGTTACCCGGTTCGCACCTGGATCCGAAACAGTTTGAACCGGTTCAAATGTAGTCAGAGTTCAGAGCCAAATCTCAGAAATAATTTAAGCTAAGTAAAAATTGGAAATTAAAGGAAATAATATAGAGTTTGAGATTTGAATGCTTGAAGACCGGTTCCGAACCAGTTTACCAAATTGGTTATGTCTCAAAGATTATGGAAGCTTTCAACTTGAAATTTTCTAAGTGGGTGGATAATATGCAGATAGACATTTTGCTGGAAGAAAGTCGACTCCGAATCGGGCTCAAAAGTGGTCAGAGCGATGCGTTAGCATAATCGCGACTGCAGCGTCGCGGCTGTATGTCTGTATGTGTATATATACGTATAAAAACACACATATTTTGGTTCCTTTCTCACTTCCTACTAACAGCGCCTAGCGATATGCGTCTGTGCATGTACGAATGTGTCTTTTCCTTTATTTTGGAATGCAAACTAATACATTATTTCATCGGCTACGAAATCGAACCCAAAACGATTTATATTTTGCCCAGTTTATGGCAGTAAGAATTTCCTTAACGATAATAACGCTAATTTTAAGCTTTAAACACTCGTTTCTGGGCCTCGTTAAAGGTTGGTTGTTTTAAGTTACATTAGCAAACACTTTGAGAATGTTGTGCTCCAACTTAAAAAAAATTCAGTTTCCCAACAATAATATACCCCACCTACCCTCTGTTGTTTTTTTTTTCTTCTTCTTCTTATGTTGTTGCAACCTGCAAATCGCCAAATAAAAATGACTCCATAGTTTTGGTAGGGGTTTGGAGGCGGTAGGGGATGCCGTCGGTTGGTGGCTACCAAAAGTTAACAACGGTGTCTGGCCAGGCAGCATGACATGTAGCAAGTTTCTGCTATAATAATAAAAATTACACGTTACGCTTGGCTCGGTCAAGGAGCCGTTTGGCCCGAGCCGGAGCCAGAGTTGGAGCCGGACCAGCCGGAACTGCACAGCTGGACAAGGCATATCAAAAAATATGTACGGACCAGGCGGGTCTCCGCTTCTGGTCTAATGTTTATGTATAAAGTACAGTCCGGTGTGTTGGAGTTTTGCTAAAAGTTTTGCGTTGTTATTTTAAGTTAATGAAAATGTAAGACGCGTTCCATGTGGGCGGATGAGCAAGCGCATCCCGACTACTGCTGGTCATTGCTGCAAGAAAAACATGCAAGAAGTTAGCTGAGCATTGCCAACCTTTAAAAGGCCACAACAGCATTGCCAGTCCCAATAAATTGACTGGCTCAGCTGGGAAATTTGCATAGAAATAAATCCAAAAGTTATCTAAGCGTGTCCAAATTCGATTTATAGCAGAATAACATAAACTTTATACAAGAAAAGTAACTGCTTCTTAACGTACCGAACGCGTCGTTAAATTGCAAGATTCCTAGCTAAAGGTTCTCCTTGATCATAAGAATACCTAAAAAACTGCTTTTGAAAGCCTCAAATAAGTGCACATAACTTTGGGTTGGCAAGAAACTAAAGTCGTTTTTTTTCCAAAAATTTTCAAGTTGATTTTATGATACAAAAAAGAAAGAATAATCTATTATGTATTCCAGGACTTTACGTTCTTGTCCTCAAAAAAATTAACCAAGTGATTTTTGTCAACCTCATCAGTATCAAATGTTTTACTATTAAAAATTTTTTTGAACAGATCAAATAAAAATTTAAAGGTGCAGGGGCTATACGGTGAATGTGTCACTAGTTCCCAATTGAGGTTTAATAATTGTTGACGGGTGACTAAAGATGCTTGTTGTAAAGTGTTATCATGATGGAAAAGTACACCCCCATCTCTTTGATTTTACTGGTGTTCAATTTGTATAGCTGATGACCGTACACCTCAGCTCAAAGTGGACGACTTCTATATAATTCCACCAAACAGATAGCATTACCTTTTTATACACTTGAAAAGTGTATATTAATTTTGCCCAGAAGTTTGTAACGCATAGAAATATTCATTTCCGACCCCATAAACTATATATATTCTTGATCAGGACAACAAGCTGAGTTCATTTCCGCTTGTCCGTCCGTCCGTCTGTCCGTCTGTCCGTCTGTCCGTCTGTCTGTTTCTACGCGAACTAGTCTCTCAGTTTTAAAGCTATCGAGCTGAAATTTTGCACAGAGTCTTCTTTTTACTGCACGCAACTAATATGTCGGAACCGGCCGGATCGGATGACTATATCATATAGCTGCCATAGGAACGATCGGTCTAAGAACAAGTTCTAGTTAGAAAAACTTTTTTGTTTTAAATCGTAGCGTCCCCAATCTTGGTATATGTTAGTTTTATATACTTCCACATAATTCTGGAAAAATGTATCAAAATCGGATCACTATAGCATATAGCTGCCATAGGAACGATCGGTCGAAAAATAAGTCGTTGTGAGAAAAACTTTTTTGATTTTCATCGTAGCGTCTTCAATCGTAGTATATATTTGTTTTATATGTTTCCACACAATTCTGAAAAAATTTATCAAAATCGGATGACTATAGCATATAGCTGCCATATAAACGGTCGGTCAAAAAACCACTTTTAGTGAGAAAAACTTTTTTGTTTTTTATCGTAGCGTCCCCAATCTTGGTATATATTAGTTTTATATGCTTTCACATAATTTTGAAAAAAAAAATCAAAATCGGATGACTATAGCATATAGCTGCCATAGGACCGATCGGTCGGAAAATGTGTTTTACTAAGAAAAGTTTTTTTTTATGGTATCAAATTTTTATTATCAATGATTTCATAATTTTAAATATCTGATATCTATATCCTATATATATTTTACCGGTTAAATCAGTTGAAGTAAAGTTTTTCAAGTGTATTAAAACTTCGGCACAGTCGAAGTTAGCTTTGCCTTCTCGTTTTTCTCCTTTTTATGGTGAATAACGTCATTTGAAGTGATCTGCTGAGTTAGCTCCTCTTTCTTGCTCCATGATCGTTTTCGCTTTGTACCCATAGAAATGATTAAAAAGGGTATCATCAAGTTGTGGAAATGTAGTGGATGGAAACATTTGCGACCCTATAAAGAATATATATTCTTGATTAACTTCAAAAGCCGTGTCGATTTAGCCATGTCCGTCTGTATAAACGCGTCGATCTCAGAAACAATAAGATATAGAGCCACATGCTTTGGAATGGAAGAATGTGCATATACCAGATTAAGTTTGTTTAGGATTGGAAAAATTTCAATTCAATGTTAGAACCTTGTAACTTAAACAAGATCGGTTAAAATCCCACAAGTTTTTCAAGTAAAATTCTTTTCTGATGAGGCGGAATATGCGTATATATGCTTATGAAAACACACAAAATTATTATATGATTATAATACTCATATTGAGCTCATTTTCTGATCACAAATGATACTTTCGTGAAAACAAAATGGTACCCAAGCCGCGACTATACACTAAGGGTAGCTTATAACCCGCTAACTTTATTCCCTTATCTCTAAAACGTTGTACTATTAACTATGCTTGGCATGTATGAGCCGTTTCGTGACCTTTATGCTGATTATAATAAACTCTACCGAGTAATTAGCTTAGAACAATCTCTTTCTTTCTATCAAAACCTCTTTTTAACGTAGTTTGCCTTAATTTTGTATTTTCCTAAGCGTTTTCACGTTTTTGGCTGAGTCCCACGGTCGGTTGGGCGGGAGGTGGGCTGCTGGGGTTCGCGCGTAACAAGCTTCGGCTTGGTGAAGCTTGGGCCACTTGAACGTATTGCGCATTGTATGTGAACGTCCAAACAATAAAAAAAGAGTGTCCTCTATTTTGGCTCAAAAAATACTGTTTTCAGAATTATTTAAATGCAAGCATCAGAGTTTCTTAAAAATTATATGGAATATATATCTATTCGGAACCCATAATCCAATAGTAATGACAAAGTTAAAACCAAAAGATATGGAAACAATTTTTTAAGTTCGATTTTTAATAAATTTTTTAAAATGCGATATTTATCATGAGCGTTTACATAAACATACTATCGAAAACTATCGTGAACTATCTATGGTTTTCAAAAAACTATCGTTGACTATCGATTGTGCCAACTATCGATAGTTCTTCACCTCTAGAACAACTGCCTTCTCATGTCAGCATTGCTACAACTGCTTGGGAATTGCAAGTCAGCAAGAGTGCAAAACGGAATGCATTCCAACTAAGTCGGGATTTACATGATGATGCAAACTTCATGAAGTTTTCTTAGTAGGCGAGAGATTTAAATGTATTTTTTTTACTAATCGTTTAAAAGGTCTGAAAGATTTCCTATAAATTCCACGCCTACTAAGAAAACTTCATGAAGTTTGCTTCATGGTGTAAACCCCGACATAGCTATGAACAGATGTGGAGTTTTTCTGTGACGTCGGGCTTGTTTGGTGAACGAAAATTCACGATCGAAATGGCGCAAAAACGAGCCCGCTTGGGCTGGGTTTTGGGAGGTCTTTTTTTCTTAGTGTACTAGTAACTAACTATTAACACGATCAAGAACTGAAATCCAAGACAGGCTGGTTAGTTTACCATCGTTGAGACTAGGGCAAGAGAAATCGCAAAAGAAAGGAAAGGTGGCACCCAGCATAGCTAGCTGCCTTTCAATCGCAACACATAAATCAATTACAAACTTTGGATCTACATTTTTCTACCTTAACGCCTTAGCCGTTTGGCCTGGGCGTTGATGATTCAGTCAGTCAGTAAGAATTAGCGAGTTTACTCTTATCTCTTACCATATACTTGATACCTCATACTTAATACTCATGTCCTGTTACAAATTTAACTCAACTGTGCTCCTGTGGTGAGTTGCCTGCGTTGTAGTCCTGGGAGTCCTGCTGGCCCGTTGTCTGTCCCTTGTCTGCTCTTGTTGATTGTTTGTCTATTGAAATGCTCATTATGTTTTCGCGCTTGTTTTACTACCAGCGAACGGAGCAAGGCGTTAGCGTCCTTTGAATAATGTGCGGTCATACATTGTGCAGTTGAGAAAAAAAAATCGCAGAATTACCGAACAAGCAGCGCAATTTGCCAACTTCACTTGGCAAACCTTTTAGACAGTTTGTGACAATCGGCGGAATTTTTCATTTTTTTTTTTGTGGACTTTTCCTTAGACACTCATCAATTAGATGTGTCTAGTAATAAATCAGAAAGCTAAAGGGTGGTTCATTAAGTTTAATTTTTTATTTGACCCAAAAGAAGTTGACTTTTAGTTTTTAAGGAAAAGAAGGAAGGTTCAGTATAAAAATAATTTTAGTGATTTTGTTTTTTAAAGTTTTAAAAAATCAAAATCCCTATAGCGGCTTAATGTCTACTCGCAGTCCGTGCCGTTGTTCCGCTTAAAGCAAAATTAAATTCAGTTTGTTGTTACGGCGCCCTTTCGTCCTATTTTAGTGCCCACCGCTGGTGCAAATATAAAAAGTCGTTGGAGTTTCGAATTTCGCCCACTTTGATTACCAATTTAACTTTTCAATTTTGTTCTGATCTCATGATCTCTTAACTATTTTTTTCTTCTTTTTATTCCTCTCCAGCTATTCCATAATGAAATTATTTTGTGGTTTCATTTCAGAAATCTTTTGTGACTTTTCCATTTTCCACAGTTTGAAGCCATCGGGTTGCCAACTTCGCCCCTGAAACCAGCAAAATGAAACGTTTGCGGTTTTGCTTCATAAACAATTTGTGTATATTTTTCATAAATATTTTTAAACAATTTTTTTTGTCCCTCCCCTTCCACCCCTAGTTTTCCCATTTGTTTGCATTGTGGTTTTCTGTTTTATTTGCGGGAATTACACTTCTCTGACGCTGCTAGGCAAAGGATCAACTTTTTTTTTTCGTGAATATGGCGGAAAAGTCAACTTCTGTGTGTGTGTGAGAGGTGAAGGCATGTCGCATACGTACGTATGTATGTAGTTTTAAACATAGCCAACGGCGGCCAATGCCATATGCGTTTGTTTACACACATCGGACAGGAACACGGGGACACCGACCCTCCATCTGCTCTCTCCTCTCCCCTGGGTCGTGTTTATCTTGCGCTTACACTGGAAATTCCCTTAAACTTCGTTCGTCCCAGGTTTTTGTTATTGTTTTGTTCTGTTGCAGTTTTTCCACACAGTTTGGTCCCAAAGTATTTTATTGCTCATGCACGCGCACACAGTTTTCATGCAATTGGTTTTGCGACCCGCGTCCAGGTTTGGATGAGAGTCCAAAAACATGCAAATTATATATATCACAATTGATCCGGGTGTTGACTTGGGTTTTAGGTGGGGAAAATTGGGCGAATTTAACTGTGACGAGAGTTAAAAAGGGGAAATAAGAATACGCGTATGAAATTTTACATTCCCAGTGATAGGAATTGGTATTTAGTGTGCATAGAAAAATGCACTGCGACAGCAATGTCAGCACACCGATAGTAAAAGCTCGTTGCGCTGCCGTTTCGGCTTATCAAAATAAACCGGTTTCTCTTTAGCTGTCAACTTGGTGTCTATTGCCCAGCACACATACTTTAGCTAAAATCTGAAAAACCAGAACTATCTTATGACACAAAGCATTATTATGAGAGAGAAAGATTCAGACGCTTCTCAATTTGTGGCGCTGTTAAGAGATATTACGCATGTAGATACTTTTGAAATGTTGGCAGCGAGTTCAAAATGTTGCTAAGGTCTTATCCCACATATAGGAAAACACAGTGGTTAGAGCGAGACGGACATTGTCTTGACTGTACTCAGAGAGTGACAATAACAAAGAACAGCTGATTATTTCTCTGTTAAGTTTGTGGCGACCAAACAATCGTTCTCTCTAATAATAATGCTCTGTGCTTATGCACCTCATAAACGAGGCAGCAAGAGTTAAGCAGCATTAACGGCATACAAACACAAGGCTTTCCCCTTGCTGGTCATAATTTATTGGTTGCATTGTATGTGAGCTTTTTTGGATCATCTTTGGGTCTAAGCAAGCTCCTTGTTGCAGTATGCAAAAGAAAGTCAAAAAGCCAAAATGCAACGACACTTCACACACTAAAAGAAAGCAATTATAATGCTGCACTGAGTAGGCCAAATCATGAACTTACGTATTCTCTGCTCTCTTCAAGAACCAAAAGACCCATCTGCTAAGCATTAACGCCGCCATCTGGTAGATATCCATCGATTCTTTCTTAGACAAAATCCCATGGCTCTGTTTGACCTCTTCTGTTAATTGGCTCAGTTAAATTTAGGTTTCAATTAGCTGACTATTTCGAGAACAAATGCTAAAGCCTTATTTACACAAACTTAAAACCTCAGAGCAATGTTTAAAATGTCTGTGAAAAGGACGCAACATAGGCTAAAGCTTAGGTTTCTCATGCAATTAATTTATTTTGATTTATTAAAGCGAAGGTTAACAAATGAATTCTAAACCCACTGTTAATATAGAAGCACTAGCTGCCAGGGCTTTCGGCTCAACAGATGCAAAAAATTGGCCCAGATTTATATAAAAAGTTGTATAAATATTTATTACATTTTATTTTGCATTACCTAAAACTTAAGCTATAGATCCATACGCTAAAAATTTGCTCAAATAGTGCCGGAATATTTCCTATTTAAGGCCTCTTTCCAGATGACATAAAAACTTATGATGTATTGACTTCATATGAATAGAAACACTTTTAAAAAGCTCTGAGTGCTGAATGCCTTCGAAAAGCTGTCGTATTTATATAAATTTGTATACCATCTAGAATGAGACCTTTAGGAATATTTTCTCGAATTTCCATCAAAATTTTGGGCAAAAACTTAACTTACAAATCATAAAATACAATTAAAAAGAAATTTGAAAAAAATTAATGAAATTCATCTTTAATTCAAACTCAACGGAAAATTATTTGAATTGCGAAAGCTTCTAACTAAAAAGCTGAAAAGATGTGTGAACTTGCTTAATTTACGCCTATTTAAAAGCTCGAAAAAACTGATAAAGCTTTAAAGCTTTCCATTAAGTTCAAAAGCTTTGCGACTTAGCTTAGATTCTGTTAGTCGGGACTTACACGATGGAGCAAACTTCATGAAATTTAGCAAAAAGCTCTTTTATTGTTTGCCACACCTGTAATAGATACATCTTGGTCCGATCTTTAAAATAACGCTGCACTAAGTTCGAGCAAAATGTCATTATGGTAAGGCGGCCGTTCAACGAACTCATTTTTCAGTTAGCATAGTTTCAGTGTGCAGCCGAAACTTATTACAAAAGGTTGTGTCTACGCTACTCGTCAGCTTGTTTGCCTTCTAAGCAAAAATGCCTTAAGCTAAGTTCACACAGGCAAATAATTTGCATAAATTTTGATGAGAATTTGTGTAAATCGCGATTACATTCGATTTTTCTGGACTTTAAACATAACATATGGATATATATAAAATTAATCTGCCCAAAAAGTGTCGAAAAATTCCCTACTTAGGCCTATTTAGATCAATTTTCAAAATTTGGGCAAATTATTTGCCTGTGTGAGCTTAGCTTTACGCACACAGGCATACAAAATTATAGAAATTAGTTAAAACTCTCTTGTTTGATTACACCATAAGTACGAGGGCAAAAGGTGAGGCGGTTAATACATGATGTAATTAAAATGGTGAAGCGGCAAAGCAACGCGCTCCCATCTCAGTCGATACAACTTTAGTGTGCTTCCGATGATGCAAAAGCACAGACTAGTAAATATAGACCAGACGTCGTCGTCCAAGACACAGCGGTCCGAACACATTCGGCAAATTCACACAGACGCGAGCCGAACACATGCCGAGCCCTTCGCAAAGAGAGTAAAAAACCAGCAAAGCCAATCAGAGCTCGCCTAGCTTTCAACAAGGTATGTTCAAACCGCTTTGCGTCGCATTATATTCGCACACCAATACACTCTCACTTTTTCGCCTTGCTCCTTGTGACTAAGGCTGATATAGACTCAATTGCTCAGTGGACACCATTTCACTCATAAATTAGTCAGCTGTTCGTTGTTATTTTTGCTTTCTGAGTACTTACATGACAATGCCCGTCATGCTGTAACCACCGTGTTTTCCTATGTGTAAAGATACATTACCTTACCCAGTCGTACTATCGCTTAACAGCATTCAATTTTAAGAGCTGTCTCAATCTTTTTCTTTAGTAACCATTCTCTATGGCAAAAGCTTGTCTTTACTTTTGGAAACTGCTTGTTTGCCGTCGGCAATTTTTACACAAACACACATGCATACAAAATTTGTGTACTGCCCGCTTTGCGCTCACTCTCGCTCATCTAGCAAAAGCTCTAAGGTGACAACGCAGGGGCCCTCTCTATTATAATTACACTATAAGACCGGATTTACACGATGAAGCAAGCTTCATGAAGTTTCTTAAAAAGCTTTTGTTTGTGGGAAAGAGGTGTGGTGGGGTAGCTTTCCCCTCTACACCTCTTTCCTATGAGCTAGAGATTTTTAGAAAACTTCATGAAGTTTGCTTCATCGTGTAAATCCCGACTTAGACCGCATTTACACGATGATGCAAACTTCAGGAAGTTTCTCAAAAAGCTTTTGTTTGTGGGAAAGAGGTGTGGTGGGGTAGCTTTCCCCTCTACACTCTTTCCTATAAGCTAGAGCTTTTTAGAAAACTTCATGAAGTTTGCTTCATCGTGTAAATCCCGACTAAGTTCTCTAGGAGAACTTTTTAGTTGACATGTCTTCAGTGTGCAGATGTCACTTGATGTGAAAGGATGTCTTCACGCTTGTATTCTTACTCCAAACACGAGGGTGCGTTTATGAAAGATGTTCGTTTTACTATAGTGTACTGTCATCACCAAATATCTTCAGTGTACAGTCCGTTATAAACGGATTGGCGAAAGTGTTTCAATGTGTAAATGAGAAGTGAAAGGTAGTCAATAATTTCACATAAGAAATGCAACAATGTTATTTCTGTTTAATGTATCTACAAAAATTGGTTTGTTTTTTTTTGTAATGGCTAACTCGGGTACTTACTGAATCACCGTCGGAAGTATTATTGATCTGGTACAGGACAGCTCTGCCGAACACACACATTGTTCATAAGTAGGGCAGTTTGCTAGTACTTTCCCAAAGTCTAAAGCCGAAAGCTATAAAAGCGGATACTTTGCACAAGAGTAAGCGATTGGGAAAGTCACTTGGCAACTTTAATGCGAGACAGAAACAGACTAAGGGCCGATTTCTTATTTTTAATATACTACCCTAAGTGTCAGATAAACTCTCAATTAACTCTGTTATTTGTAAGATTATGTGACACATACTATGTGTCACATAGTGTTATGTAGGAGATGAGAAATCGTACCTTAAGCTACATCAACATAGCGCTCAGTTTTTTTTATTTTTGTAAATGTGACCATGGTGTAATAAGTAGGTCATCTAAGTAGGGATTTCTTCGGTATGCGGCTGAAGCAATAACTTATTCCTTTTAGCTAGCAACAGCTGGGAGTTGACAATGGGCGCTCCACCAGATATATGAGTCTCTTTCGCACAGTGTCGTCATTTCCCCACAATTTCCCCAACCAAAACATACAAAACTTGTTTAAGCTATTGTGAAAATATTTTGTATTTGGTTTAAAATTGATTTTTTTTTTGTTGTAATATGCTTACATGATTTTAGAGTTTTTCAGTGTGGCCATATGATCCATAAATTTGATGATAGTTTTAAGAGATTTTCTTTATAAGTTTTTGGTTTTTGGATTTGTTTAGTTTTTTGGCTTGAACAGTTGATTTTATTTTGATTTGTATTATTATTTTGGTAAGTTTTAAAGTGTGTGTTGATTTGTATTTTTTGTTAATAATATCCTTGAAAGAGTTAAGGGATCATCATCTACTATTTATGAATCAAGTAATCCGGTTTCTACTGCGGTTATAAAAGGATTTTATTTGGGGAGAAGGCTTTTTTCGAGATGGCAAAGCTTAAGCCGAAGTGTCAAATTTTTACTATTAAGTAAATAAATAATATTAAAAAAATGAAAAACGTATTTTGATGTTCTTTTCGTTCATTAAAGCCAATTTGCTGGTAGTTATATTAGTTTGATGTTTATTAAAAAATTTGTTTAGTGTCTGTTAAGCGCTTAGTATTTCAACTTGTGGTTTATCGAATCAAAAATTTGTCATGTTCTTATGAATTAGTTTCTATGCATAAATATATTCTCTATATATATATATTTTTTTAATTTATGTTTGCATAATTGGTCAGATGTTGTGGCATTCGAATTGTACATTCAGTTTTTGGTATTTCAATAGACAAAGCCATATATTATTATTATTATTATTTCCGGTCGATCGATCAATAAGTTAGTATTTTTATTGCTATATACAGTTGAGTTATGCATTTGAAGCAAACAAAATTTCACAGCCGTACTCCTTCTTGCCTTGAGCTCTACGGGAGGCATCGGTGGCTCCCCCTGGTGCCTGGAAAAGAGCGCAACATGTTCGGCAGGCCGAAAATCTAAATCTAGTTTCCTGATTTTTTTTTATGATTTTTATAATTTGTTTCTTGTTTTGGAATTTGATTAATGCTGGTCCTGCTATAAATATAACTAGATTTTTAGTACCTAAGATTACATAAGTAGGAAAGAGACGGAGAGGGCGTTTTGAAAGTCTTTAGCCTACGTTAAGAAATGGGAAACATAAATTTTGGGGATTTTATAGAGCTGATTTCTAAATATTTGTTTTAACAAGTTTTACCTAGGGCAAGTTCATTTTTCTCTTATACGAAACGTTAGTATGTATGTATATATAGTTAACTATGTGGTATATTTTAGACATTTGGTATTATCTACTTGATATATATATAGACTTTGATTTGAAATCAAATGCTTCAGATGATGTTGATGTTGATAGGATGTGTGCGATTTGTTTTATAGCCTACGTTAGAATTAGCACCAATGCAAGATAATGATTTAGTTATACCGATCATTTGTCGGCATCTAAGAGTAGGTGTGTTAAATTAAAAAATGGTGTTTTTTGTTGATTTATTTTTTAATTTTGTCAAGATATGTGTAGTTTACTACAGTTTCTGTATTTGCTAATTGGCTTGCATGTTTAAAAAAAAAAAACAAACGTGAACTTGAAAATGGTATCGAAATCTTTATACTCTTATTCAACCAATATACTTTTCTAAGGCATCGCTAGGGGAGGGGGATCGGATAGATCGATATTCTCAATTTGATATGAAAACATTATTTAATTAAAGTTTCTTTTCATGTAGGATTTTTTGTAAACAAGATTCGAACTAGAAAAGGCGAGCGCACGAAATTGGATTCCATTTCGATTCTATGTTTATTTTTTCCCTTTTCAAATCGATCCCTAAATTTGGGATTCAATTCATACCCGTTTATTTTCAAATTCTTCCGTTGGGCACTTGTCGTGTTTTTCTTCGTGACACTAACACGCACTACTCAACACGAAGTGTTCGTGTTACAATATCAAGTTTAAAACGTGCACGTGCGTGTCAGTTTTCAGCCCTTAAAACACGAACACGGTCTAACATGACAAACAGGACACAAGCCGACCCTACTTGACTCAATAGTATTAAAAAATGCTAAGGACCGATTTCTCATGTTCCTGTTTTTCAAATCCAAGTTCTTATTGTACAAAATTGTGTTGCCTACTTTTAGGTCGTATTTGAATGTCTTATTTGTGTCTTATTCGACCCGGATGTGATTTTAAAAGAGGCCTACAAGTAGGCAGCATAGATTTTTGCAAAAAGCACCTAGTTTTCAAAAACATGAAGATGAGAAAACAACCCTTAGTCAATAAGTCAATCAGACTGTTTAAATCAGGGCTACAAACCGGTTATAAACCGAACCGGTTCAAAACTGGCATTCCTACTTTTATTGTAAACCGAACCTCTTTTGGACAAAGTTAAACCTGTTCCGAACCAAAAATTTGGAAATAGAAAATAATTCATTTTTATTTCGCATGAACTACACTGGCCAACATAACCCACAGTATGTAACACATAAATTTTTGGTTAAGTTACAAGTCATCGCTAAACGGGCTTTCACCTCCTTAAAATTTACTTTCTCTAACCAAAGATGTAGAATAGACCAATAATTACTTGAAGACATAATACTAAATTTATAAATATTTATTTAGTATAAATTAAAAATAAATGAAATCTGAGGTTCTCACGTTAGCAAAAGTAAAGAAACTCTGAATATTTGTTTATGCTTCAAGCAAACCAATGGCTTTTCAATTTAAATTGGTTAAAATTTGGAACGAACCAAAGTTCGAACCAAAACATCGGAAAATATAAATTTGATTTGCAGTCCTGGTAGTACCAGGCTGGTACTAATATCTACATTTTTCCCTTATCTTTTATATTGTTTATAGACGGCTCGATTAAACAAAATTAAAAACGAAATTCATATTAATAAAGTCGTGCGTGTCATGACGTGTCGTAATTACGAAATTTCGCACCGTGCGTGTTACAGTCGTGTCGTGTTTAAAATATTTGACAAGCGCCCATCTCAAGTCAGAAACAATATTTTCTAACCAAAATATTTAAAAATTTTATGCAAAATCAGTAAATTGGAGAAAATGCGATTAATAACCGACAATAATGTCTTTGTTCTTAATTTTCTTACGGTTTTCGAAATTCAACTACTCCATACTTGTTTTCCGCTAGGCACGAATTAACTGAAAATTAGAGACACGTCCGAAAGTGTTTAAGCACGACTTGGCACGAACACCACAATTAACTTGATGATTTTATATTTTTGAATATGGTTACAAGATTGTTCGAATTGTGAATCAATTTATATTAATAATATTTTTAGTGGTTAGCTTCTTGTATTCTTCGCAATCAAGAGTACTACTAAAATACTTGTATACTTTCGTGCCAGATTCTTCTACATTCATATGGGAGTCGCAAGGTGATCACAAGCAAAAATGCGCTATTTATACTTACACTACTGCATTTCAATAAAGGATTATGCAGGTAAGTTAAACGAATCAATCGATATGAACAACTATATCTTTACGGTTGCACTTTCTATGGTAGCTGCCTTAAGGCTTCAGTGTTTTAACAATAAACACGAACACGCACGAAATTAAAAATCATAAAAAAGTCACGTCCTGCACCCATCTTCTTCTAACTGCAATTTCCTATATACCAAAGGATAAAGCAGAAATAGCTTTGCCCCAAATTTAAGAAAGAGAGAGAGAGAAAGATGAAAGCGAGCATGAGTAGCAATAATGAACCACTAATTTTCCCTTCAATCAAATTTGTTGTTTTCATTTTACAATTATTTATAATTAGATATGTAAAGATTGAAGTCAATATTTTTAAAAAACAAAAAAATGATTGTTACAGCTACAGGCGGCAGTTTATTACATGTTGCAGGCAGTTTTTTGTATATCGCTGTGTCTCTTTCTTTTTCATAAATCAATTTGTTCAAAATGAAGATTAATTGCCGGTATTGGCTTGTCAGGTGTACATTTTTTGGATGCTGACTGAACACTGAGTAAACACAATACTTTTACAAACCAATACTCGGCAATGTTTGACATTTTTAACATCACATACGGAGGTATTTCGAAAATCTCTCATTTTATTTTCGTATAAACGATTGCACTTCGAACTAAAGCTGTTTGACTTTATACGGAAGGTGACACAAGTATGCCAGGTCTCTAGATCAGATGAGGAAAGTTCAGCGATTTGAAACCAACTTCTCAAAACCAAGTAGATTTAATTCGTACGGGGTTTTTTCTATTTAATATAATAAGCGTACCAATTGTTGTCTTTTCACGTATAAAGTCTTTTAGTTTATACGAAAATCTCTAGATATTTTCAGAACACACCAGAATATGTATATTTTATTGTCTCTCTCTTTCTCTCTCTCTCTCTCTCTCTGGGTATTTTACTTCACACAAGAATAAGCGGCAGGGAAAATCGCGCGCCTTCTTATAAGCGAGACAGAAATGGTAAAAAATACACACACAAAAGCGAACAGCTTATGTACATGCGGTATTTTCAACGTTACATTTATCGCTTTTAGGCTCAAGAGCCACTCAAGTATCAAAACGCGTTTTTCATTTTCAAAAGTAAGCACATAAGCACATATTTTCTTATACCGGGATCGGCGGGGTTGAGTTAAAAACGAGTTTATTGAGACCAGTCGTTCCGCGTTTAAGAACCAAGATGGTCTTGTCTTAAGAATGATATTCATTTAAACACTCTCAACTTATCAAATGCTGCAGTTTTTAGATTTTCTAACGTATACAGTACTGTTTTAGGGGCCTCCCCTCCAATCAGGTCCCTATAGATCATAACAGAAAGATTTGCTAAATAAGTGTAAAAAAAAAAAACAATTTTATGTGAAATTTAATTTTTGGATTATCATAACATTTTCTGATTTTGTGCTTTATCAATTTAATAAATAGGGAAAAATAAGTGAAAACAAGTAAGAGCGCTGCAGTCGAGTGCCCCGAATACGGAATATCTTGTTCCTTTAATTTTGTGTGTTACAAATCAGGGCTGCAAACCGGTTTTGAACCAAACCGGTTCAAACCCGGAATTCCGACTTTTCCTTTACTGTGAACCGAACCTTGAACCTGTTTCGAACCAAAACTTTTGGCTTAGTTCAACAAATGTTATATGTCTTAAGAATCATAGATCAACAATTGCTCGGAGAAATAATATTTTTTAAACTTAAATTGAAAATAATTGAATTTGTTTGGTCAAGTAAACAAAAATTCGGAAATTCTGTATATTTTTTTAACAAAATAATGACTCTTCTATATAAATTTGGTAAAACCTGGGAGGAACCAAGGTTCGAACCAAAACCTTAGCACAAAAAGCTTGAACCTTAAATTTCTGAACCTTAACATTTGGTAACTTTTGGTTCGAACCCGCAAACCAGACCTCCGCAAAAATTATTTGAGTTTCCAGCCCTGATACAAACACACACACGCTACCTACCGGAACGGGAAGAGCTTGGCCTTTGCATAGGAAGCCCATTCAAAGTCACTGACTTGATGGACATCCTACATCTAGCTCGCAAAACAATTGGAATGCTATTTGCACCATAAGCGCATAAGAGTAGGGTGGGTTGAAGTGTGTGAGGAACACCGAGTCCCATAGTTTATGGCTTTTAATCGGCCCAGTTCCGAAATCCTATGGGATTTTCGTGTAAACGTTTCTGTTGGGAATTTAAATTTGATAAAAGTATATGTAGGTGACAACCAAATCTGTGGCTACTAGGTCCTATCTTCCTTTCTGCTCGAAATGAATCCACTTTGCATTGAGGAAATTGTTATCAACTGCTAGAACAATTCCGCTGATACTTTAATCTAATCTAGTAGTCGTAGATAGGCTTGTCACCTTCTACAAACCGATATGAAATTTCAACTCGAAAAACGTTTTTTAGTTTCGATACGGAAAATTTGTTGGTGGAAATGTTAATTTCAATTGAGCTTCGTCAGAATAACTGTTTATTGTTCATTACATTGCTGGTCATAGAAACTAGAATTCTCGTATGTACTGTTTAGAGCTTAACATCACCAACTAACGGAGAGACTAAGTCCGTGTTTACACGATGAAGTTTGCTTCATGAAGCTCTCTTCAATTTCGTTTTGAAGCATCTTCAAAACTTCATGCGCATTTACATGAAGAAGTTTGCTTCATGAAGTTCGATTTTTAATTCGCCTGAGATAACCTGATCAATAAGCAAATAACCCACAAATCAACCCTGCATCAGTTCAATCGGAACAAAGCAAAGAAGAATTATTGAAAAGCTTCGCGCCACAGTTGGTCATGAAGCTTTGCCAGTTTCGGCTGCCCCTCTTCACCTTTTACCCACAAACAAAAACTTCAAGAAGGAATCTTCATCGTGTAAATGCGGTCTAAGTCGGGATTTACACCATGAAGCAAACTTCTTGAAGTTTTCTTAACATTTCAACGATCGATGGATCGCCCGAATTTGAAGAAGACAGCAATGTCAAATTGTATACATATGATGCGATTGAAAACAAGCCGTAATATTTCCAAGAATTGGATTAAATAGCTCTCATATTGCATTCTTTACTAGGTCTTATATTGAAATGGTTACATTTATGTATCAAAACTTACGTGGACTTTAATGGCTTAAGAAACGGGTTTTTTAATAAGATAATTAGTTCTGTTTGAAAGTTTGTACGATTTATATGTTAAACATATGAAGGGGCTGTTTAAGCTTTTTTTTTTTGGATTGAGGCGTCAACTCTGGAACTCTGCTTGTTGCTGACTTTTAAATACTATTGCAGCGGCTGACGTCTCTGCTTACATTGCCGACCCCTTCCCTTGCTTAAGAAATACTTTTAATACATTTAAGAAAATACTCTCTGGTTAGTATTCGGGAAGACGGGAAGCATGTGCAGATTTGGGGTGGATTTGTAGCAATTCTAATGCAGTATTCTTTGGTCTACAAGCTCGCTTTTTCCGAAAATCGCCAAAAGATTTTCAATGAAAAATTTTAAATAATATCTTATTATAAATTTGTTGCTTTAATTGCAGTAAAAATATTTCTAAACAATAAAAATTCCAAGTCATTTCAACCTTTAAAAAATTTTTAAAATGCAAGTAACAAGTTGAAAAACATTAGATTGAATCCAATCGCAATTTGTCTCAATTTGCAATTTTGAATTTTTAAGAGGTTTTTCTAAGGTTCGTTGTCTTTAAATACCAAAAGATGGACACGTAAGATACCCAACTTTGATTCGCTAACTAGGAATTATACAACATAGATTGGATATGTACACCCAGAGAAATCTAGCACGATTCGGCAAGACTGAAATCGGCTTCAATTTAGTTTTTTTTCGTCTTGAATTTTCAAGAAGAAATCTGCTTGAAATCGAGAAAACTTTGTGTGTTTGGTGGCAAGGGAGGTGAGACAAAAGTATTTTCAGTATTTTCTTCTTGAATCCAAGAAAATTCTGTCTTGCCGAACTTCTGACACGAAATCTGCTTGATATCAAGCACGATCTGCTCGATTTTTTCTCTGAGTGTACTTTCCAATGAAAAGTAGTCTCTTTGATTGAAACAAATCTTAAATTTCACTTTTAACCCATTTCCATTTCAAAAATTGCATGTCTTGTGAACTATGATCAGTTTGTCGTGCTGAACGCACCCAGAAGTTGCCATTTTGTGAAATGATCATCAGAGTTCCCCCCTCTAAGCTAGAGAAATATATAGGAAGAAACTTTCAGTTTGATACAAAATTTGTTTTAATGATATTACCAATAGAAATTCTTCTTGGATGAGTGTATATGTGAGTACTTAAGTATTGTATTCAAAAACAAACAAAAAAAAAACTGTTCTTACTTGCAATCCTACATATTTACATATGTCCATTCCCATTTATATCATTCATTTCATTTAGCTAAACACTAATCAACAAGTTTTTCTATACATAGAGCCCCGGTCGGCCACATATATATATATTCTCTTATGAACAATCTGCTTATACTGTATATATGTATATATATATTTGTATATATAGACTTAACACATAGAGACTGTCTTATACGTTTGCTTGATGAGTTTGTTGTGGTTGTATATAACTTAAGTACCGATTTCGATTTACGATTAACGATTTACGATTTGTGGTGTATGATCACATTGAAATGTTAAGAAAAGCTGGGGCTATGGGTCGAAATTATTGTACCTATTATAAGTCTGGGGATATAAGTTGAAAACCTACGTATTGTTCAGTATAAATTTTAACCATACATTCACATACTTAATGGTATTACATTGTAATAAGTTTTTTTTTTTTTTTTTTTTTTAGCAGTATTGTTTGGCTTTAACAAAAATGAGGGAATTCTCTGATTGGGGAAAGTTTTTGCTTGCGGTTTTCATATATTAATTATATATGCCTTCGAGGTTGCTTCTGGGCTATTTGTCTTCAAGTTATAAGTTGAGATAGCTATTGCCCAGAAAGCCCAGCATTATGGTGGACATGGCCAAAGGGGCAAGTCTCACATGAGTGGCGGTGCTATTGCCAGCCAATATTTCAGCACGTTTGCGCATGCGTTCCTTTAATTAAAAAACAATTGTTAATAATTTTCTAAAATTTGCTACAACAATTTTCCAACTTACCTGATAAAGTTTATCCTCGCCGGGCGGATCAAGGCATTCAAATTCGCAGCAACGTTCACCAACTCGAAAGTTTTTGCAAAACTAGAGAGACAACGAAATATTATCTTCATTCTAAATTAAATTATAAGATCTCTTACATATGGCGGATCACAGTAGATGGCCTTGCACCAGAGTGGCTCGGAATGATAGCAAACGCATAGACTACAAACACCTGGACCGGGTACATAAAGCATACCATGATTCACTTTGTTACCCTGAAAGTCCACGCAATCCTCCTCCAAGGCAGCTGAAAAACGCACAGAAAGAAAGAAAGAGAATTGGTATTAAAATGAAGCAACTCTCGTTTTCTAATATTAGCCTAATTCATATTTCATATCAATGTCGTTGCTGGTGCTCCACTTAAATCCAGCTAATCCGCTTAACCCCAGAGTTCAACGTCAATCAACTAGAAGCGTTTTAGATTCACAACGACTGATTTGCTCAATTCAAGATTTGTAATGCCTCAAGGTCTGTTTGATTAGACTGGGGGAAACGATTATTATATTTTGTTAATTTTGGAGTTATCAAAGTAAGTCCCTAATTTATTCAATTTTACAGAACTTTTTAGTACAAATGCGAATTCAACATTTACATTCCAAAGCAGGTGGCTAGATTTTTAATAGCTTCAAAGATCGACACGGTTATACAGATGGACGTACAGACATGGCTAATTCGGTTTTTAGTTTATTTCGAATTTCGGTTCCAATCCGGTACCTAGATTTTTATTTCGGTATACCGGTACGCACTGGTACCAGTATAATATTATTAATATTATAAAGTTTAAATTGTTTTAAGATATCCAAATAAAAAAATAATGGAATTAAAAAATTGTGTTCTAAGAATATGACACATAAAAATTGTTTTTAAAATATACCGATTTCTAGCCTTTTTTATTTTTAGACGAACAATTTCGCTGAGCGCTTCTGTTCGCGCTTCCTGTGGTATCTCTAAACTTAGAAAGAAAAAAACCCAGTATTAGGAAATTCTGTAATTTTTTGTCGCCCAAACAAACACGCCTTAGGACCGATTGTTTATCAAATAACACAGTAAATTGTAAGTTTAGTGTAAAATTGTATTGTACAATTTTTCTAAGGAGCAGAAAAATATTTCTGAATTATGGTTTGATATAATCAGCGCTAAAAACTGCCGCATCCCGGCCAAAAATAGAGATATTTCGCGATAGGGATAGATATGAACCCATACTATAAGACTACGGTTCAATATAGAAAATACTCAAAGGGGTATAACAGCTCTAAAAACGCATTGAAAAGGTTGGAAACGTAACATCTGCATGAACTTTTACTTGCACTACATTTTTTAAAATATTAAATCAATTCTTTCTTAAAATAGGAAATAATATTTCTAAATTTGAGAACGAAATTTGATTAAAGTCAAACAACTTCATTTATAAAATTAACATTTAAGTTTTTCTAACATTTATATATTTAAGAGAGGATTTTTCTAAGACTTCTAAATATAATTAGAGGGTTTGTATTTACCAAAGAATACTTTTTCCTCTTTTTATAAATTTTATTTCTATATCTTAAAAAAAGAATTTAGAATTTCTAAGAATTTCTAAAGTTTAATACTTTTACCTCAGTGTTTAAGTACCAAGTGAAATACATTTTTGAAATAATCATAAGTCTTTTTTTTTAAACAAGATACAAAAGTTTGGTCAGTTCGCTTTATTAACGAAATAAATAAATAATAATATACATTTTCTTTATAATCAGCTGATTCTACAGAGTAAAAGAGGAATATTCAAACATTCTAAAACAGTCTTGGTCAACTCCGTAGAGTGGTTCGTTCCTCCAAATGATTACATTTGATACACTGGAAAAACTTAACCGCCTCTCGCTGACGACACTAACTTCACTATTTAATCAGTGATGGTACGAGGCAGGGGCTCGTACCTGTGGCTAGGCTAAGAAAGCTGTGTTTTGGCAGAATACAAGTTCTACAGTGCCTCCCGAAATCTACATGAAGATTCTTCACAATAGCGCATTTCAAAGATTCTTGCCATTTGTTAATTTCTTTAGATTATTTGTGCAGAATTCATGAATAGCAGGTATGCCAACAGCGGCGCACATAACAGCCGGATTACTAAATCTTAATAAAATCCTCCCTTGTATATAGAAATGTTACAAAAACGTTAATATAAATTTAAGAAATGAAGTTCTGGATTTTAATCAAATTTCGCCCTAAAAAATCTCTGTTTTAATATTTTGAAAAATGTAATGTAAGGAAATGGTAAGGCAGATTTTATGTTTCAATCTGTTTATGTGTTTTTTAGAGCTGACCACTTTGAGTATTTTACCAGCCAGCGTATTATGAGCTATATTGGACCGTATTCTTATAGTACGGGTTAAAATCTATCCAAATCGCTAAAGATCTCTATTTTCGACGGAGATACGGCAGATTTTAGAGAGGATTATTTCGAACCATTATGAAGAAATATTTGACAGATTTATGAGAAATGGCCCTAAGTCGAGTTTGTCCGGGCGACATAAGAATAGAGAATTCCTTATCTCTAGATTTTCGACTATTTTTTTAAATTTCGGGAGAAACAGGGGCCCTGGAAAAAAATCCAAAATAAACTTGATCTGCCAACATATATAAAGAGTTTATCTTTCATTCACTTCAAACCTCTAGCCGCAAGCTTTGACTGTGATTTCGTTTGCTCGCCACTTTTCTCGCGAGGAAAGCAATGACAAAAGAGGCCTGCGAGTATAGGCGTTGGGCAAGTCCAACGGGCAACAAATGAGACTGAAAATTGCACGTCTTCGTTTATTAACAAAGAAAGACAGACACAGGCGAAATATAAGAAAGCTACAACAACAACGGGCACTGCTTTACTAAGTACATGTGCCCTCTATTGGCAGTTGAGACCCTCCACATATAAGAAAAACATACAAAAAAATGCCTGTTACTGATTAAATTTTTCAAATATGTGTGTAAACTTGGCTGCCAATTTGCACTTAAATAGAAACATTGATTTTTACTGATTATAACAAGGAACAGCTTCTCCTTCTGCCTACCAATCACTAACCCCCATTTTCCCGCGAAGCGGAAAATGTCATAACAAAAGCGCTATTTATAAATAAACCGCATGGTTGCACAGAAACGCCAGGCCAAGTAAATTAGAAGCTAGGTGGGTCAGGTGCAGGTTGGAAATGGAAAGCCAAAGCATTAAAAAGTAATAAGCATAATTGTGAAATGCCAGCGCCTCGGTGCCACATAAAAAACACCGAAGCCCACCAACCAACTTGCCATGGAATGCAATTTCCAGCACGAAGGGGGCCCAGCAGGTCAGAGGAGGGCGGTGGTGGCGCCGTGACGTACACGGCTCTAAACTTTGACCCAGGACGCAGCTAAATTGTTTGGTCGACAGCTGGCGCAAAAGTTGAACGTTTGTTTTTAATTATTCAGCGATCTTAAAAGGCCATGCTGCCGCAGCAACGTTGACAGAGTAACAAAAAAAAAAAAAAAACGAAAACCGAAAAACAGAAGGGCCAAGAAAAGTGAAAGCAAACACAAACAAAATGAACAAACAACTGCAGCATCCGGGCGAAAGGAATGAAAAACTTTACTGCAGTTTGCCGCCTTTACGTGCTTGTACATACTCATGTACGTACAATATAGTACACAAATCGTACACCAACCTCCATTTATACGCAGACGTAAGCTCTGGCCAAAAGCTCATTGCCACGTATCTGCGTCACGGTCGCCACACGTGGAAACAAGACATTTGAGAATTGCTTACATGGAGTACAATCCGCCTGAAAATCCATAGATAAATTGCACAATCTAACAGCTGTTTTGGTGGATTTAGTTGGAAAAGAAAGTAAGGTCGTTTTTTGAGAGTGAAGATTTTGAAGACTTTGCTTGGCCTCATTAAGAAAATTGATCCTGCCTTGTTAGTCAAAGTGTTAATAGTTTTCATTACTAACGGTACAAAATTTTAATTGCACGGAAGAATAATGTGCGAAGTTTATCGAGCAGCTAGTTACTTTTAGATTTCTAGACTTTGCGGTACTACAAATGCCGTGAGAAATGCCACGGTTGGGCAGACGATTGTTTGGAAAACAGTGTTGGCAAACACAGTTGGAAAACAGTGTTGGAAAATAGTGTTGGAAAAGAGTGTTGGAAAACAGTGTTGGAAAACAGAGTTGAAAAACTGAGTTGGAAAACAGAGTTGGAAAACAATGTTTGAAAACAATGTTGGAAAACACTGTTGGAAAACAATGTTGGAAAACAGTGTTGGCAAACAGTGTTGGCAAACAGTGTTGGCAAACAGTGTTGGCAAACAGTGTTGGAAAACATTGTTGAAAAACAGTGTTGGAAAGCAGAGTTGGAAAACAGTGTTGAAAAACAGTGTTGAAAAATAGTGTTGGAAAACAGAGTTGGAAAACGGTGTTGAAAAACAGAGTTGGAAAACAGTGTTGAAAAACAGTGTTAAAAAATAGTGTTGGAAAACAGAGTTGGAAAACAGTGTTGAAAAACAGAGTTGGAAAACAATGTTGGAAAAAATTTTGGAAAACAGTGTTGGCAAACAGTGCTGGAAAACAGTGTTGAAAAACAGTGTTGGAAAACAATGTTGAAAGACAGTGTTGGAAAACAGTGCTGGAAAACAGTGTGGGAGTTTGGTTTGTTGATTGTTAATATGAGATCAGATATTTTACGTTTTCAAGATTGATCTGGTTCAAAAGTGGTTCTTAACATTTATTTAATATAGGAAATCAATTAAATTGGGAAGCTTCATTTTAAGTAAAATTTCTGCTTTAAATTGCGGCCTCATTTCGAAGTTACGTTAATCAATGTTGACAATTGAGGGGTAAAAGGTCATTATGGGGGAGAGCAGGGTCAGGGTAAGGGTAATTATTGGCCGTCACTAATGAGATTTTGCAAGTGTGCGTGTGTCCCTTCCCCCATCCCTTCACTGACGTGTGTGTGTCTGCATTTGCTGCTGGCGCATTGTTAACGGAAGCAAAGATTATAGAACCATTTTAAGTGCTTTGTGTGTGTGTGTGTTTGTGTGCGCGCAATGTAATTAGTAGGAGCTCAAGAAACCAGAACAACGCACTATAGGAAATCCATTTTTTTTTTTTGACAAAAATTAATATTTCCACAATTAGTCTAAGTATTTGCGTATTGAATTTTGTTAATTCTTAAAAATGTTATTAGGAAGTGTTTTTGGAAAAATCAAAAGAGAAATGTGGGATTTGGTAGCCATTTGGTCTGAGGAAACATCTCGTGATTTGAGCGCTTAGCTCTTAATTCGTCCCTGGTCACAACTAACTAGAAGCGTCTTTGGGGTACATTCTTACCCCAGTAAGAAATCAATGTATGAAAATCAATCGAATTCATTGTGGTATTTGATGTAATTTGACTGCTTAGAGAACATTTTGGATAAATACATACAGAATCGAGTTCTCCGCTCCAGTATTAAGTAAAAGACTGAAAAATACATGCAATTCGTTTGCAGTTAGGTCTCGCGAAGTTCTATTTAAATATTTATTTTATTTGTCTGTGTTTTATCGTCGCTCATTTCGATTTGTAGCCTTAAAAATTTCCTTAATTACACATATAAGAAAAATTCTTGTCGTGCTAGGAATATATATAACAATAAACAAGGCAACAAAATTCAACTTTTTTCAGTTAATTGAATCGAAAAGATTTTCGAGTGCTTAACACGAATCTATTTGCAAAAATGTTTCAACACGTCTAGATTTTTTATAATTTGAGCCTATAGTAAGTAAAAGTGTTTCTTTTGACCATTTTAATTCATGTTTTGTGGACAACCAATATCTCCTTGATATTAGCGTAAAGTACTTTTCTTGAGCTCTAAAATAAATTGTCCCAGATAAATATTTAAAAAAAAAAAATAACATTTTGTTATAATTTACTTAATGACTGAATTAATTTTGCTGTCTAAAAGTAAGCTAAGCAAAAAATAGTACATCGCCTAGTAATTTTTAATAAATTATTACTCATTGCATACTTGTGGGCAGGGGAACATTTTGTCAGATTGTTTGGAATAATTTATTTTAAAGCTTAAGTATATATCTGTCCGATAATATATTAGGGGGTAAACAGAATCGTATAGGTTGCCCACAAAATATGCCTTTAAATGCTCCAAAAAGACACTTTTGCCGACTTAAGGCACAAATTGCCAATAATCCTTACGTGATGTATCATTTTGGTAACCACCACCATTTCTTCTATAAACTGGACCATTTTGCCAAGTGTTATTAAAGACGACAAAAAAGACTTAATTACGTCCTCATTTCTCGAAAAAGACGTTTTGCAGGCAACATTTCGATTTTCGGCGCTCAATTTTTCAGTAGCCGCTGGCATTGACTTTACTGCTAGAACCGGGGTAAAATTGTACCCCACAGCAAACATTTCCCCATTTTCATCGCTGACAGGCCGTTTTCGATTTCCATCAAATCATGCGGAATTGGAATTGGTAGATGTGGTCGTTTCTACAAACCGCGTGCTATATTCGGTTTTCAGTTTCAATCTTCGCTTCAGCAAATTCTCTAATCGTCAGTTCTCTTTTCAATTTCGATCAATCAGATCAGGAAACGGCATCAGTCCATATAATTTTAAAATATTCTAAATATTGTGTTAAAAATATTTTGGGGTACAAATGTACCCCAAGTACGTTTCTAGGACTACTAGACTTCATTTGTAATCAAACCAAAAATATTTATTAGAACAAATTTAGGACAATCGAAAAACCAAACATACCGACATAGCGCTGATTTCTTATTTTAAAAAATAGCTGCTATGTGTCAGATAAAACTTAATTTTACTTTGTTACTTGTTAGTTTCTTGTATGACAAATAGTGATCTGAAGGAGATAAGAAATCGATCCTTAAGCCCTTAACGGACCTGCAAAGTAAGTAATTTAGTTTATGAAGTTTATAACATCAAGGTGTAACGTAAGTCTAGTGTGGCCAGATTTATTAAGAAATTACACCAAATCTAACCAACGCGTTGGTCACACTACTCGATTAGCTGTGTTGTTGCTGTTGTTTTGATAAAGTTTAGCAATTGCTCGTCAAGCCTTGCTGACCAACAACATCTTTGAAAAACTTGCTATGAAAACAGTTTTCATATGCTAAATACCAAGCAAATGTAATGTCGACTATTTAATTTGCATTATCAAACTTTGCAGTGTATGATTTAGTCAAATTTGTAGATGTTTGCTATTTTTATTAAGTAATTTAATACCTTGTTAAATCCAATATTTACGACAGTATAAAATCTTCTTCATAAACGAAGTTAGATTTACCTCCTTGTCTTATATAATATTTTATCTGTTTGCTGATGGTGTGAAGACAGAAGAAGAACAATATTTCAGCAGCTGTCCAAAGTAAAATATAGTCCACATAGGTTAACATAGGTTCCAATCATGTGCTGTTAAGCGCAACAGTACTTCTCAGCTCCGTATGGGAAAGATGTAAAAGGTAAAGAAATTATTACTTCCGCTTCTTCTTTTCACTAATTTTGTATGAAACTTTGCGTTACTTCGCAGGTTCTTAAAGGGCTTCAATGTTTAACTTTTATGTGTAAACAAAGGCCAATATTAACAGCTGTTATATAAACAGGGTTCAGTTAAATTAACAACATTAAATACTGCCGAATTATTTATTAAACATCAGATAATAACTTTTTGACCGCAAAATGGTAAAATTTTCTATAGTGCCACGTCGACCATGACGCCTCAACATATGCAATGCCACTTGGCTTGCTCTTGTTTCTTGTACTTGCACTTGTACTTGTAGTTGTACCGGCAAATGCGGATGTGTAAGTGAGTGTGTGCCTTCAGCTTGTCAACGTGTCGCCTTAAGCCCATGTCGAGCAGCTGACAACCATTAGAGAGCAGGTAGCAGCTGCTTGTCAAAACCATTTTATTCTGTTTTTGGGTTTTTTTTTTTGTTTTTTGTGTTTTTTTTTGTGCTGCATTTTTGGCAATCTGTTCCATTGACTAATTTGATGGTGGTTAAGTCACATATTTTATATTTCGCCCCCTAGCCGAGCCCAACTATCGATCGACTATGATTGGACGCCCTCAAGTGCCAATTGCTGAGCTTAGCTTAAGTGGATATATATCAAGTGGTCATCGATGACGCTCATAAGTATGCTTCAGAATTTGCCCCACATCTGATTGAGAGACCACATTACTTATCATCAAATCGAGAAACATTATCTTACTTAAATGCACAATTACACTTCCATACATAAATATGGATTTCAAGAATTGTGGAAAATGTATCCACATTTGTCGAAACTGGCTTTAAAGCTGCGGGACTAGTTCGCGTAGAAACGGACAGACGGCCGGACGGACGAACGGACGGACAGACGGAATTGAACTCAGCTCTTCGTCCTGATCAAGAATATATATAGTTTATGAGGTCGGAAATGAATATTTCTGTGCGTTACAAACTTCAGGGCAAAATTAATATACAGTTTGCAAGAGTATAATTATGTATACGTAATATTAAAGTCGTGCGCACATTTTAGCACATCGCTTGCGATCCAAGTGTTTTATGTAACTTAAATGCACGTCAGTTGTAAAAGATGCGCATGGTTTCAAGCCAACAATGTGAATGTTTTGGGATGGCCCGCATGTTCTCCGGACATGAATCCTTTGGATAACTTTTGGGCATTATGAATTCGTAAAATATGTGCCCAAAACAAAACATACCAAGATGTCCAATAGCTAAAAATGGCAATAATTGAGGCATGGGAAGAACTTTACCCATTTTGCTAAAAGCTCTGGTGGACAGGATGCCAAATTAATTAAACTTAAGGGAGGTCATACGTGGGTTGCTATTTAAGTTTCTGGCCTAGTTCACTTCTAGTCATTTTAGGACCAATTGGCCTTTTCCCAAGAAAAGTTTGGACTTTTATCGATAAAAGCTCCATACAACTCTTTCATGTGTGACCACGTTTGATATCGATTAACGATTAATCAAAAACTTACCTTGGCAGAAAAATAGAATTAACTCGTGAAAATTTTCGTGCAATCATTTTTCACAACTTTCGACGTGAATTATCACGACAAGAGTGCAACGATGAACTTAAATCTTTGTATGGCGATGAAGCACCATCCTATAGCACTGTGAAAAATTGGTTTAATGAATTCAATCGAGGGCGACGCTCGCTCGAAGACAAAGGAAAACAGTCGTTGTACCAAAAAACATTGATGCCGTGCGTGAACTGATAATGCAAGATCGTCATGTGACATACCGTGAGATAGAGGCATCCTTGGGCATTTCTTCCACCAGCATACATTCGATATTGCATGAACACCTGGGCGTAAAAAAGGTTTGTTCTCGTTGGATCCCGCACAATTTGACAATCGCTCAAACAAAGACTCGTGTGGATTGGTGCAAAGAAATTTAGAAAAAATATAATTGCGGTGTTTCAAAAGACGTTTATAAGATCGTCACTGGTGACGAATCATGGATCTATGCTTATGAGCCCGAAACAAAACAGCAGTCGACCGTGTGGGTCTTCGAAGACGAGCCAAATCCAAGTCGTTGGTGGAAGAAGCACTTCGAAGCAAATGGTCGCCTGTTTCTTCGTAAAACTGGTCATGTGGCGACTGTTCCGCTTGAGCAACGTAGGACGGTCAATTCTGAGTGGCACACCACAATTTGTTTGCCTGAAGTATTCGGAGAAATTCGAAAAACGAATAAGAGAAGACAGATCATTGTGCACCATGACAATGAGAGCTCTTGCACATCAGCTCCCACCAGCGCCTTTTTGACAGCCCAAAACGTCGAATTGATGGGTCATTCGCCGTACAGCCCTGACTTGGCACCCAATGACTTCTTTTTATTCCCGCACATCAAGGGAAAAATGCGTGGTCAACGATTTTCGTCGCCAGAAGATGCTGTTGAAGAGTTCAAAAACCATGTTTTGGAGGTGTCTCAATCGGAATGGAAAAAGTGCTTCGACAATTGGTTTGATCGCATGCAAAAGTGTATAAATCTTGCTGGAGAATACTTTGAAAAACAATAAAACCATTTTTGATCATAAATATTCGCGTTTTCATTATTGGGCCAGAAATATATATAGCAACCTACGTATGTACATAAACATTTTTTATTTGTGATCAAAGCAATTTTCATTACTTTTAAATAGAACAACCATTTCAGGCTATTTGCCTCACAGGACTTAATGATGAAATTTTGCGATAAAGATGAAGCTAATAATATGTTAAACAGATCTTGGTATTTTCCCCTTTGAGTAATTTGCATATATTTCTGATATTTCCAGTTCTTTAATTCTCGGGCTTCTAACGATAATTCACCAATAGGTAGAGGTTTAAAAACCTTTAATATGTTGTCCATGATCAAGTACAGTGGGATACCGTTCCTATTAAATAATAGACCTTTCCAAACTTTTTATCATCTAGTTTTCTCTTTGCTACTAAGAACATTGATCACCTGAACCCACTTAATAATTTAACAGCTGTTATTTCCACATATTTAAAAGCCTCCAGGACGTGTTGCCATCTTTTGTACGTCCACAGCCCTATTTGGGTTGATCAACCAATACAACCCAATTCTTTACAAAAATCTTCTCTGGTTGTCACTATTTCCTTAAATTGATTGTCAGGAAAAGTGTAAGCTGGTTTTAAATTCCGTATATCATATTCTGACATGCTAAGAAAATATACCTATTTTATAATTCATATTAAAATGCACATACAACAAAGGATTAGGTTCAAATTCCGAAAAAATAATTTTTTTTTCATACATATTTTTTTAAAGTTTTAAATACTTAGAAGATTTGATTTAAAAATAAATGTAAACCATTAAAAAATTGTGTTCCTTATAAAATCGTCAGTATTGATTAGAAAATTATAAGTTTGAGTTTGCCGAGCTTTTTACGCCGCTTTTGGTAGGCGTGACATAACGACACTTTACGTCTAAAAAATCTTTAAAGTTTGTAGCTTACTAGGAAAAAACAAATCAAGTTGATAACCGAAATGGTTTAAAAGTTAATTGTGCGCCGCACAAAGCTGTTGCCTAAAGCCCATTCTGTGTGGGTGCCTCAATCAGAGTGGGGAAAATGGTTCAAAAATTGGTTTGGGCGAATGCAAAAGTGCATAAATTTTTATAGCGAATATTTTGAAAAAACAATAAAGCCATTTTCATTTAAAAATGTGCATTATAATTTGCTATTCCCGAAATATAAATACAGTAGCCTAAAATGTTTAATTTGAGTTTATGCCAAAAAAAAAAATAATTGACTTTACCACCATAAATTGAAATAAAATTCGCCAGTAGTTGCAAAATTTGCAGATCATACTTAGAAATCAAGGATGGTCAACTGGTTGGTTGATTTAATTAAATATAGTTTTTTCATATCGCATCACATAGGCCTTGACTTTTTTCGCATCACATAGGCCTTGACTTTTTTCAAATTTTCGTTTTTTTTTTGTATTAACCGAGTTGACTTGTAAGGGGTTGGTCTCAAATATTTCATTATTCGTCTGGCAGTGCCAGCGACAACATTGAAATTGTTTTCTTCTTATTTTATTTATTTCTTGCATTTTTTCTTTATTTATGTTTTATTAATGTCAGTTATTAGCATTGCTATAACTAGTAGGGTAAAACGTACCTATTGTGCACTTTTTCTTCTTTATATTTTTTGCCATGGATTGGATCATTCTTCTTTTTTTTTTTTCTAAAAAATGGGTACCTAGCATGCGAAATATGATAGGCATTATCAAAGAGACGCATCACATAGGTCTTGACTTTTTTTTTGTATAAATCGAGTTGACTTGTAAGTGGTTGAAGTCTCAATTATTTCATTATTCGTTTGGCTGTGCCAGCGACAACATTGAAATTATTTTTTCTTTTTTTTCTTTATTTATTTTTAATTAATGTCAGTTATTAGCATTGCTATAATTAGTAGGGTAATACGTACCTATTGTGCACTTTTTCTTCTTTATATTTTTTGCTTTGGCCTTACCATGGATTGGATCATTCTTCTTTTTAATTTTATTTTCTTCTAAAAAATTGATACCTAGTTTGTCTATGATAGGCATTGTCAAAGAGAACTTGGCTGTAATTACGATGGATTCTTGACTTCTGCCTTGGGCACCTTCTTTTTTTCTCTTAGCTTTGTCAAAAGATAAAAACAATTTAAACGAATCGCAAAACTAACGCGGAATATCCTTTATCAACGCTTCAATCGGGCAGGGCCTTCAACAAGGACTGCTTTTGCACAAATTCAATTCTATCCCGTTAGTAGAATATTACGAAAGCCACACAAACGATTTGTAGTCCAGAATTAAGAGGAATCTTTATACGATGTTTTCATTATATTTTTTTGTGTGTTTGAGAACTTTTTTAAATAGCTCAACTAGCAATGTTTTTTTTTGAAAATTTGAAAATCAGAGTGGGGAAAAGTGCTTCAAAATTAGGTTTGTTCAAATCTTTGAGAATATTTTGAAAAACAATACAGCCATTTTTATTTAAAAAGGTTTTTTGTATATTTTCGATAAGTTTGAATTCATTTGATTCACAGAGCAAGCTTCGACAGTGTACTATTCAAGCGGCACAGAGTGTATATGTATGCATATACTTTTCTTATATCAACAGCATCACAACTTGCATCAGCACCCACACACACACACAACATTGCCTGGTAAATTTGCTGTTGAAAATTGTGTCGAGAACTGTTTTAAAATGCCTTTTGCACTTGATGATGTTGACAAACGTTTGTTTGCCTGTTTTTCAGGTTTTCAGGTCACAGGAGAACTTCTGTTGTTGTCCAAGCGTTAAAAATTTAATTGTACAATTTGCCACTCCCCCCCGCCCGACCCATCCCGTGCACACACGATGGTTGCGTGTGAACCACAAAATTCCACCCAGAAGGTGGCCGGGCCAGGCATAACTTTTTGCATGTGCAAAGTCAAGGCTGTGACTACGACGAATATTGTTTTTGTGATTTCATCACGCCCCACAATGGCCCGCCCCCTTAACGCCTTCTGCTCATATTTCTCTCAATTGTTTTTCTTGGATTATTATTTGCTTTGGGTTTTGGGCTGTGGTTGGGCCCACACAGTGGACACACGTCAAGTGTCAACTATTTCGGTTTTGGCAACTCTCTCCATTCATTTTCAATGAGCTTTCACTGTAGTTGGGCCAAAGTTTTGCCAACTCACAGGCTTACTTTCACTTTTCCACACATTTTTGTGTTGTGTTTTGCGGCAACCTTCAACGAACCGGCAATGGAATGGAATGGGGGGGAGGGGAAACAATCGAAGACAGGCCTGACAAAATGAAACAAACAATTTGCATAGTTGAATAAAAGATCTGGGCATCGGGCTGAAGGACTAAAGGACTTTTCCCTGCTTTCTTGCGTGCCTGAAATCAATTTTTGCTAACACAAACGTAACGTAACGTAACGTGAATGTAATGTCATTCTGCATAATCACGTAATTGGCAGAATAAATAAATTGCATCGATTATGGGCGCTAACAAAGAAATCACATGGAATTGCTGAATGGAAATGGAAATGAAAATGACATGCCAATCAAGTGAGAAACCGAAACAGAAGTGAATACACTGCTCAAAAAACAAGCAATTTTCTCATAGTTAATAAGTTACAACACTACAAAGTGGGCGGGTCTTCTCTTCAGATGTTTCAAGAATCTCTCGGTTCCATCAAGTCAAAAGTCACTAATCTATTAAACTTTTAATTTGTTGAGTACTTAACAAAGGTACGCAATTTCGTATGGTACTTTGAGAACCCTGTTTTAGACACTTTCTTTTCATTAGAAAGATGCACTGCTCCTTAATTGAGTAATGCCTTTATACTAAACATCTCTCCATACCCTTTCACATTTTTTACCCTGTTGATAAAAAATCTATAACATTGTCTATCGATTTCCCTTGCCACTGTAATTTTGAGAGATCATGTTCACATAGAAAACGCACACGAAAATATTTTGAAAGAAAGCTCAGCGCAAGAAAATTCTATAAATGCCGTTTTCTGCAGGTTTCATGGTCACACTGCAGGAACCGCTGTTACACGATGTTCAGATAGTTTCGATTTTCGATTTCTGATTTACGATTGCTGAAATGTCTCTGCTGAATGACATTGATTGCAGGCTTTAATGGATTCTGTGGCTTAAGTACTTTTTATCCAAAAATACAATCACATTAATCAAATTCAAAATTTACGTATTATAAAGAGTCGTCCATACATAAATGCTTCCAGCAGAGGTGGGCTGACACATCAATCGGTAATCTCACTAATCAATCATGCTTTTTGTTCGATTCCTATTCAGCAACTGTGATTGCAAAATTTACCAATCGCAATCGCCAATCACAGCATTCAGCAGGTAAAATCGTCAATTATAAAGCAAGATACTCAGACACGAATAACATTCTCGCTGCCTATCTAATTCAGCCTTAGTCACAAAGAGCGAGGCAAAAAAGTGAGAGTGTATTGGTGTGCGAATATAATGCGACGCAAAGCGGCTCGAACCTACCATGTTGAAGGCTAGGCGAGCACCACAGAGCAAGAGTATTAGAGAAAAATATTGCGACGCCTCTCAATTTGTGGCGCTGTTAAGAGATATGACCAATGTAGATACTTTTGAAATGTTGCCAGCGATTTCAAAATGTTGCTAAGGTCTTATCACACATATAGGAAAACACGGTGGTTAGAGCGAGACGGACATTGTCTTGACTGTACTCAGAGAGCGACAATAACAAAGAACAGCTGATTATTTCGCTGTTAAGTTTGTGGCGACCGAGCAATTGTTACCTCTAATAATATTGCTCTGTGCGAGCACTGATTGGCTTTGCTTGATTTTTGCTCTCTTTGCGAAGGGCTCGGCATGTGTTCGGCTCGTGTCTGTGTGAATTTGCCGAATGTGTTCGGCCGCCTGCGTCTTGGACGACAACCACGGTTGCCACTTGAGAAAATTTTTTAGCACCAAATAAAATTAAAAAAAGAGCCAAATTCGTTAAAAAGAGCCAAAATAGTTTTTTTCGGTTGTTTATGGTATATTTTTATTTTATTATTTAAAAAAATATTTTTTCTGAAAATTAGCCACGTACAGAGTTGATATCAAGCGTTAATTACGTATTTTTGAATTATAAATTCAAATCAATCGTCTGTTTTGCCCTGGTTCTTTTTGTCTGATGTCCATTTTATATAACCTTTTCAAACCTCATTGGTTTTTATGTAAACTAAGATAAATAACTATACATGTTTGGTTTTGTTCTAAAGATACCAATTTTTTTTTTAAAGAAAAAAAAATCAATTTTTCCATATTTAAATAAAACGAGAATTCAAAGCTAACTTCGACTGTGCCGAAGTTTTAATCCACTTGAAAAACATTACTCCAAAAACTCCAGAATTGTGTTGACGCATATCACACTAATATATATCATACTACGATGGAAAATAAAAAAGTTTTTCCCACTAGAACTAGTTTTTTGACCCACCATTTATATGGCAGCTATATGCTATATTCATCCGATTTTGATAATTATACCCGTTACTCGTAGAGTAAAAAGGGTATACTAAGTTCGTGCAAATGTATGTAACAGGCAGAAGGAAGCATTTCCGACCCCATAAAGTATATATATTCTTGATCAGCATCAATAGCCGAGTCGATATAGACATGTCCGTCTGTCCGTCCGCCGCCGCCGGCGTGTTGAACACCTAGATCTCAGGAACCATAAGAGCTAGAGCTACCAAATTTTCAGTGTAGACTTGTATTGTCTGCACGCAGATCAAGTTTGTTTCAAATTTTTGCCACGCCCCCTCCCGCCCCCGCAATTTGAAAAATACCTCATATCTCCCACAATTTTGAAAATAGATTGTTGGAACCTTCTAGACATATATTTTAATAATTATTACCTATCGATCAGCCATACATCGTTTCCTGATCAGATGAACGATAGAAAAGTTGCCGCCCCCGCAATTTGAAAATAACCTCATATCTCCCACAATTTTGAAAACAGACTGTCAAACCCAAGGCATATATCTTAACCTCATACCATCCGTACCGCCCGGCGAGTACGGTAGTAAAGTGCAAGAAGAAACCAAGAATTTTAAGAGATTATCGACAATTAATCATACCAGTGCAAAGTGTACGATACAGCAGCCCCGCAATTTAAATACCTCATATCTCCACAATTTTGAAAATAGATTGTTTGAACCCTCTAGACAAATTTTCATAAACACGATCACAATCTTCGCGAAGAGCTAAGTGTTGCCTCCCCGCAATTGAAAAAACCAATCTCCCAAATGTAGTCGTATTGAAGGAGCAGGCCGACTTTAACTACGCTCCGTTTTTTTCAAATATGTGAAATCATCTAAAACTAAATATACCAAGATTGGTCAAGCTACAATAGAAAAAAAAAAGTTTTTCTCACTATGACTTATTTTCCGACCGATCGTTCATGGCAGCTATATGATATAGTCATCCGATCCGGCCTGTTCCGACATATTAGTTGCGTGCAGTAAAGAAGACTCTTTGCAAAATTTCAGCTCGATAGCTTTAAAACTGAGAGACTAGTTCGCGTAGAAACAGACAGACGGACGGACGGTCGGCTCGTCGTCCTGATCAAGAAAATATGTTTATGGGGTCGGAAATGAATATTTCTATGCGTTACAAACTTCTGGGAAAATTAATATACACTTTTCAAGTGTATAAAAATGTGTATCTTAAGAACAAAATCCAAACCTTCTGGTTGTTTTTCTGTATCATTCATTTTAGTTTACATAAAATCCAAAGTGATTTGAAAAGGTTATGTGATATGGCCATTAGACTTGGAAGTATAAGCTTTAATGATTTATAAGAATAACCATGTGGCTGCTTTAAATGGAAAACAATATTCTTATTATTAGCGACGAGCTTAGGCTCCGATAAATTATATTACGCTGTGGTTTTGATCATTGTTAGTGTGAACAGCGAAAAAAATCCAGGTTTAAATTAGATTTATTATTAGATTAATTAAAATGATTAATGTTCTAACTTTTTTCTGCTTATGCCAATCATAAGCAAAAAGAGCCAGTTCCAAAAAAAAAGTGCCAATGCGCCAACCGCAAAAAAAAACACCAGTTTTGGCGCAAAAACGCCAACTGTGGCAACCGTGACGACAACGTCTGGTCTAGAATGCGCTCTTATAATGTGCATGGGGCTGCCAGATCGTTTTTCAAAAACAGCTTATACATTCTCGTAGGGGGTCGTCGAATTATGAAATATGTTTGATAATTCGAAGAGATACCTCTTAGAATTGAGCACACAATTTGAAAAAATGGATTCAAAGAAGACCAAAAGACAAAACAAAAACCATTTGTAGAACTTTGCGGAGCTTAAATAAGTTGCGATAGCCAAAACGGTCAAGATGAAACCTACTTAAAGGGATTTGGTCAACAATTTGACGCTCTGACGTCACTCCATCCTATTTCAGCGATACGCGAAATGCACGCAAGAAAATAACCATGGCAATGCCCATGAACTCTTCATTTTACATAGAGCCATCCATTTTCAATTTTATAAACATTTTCTTACAATCTCTTTTGGCCGCTTATTTTTAAGAAAACAACAGCTGACATAACCAGAGTGACCATTTCGGATTCAGTGACTGTTTACAGCCTTTTCGCTGTGGTTTGGTCACCCTACATTCCAATGCTACATTTATACTACGCTGAGTTTGCTATTGAAATCGTTATCGACGCAATAACTCTGAATTGGCGTTTATACTGGCACAAGGTTGCGTCCTGCGTCCATCGTCAACGAAACAGCTGATGTTTGTTTTGGTTTTGTTGAAAGCAAAAAAAAAATTAAAAAAAACAGAATGAATACAAGTGAACTTTATTTATTATCTGCCATGGAGAACTTTTTTTTTATTTATTCTCGGCAAAACTTTCACAGCTGTTTTTTGTTGTGCTAGTGGTGATAGTTGAAAACGATAGTCGAATGATAGGCAGAAGTGGGCTAAAATTATCGAATATACCCCAAAAAATCGAATAAACTCTGCAATCGAAACCGGCGTCCGTACAAGACGCCACTTTTTGTCACCACTAGGGCCCTATACTTTTTACATGGGAAAGACGCCGCGTCTTGGGCAAGACGCCAAAACGCAAGACGCAACCCCTAGTATAAACAGGCTATAAGAGTCCGCTCTTCGAATTATGAAACAATTCTAGCAGCGAGAATGTTATACGCTGTTTAGACCGGCCGCATCATTGAAATTTTCCGTTAAACGGAAGGTGCGCAAACCATAAGAAACCTGTGGATGGAAGAAGAGCCGCATGTTTAATGATGCGGAAAGAGTGACCGTATATTGAGGAGTATCGAGTATTGTTTCACAGCTTCGATAGCGAGCAGCTGATTCTGCCATCGAATTTCGATAAGCAACAACAACATAATCGGACCGCGTACTTTAAAAAAACAAATGATCAGCATAAACAAGCTCTATTTTCATTTTAGTGAACGAAGTAACGTTACCAAATACACCGCGTGCCACATTTAAAATATTATCGCTTATAATTGTCTCTATTTCAATAAATTACATTTGTTCTCTTCTTCTTACTAATTCGGTTTGTTTACGTTTGGCATGGCGAACAGCTGTTTCAATGATGCGGATGCGGTCTAAACGCCTGTGTAACTCCGCCCTGTGTAACTCCGGTATTATTCGTATCTGAGTACCTAGCTTAAAACACAAATCGCAAATTGAAATTATCTGCTGAATGGCCCCATTGATCAAAGCCGATGAAAAAAAACGAGTGTGTTGTATTTTGTACACTTAATGGCCGTACGTCTACAAAAAGATTCCATGAAATGAAATGTCCGCTCAAAAATCCCTCAGAATGTCCGAGATAAGATCATTTTAAAGTCATAGACAGTGTTGCCAGAAGTTGTGATCCAATAGTTGCTAGATTGGCCAAAAAAAAATTTGTTGTTGGTACACTTGTTGTTTTTCATTTTATGGAAACATAACAATACATGACCTCGAGCCTGCTTGTCTCTCTTCTCAACAATAGAAAGGTCGATAAAAACTTTTAACAATTACAAAAATTACTTTTTAATGAGTTAAGACCAGGGATTAAACGAATATCGGTTCTGGTACCGGTTCCAGTACGTACCGAAATGAGAATTTCGGTTAAAGTTTCTATTTTGGTTTTCAGTTTATTTCGGTTTTCGGTTCCGATACGGTGCCAAGATTTTTATTTCGGTAAATCAGTATGTACCGGTACCAGTATTTTTTTTTTTTGAATATTCAAAAATTTAAATTATTTCAAGATATCCAATAAAATATAGATGTAATAGAACTATTACAAAAGGGTTCTTAGAATATCTTACATAAAAAATATTTTTTTGTAATTCCGGCTTTCAGGCTTTCGACCTAGAATTAGAATTAAGGAATTGTCTATTATTATGTCGCCCAGAGAAACTCGTCTTAAGGTCATTTCTCATAAAGCAAACAAATATTTCTGAAAAATGGTTCGAAATAATCCGCCCTAAAATCAGAGGTATCTCCGCCAAAAAAGATCTCTATTTGGGATTTGGAGAGATTTGAACCCATACTATAAGACTACGATCCAAAATAGCTCATAAAAGACTGGTAAAATACTCAAATATCAGGTATATCAGCTCTAAAAAAAAACACAAAACAGTAGGAAACATAAAATATGCCTTAGCGTTACCTGATATACACTTTTTTCGAAATATTAAACCAGATTTTGAATAAAATCCAGAAACTTAACTTCTAAAATTTTATTTATCATTTTTCTAACATTTCTATTTTTGAGCAAGAATTTTTTTTTTTAGACTTAGAAGTTCTCCATATTTAATTAGAGGGCTTATGTTTAGAAAAGAAGAGATTTACCAATTTTTAGGATTTTTTTTCTATATCTTATATATCTTAAAAAGAGAAATTAATTCGAATTTCTGAAATGTAAGACTTTCTTCTCAGTGTATATATTGCTTTTTTACCAGTTGATTATTTCAACTGGAAACCGAAACAGTACCGGTATTAGCGTTTCGGTATGGATCCGGTTTTTTCGGTTTCTATTATAACGGTCAACGGTTTTCGGTTCTCAAAAAATGTTTAATATCGGTTCCGGTTTTGATACCGGTACGTGGCTTGAAACGGTTTATTTTGGTTAACGGTTCCGGTTTCGGTTCCGGTATTATTCCCTGATGACTAGTGTTGCCATTTTAGTTATTTAGTTGCTAGATTAAGCAATTTTTAAAGTGGAAATGCTATTAAATTTTTGAAAATGCTATAATAATGCTTAGCTACTTTTGCAATTTTGGTATTTTCGAAACGTTGTGCGAAATAAATCCATTTCAAAGTTAATCATTCTTTGCAATAGAACCTTACCGAAACGCTAATACCGGTACTGTTTCGGTTTTTTCTTATTTAATTTTATTGATTTATGATTATTTGAAATATATATTTCAACCGGTAAAATAGCATCGTATACACTCAAAATAAAAAAACGTACTTTTCAGAAATTCGGCCAGGATCAAATTATTTTTTTTAAATATAAACGATTTAGAAAAAAATGTTTTAAAAGGCGGAAAAACTTTTCTTTCGTAAATATAATCCCTCTAATTAAATTTAAGGGATTTCTTAGTCTTAGTAAAACCCTCCCTTAAATATAGAAGTGTTAGAAAAATGTTAATATAAATATTAGAAATTAAGTTTCCTGAGTTAAATCAAATTTCGCTCGCAAATTTAGAAATATTATTTCCTATTTGAAGAAAATTTCGTTTCAATATTTAGAACAATGTAATGTAAATAAATGCTCGGACAGTTTTTAGTTTTCCACATGTTTTAGAGAGTTTTTAGAGCTGATTTTACCAGAAAACTAGTCTTATAGTATGGGTTTAAATCTATCCAAATAACAAAATATATATTTTTATGGCAGGAATACAGAAGATTTAGAGACCAATTATTTCGAACCATAATTAAAAAATATTTTTCTGATTTTAGACAGATTTTATACAAAATATTTTTAGCGAAATTGTTTGTCCAAAATAAAAACGGATCGAAATCAGAATATTTTAAAAAACGTTGTTTCATGTGGCATAGTCTTAAAAAACATTTTTTTTTTTTAATTTTAATACATCCATTTTTTTGCATATTGTGAAACAATTTTAATTTTTGAACATTAAAAAAAACGAGAAGGCAAAGCGACTGTGCCGAAGTTTTAATACACTTGAAAAACTTTACACCAACTGATTTAACCGGTAAAATATATATAGGATATAGATATCAGATATTTAAAATTTTAAAATCATTGATAATAAAAATTTGATACCATAAAAAAAACTTTTCTTAGTAAAACACTTTTTCCGACCGATCGGTCCTATGGCAGCTATATGCTATAGTCATCCGATTTTGATAAATTTTTGCTAAATGATGTGAAAGCATATAAAACTAACATATACCAAGATTAGTGACGCTACGATGGAAAACAAAAAAGTTTTTCACTAGAACTAGTTTTTTGACCGATCGTTTCTATGGCAGCTACATGCTATGGTGATCCGATTTTGATAAATTTTTCCAGAATTATGTGGAAGCATATAAAACTAACATATACCAAGATTAGTGACGCTTCAATAGAAAACAAAATAGTTTTTCCCACTAGAACTAGTTCTTAGACCGATCGTTCCTATGGCAGCTATATGATATAGTAATCCGATCCGGCCTGTTCCGACATATTAGTTGCGTGCAGTAAAAAGAAGACTCTGTGCAAAATTTCAGCTCGATAGCTTTAAAACTGAGGGACTAGTTCGCGTAGAAACAGACAGACAGACGGACGGACGGACAGACGGAATTGAACTCAGCTCGTCGTCCTGATCAAGAATATATATAGTTTATGGGGTCGGAAATTAATATTTCTATGCGTTACAAACCTCTGGGCAAAATTAATATACACTTTTCAAGTGTATAATTATACTTGTACCGGTACGTACCGGTATACCGAAATAAAAATCAGGGTATCGTATCGGAACCGGAAACCGATATTTTCATTTCGGTACGTACCAGAACCGGTACCGGAACCGGAACCGATATTCATTTCGGGATTAATCCCTGCTAGTCATAGATGCTAAATAAGGAAAATAGGATAAATGATATTCCTTGAAATTGAAGGCCTTAGGCATTTAGGGCTAGAAGTGGGCCGGGTTGGATTTGGCGGTTTTTTTTTGGTCTTATAAGCACGGTTCGGCCCCGGAAATATATATGAGGACGGGTCTTGTTCGGGCTTCGTCCTTTTATCGTGGTTGCTGAACAATGTTTAATGAATTGATGAAGAAAAAACTTTAAGACTTTAATTAATGCATAATACTAGGATCAACTCATATATAATTTTCATTTGAATTTAAAAATTCATATTTAAGGCCTGATCTCAGATGACATAAAAATTGTGTTCGTCACAATGCTTCATATGAATAGAAACACTTTTGTAGAGCTTCGAAATCAGAATGCTTTTGAACAGGTCTCTTATTTATATGAGACATTGTGCCGAAAATAAAATTTATGTCATCTGACATCGGCCTATAACCAAAGCAATTTGTTTTTGATGACCGTAACCAAAACCGATATTTATTTTGGTGCTTAAAACTTCATCATCATTTACCTGCCTTCATTAATCATATTTTTCTCAGTGCAGGGGGGGGTAGAGATATCCACCCTAATTACCTGTGTAACAGCAAAGGCAACTGAGCAGACAGAAACCCAGAAGCAGCCAGGATGTCGCACATGGCGGCAGCCATATCGACGACGTCATTGTTGGCAGCCTCCTCAATGTGGTTGTTGCTGTTGTTGTCGCCGTGCAGCCTTGTTGACGTCGCCATGTCGTGCCGACCCCATTGATTGTTGTTGTTGTTGTTGGTGCAATTATTGTTGGTATTGTTGTTGTTGTTGTCGGTTTGATTGGGTCTGCTGCTACTGCGGCTGATGATGATGACGATGTGGAGAATAGCGGGCGCCACGCTGCTGCAGTTGTCATTGTTAGGCGTTGATTTTGAACTTGGAGGCTAGCAGCAGCCTCTCCTGTTCCCACCACCGCCGCTCTGGTGTTTGTCCTGGTTTTTTTTTTTAGCGTGTCCTTGCACTGTGTTTGTGTGTGTGAAAAAGGTAGCGAAATTATCAATAATGTTTGAAACTACATCAGAATACATTGGAGAATCTTTTAATATTCTTCCTGTGTGTGCGCCACAGTGAACACAACTTTTTCAAGTTGTTAATGGGTAAATTTATCAGAAGTGCAGAAAATTAGAGGGTGTATATTAAGTTCTGTTATTCATTTGTACTTAATAAAGGGTGCGAGTCAAAGATCGAGAGGAAACCGTGATTACTGAAAGTGCTAATCGATCTTAAATGAATTAAAATTCTTATGCAATTCATTTAATTTGAGTTAAATCTAAAATCACATTTAAATCAGAGTTGCCCACACAAGTTTTTATAGCAGAGCAGACAGCAAAATCATTTTTGTGAAACAAAAACAACCACAAGAAAGATATAGAAAAAAACGGTTGTTGCCAATTGCTGTGTGTGTGTGTGTGTGTGTATTCGTATGCCCAGCCTATGTCTCGGTGCTTTACAAAACAAAGGCTGTAGGCACCTCTGATATAAACCTACATTCACTCTGTTCAAGTAAGTTTTTAAAGGATTTACCAAAGCTGACAGAATAAGCATTTAATTTTGTTGGTCCATCCGGTCACTTTATTTGTGACTCTCATCTTCGGGAATTTTCCGAATATTTAATTTCAGTAGAAAATCACCTGGGATTTTTTTAATTTTGTAATTATAATTATAATATTTTGAGAGATTGAGAGAAGCTCGAGTTGGCCCCATTGGAGGGGCTGTAGCGTGAGTGACGTACCAAAGTTTTTAAAATATTTCTGACCTGCCTGAGAAAACATTTCAATTCGGGTTCCGCAGGAATCCCGTCCCATACCAATTTCATAATCCTGACCTTCGTACAAAGTACAAGTACAAAGGATTAAAACAGTCCTATAATTCTTGTATCAATCCGAAAAGTCTCATTTCAAGTACGGATTCTACTTGGAAATCAAATATAATTCTGAATCGAAATTAAAGTGAGTACGAAATTGCAATGGCCGGAATCACGCGTGATTTCTGACCGCAGGCAATCTCAATTGCATCGCTCCTCTCATACTTGCTCTTTGCCTTTCTCCTTAAACAAATATCTATGGGAAAGAAGGCGGGAGAAACCTGAGAGCGGCGCAGTCCAATTAGATCCTGCCGTCAAGCCAGGTTCAATTGGAAAATTACCAGTTAGTTATTGCCTTTCCGCTCTCTCTTTCTCGTAAGTTCTACCAATCGCAGCGGTGTTGTTGTTGTCGTTGGTTTTTATTTCCTTTTACGTGTAGCTCTAATATCGTTCATCTGATCGAAAAACGATGTATGGCGGGTCGATTCATAATAAGTAGTAGAATATATGTCTAAAATGTTTGAACTACCTATCTTGAAAATTGTAGGAGTTATTACGTTTTTTTTTAATTTGCGGGGGAGGCAGGGGGCGTGGCAAAAATGAAAAATAAACTTGATCTGCTCTTACCATCTCTGAGATCTCTTCGTTTATACGGACAGACAGACGGACAGACAGACAGACGGACATGGCTATATCGACTCGGCTGTTGATGCTGAATACAAGATAAGAATAAATATACTTTATAGGGTCGGAGATGCTTCCTTCTGGCTGTTACATACATTTGCACAAACCCAATATACTCTTTGTACCTTCGGTACAGAGTATAAAAACATTGCCTTGTCTGAGGCGAACTCGAGACCTTGCACTTAACACGAATGGAATGACGCCTCAACGCAGTGAGCCAACGAACACGCTTATGGACAAACGTCTAAGAGACTATTTATGTCAAGTATGAAAAAAATGATATTTTTAAAAGATCAGTTTAACCAGCAAAGATTAAATTGATCTTGAGGTTTTTTTTCTCTGTGTGGTGACCGAAAGAGATTTAGTTAGATTTAGTTATAGTCAACCTTATAAGGACAAAGGTGAGAAACAGGATGGATATAGACACCCTTAACGGGGTCTTCTACCTTTGAACAGGGTTTTAAAAGTGTTTTTAAAAAATTCTGGAGAGAAAATCTAGGGTTTTTTCTTCTGTGTCGGCACTATATATTCCTAAGTGAGCGTAAATTTTTTTATGTCTTCGTTTTTAGATCTTTTCAAAAATATTTTTAAATTTTTCAATGGACAATTTTCGACGGAATCTATCACACTATTGACATTATTTCCTTCTTTATAATCAGACTCTTTAAGACTTAATATTGAATAAGCTCATTAAGAAATTCTTTCGTTTGTAAAATAACATATTATTGTGAACCGAACCTTATTTTTGAAAAAAGTGGTCCGGTTCGGGTTCAGGTTCGTGGGGTCAAAAATGTAAGAGGTTCGGTTTATGGTCCGGTTCGGGTTCGGTTCCAAAAAACCCGAACCGAACCGGGTTTTAGGGGTTCCGTTCCGGACCGGTTTGCAGCCCTGGTAGAAAGTCTTTGTGTTGACAGCTAGAGCCTCCTTCCAGATAGCACAAGAAAAATATATTTCGTCACAGTACTTTTATTTCCTTAGAAACTCTTTCGAACAGCTCTGAAAGTTGAATGCTTTTGAAATGCTGTCTTATTATTTAGAACCTATTCGATTTGAAGTACATTAGTTCATTCAAAGTTTCGCAAATTTCAAACGATTCACTTGATCTAGCTTGTAAAATGGAAGTCAGGAAAAAAGTCTAATGGGTTATTTATCTTGTAAGCTTGTAAACGATGTATTGTCCAATCCTTAACTGTTTTTATAGATTTTAATTTTATCTAAATAAAGAACCATCTATCTATCTTTCTATCTATATACATATAACTTTTGCACTACAACAACTCAAAGACCATAAAATAAAAACCACTGTGGGCTGCTGCTGCTGTTCAAAAAAGTTTCTGTCGACAGATAGTTTTTGGCAGCACCTTTTATGCCTTTGTGTGTGGGTGTGTGTGTGTGGTTTCTGTGCTCTCTCTCTCTCGCTCTCTCTTCACTGAGTGCATATATGACTGCATTACAGGCGGATCAGCTGTTTGGCTGGCGGCGGCCTCGCATGTTTACATTATTATATTTCTTCGTTTTTTTTTTTTTTGTCTGTTGCGGGTTGGTGGGGGCGTTAAGGAGGATGTGGCGTGTGGATGGGGAATGTGAATGGATCTGGCTGTTGTTTGTTTCTTGTTTGTTTTTCTTGTCTTTTGGCCAAAGTTGATGCCAAGAATTTGGCATTTGGTGTCTTTAAATTGAAATCTAATAAATTATTTGCGTGCCTGGGTTGCGACTACAGCGAGTTTCACTTCACACGCTTTATGGATTTTCTTTGACTCACACACACATACGCGCATTGATTTTCCCTTATTTCCTTTTTTTACGCTTTTGGTTATTTTTGTTTTCAGGACATTTCAAGGCTTTCTGTCTTTCCTTCTTTTTTTTTTTTTGTACTTACATCTTCACGTAAAATGTTTCACTTTGACACCAACGAATTTCGCACGCAAGCACTAAAAATACTTTAACAACAACAAGAACAAAAAGGGAATAAAAACACTTTTAGAGGAATGTAGTCAGGTATATAAAAAAAAAAAAAAACAAAACAAAGCACAAACTTCCCACACGCTCACGCTCTCACACACACACACACAGCAAAGGACGACGCACGTTGTCGTTGCCATTAAAATAATGTGGGGAGCGAGAGACTAAAGTTTGGGGCAACTTTAGCGCGGCATACCGCAACAGCAACAACAACACACTTCACATTGGCCTAGGCACACACCAAGAAGTGAGACCTAGGCCTCGACTTCATTTTATTATTTGATGTTTGCTGATTGCTGTTGCTGCTGCTGCTGCTGCTGCCGCCGACACTGTTGTTGTTAGCGCTCAGGCAACAACAATAAAAAAAAACAAACAAAAAAAAAACAAATTTTAGTCGATTTAACACGAACCAAGCGCCGCCTTCGCCTTCGACTGCAGCGTTGCGTTTGCCAAAGTCAACTGAACAAAATGGCGTTGAGGCTGCGGCAATAAAAGCTGCACGGTAAAAGCTTGTCGCGTCCAAGCTCTTTGCGCTAACTTTCCAAACAAGCTTTAAGCTGCATCAAATTTAGCTTTCACTTAAGCTTTTTCAAAAGTCCATAAGCTTTTTAAGTTTAATTTCAAACGAGTGGCGCACTACCTAAACAAATCAGCAGCAACTCAGCAGCATTTGTGTCAGTCAAAAATGTAAATTGTAATTAACATTACTTTTACAATTATTTTGGGTATTTAAAAATTTCATTACCATTACAATTTCGTCAAAAAAAAAAAATTAAGTACTTAAAACTTCCATCGAAATTACGACAATTATTTTTAAATACCAAAAAATTAAATTTCCTAACACAATTATTGAAAAAATTGTTATGGTAATGAAATTTTAATTTTTTTGAGAAAACCATTATTGTAATTGTAAAAAATTGTAGTTGTAATGATAATGGCAATTTCAATTTACAGCTCTGAGTGCCAGTGTAATAGATTTTCCCTTTGCGGAACAATCTACTTATATTTTTAGCCTACTGGAAAAAATTCCTTCCTGTACGGCGGTAACCAGACAGCAGGTTGAACTCTTTTATACAGATTTTGTAATTTATCTGGCGACCTTTCCACTGAAGGTAATGTTTGTTCATAACTACGGCATTCTACGCCTATAAAGCACCATTTCAATAACCTTACGGTCCTATCTTCAGTAGGCTTTATGGCTCATACACATACATACAAAATTTGTGTGCTGCCCCCTTTGCTTTCACTACTGCGCTCTAAACAAAAGCTTTCAGAGCTGGCGCCTCACCAGGCATGACAACACCGTGGTATGCATTTTGGTGTAATGCTTAAGTTTAAGGTTTTTTGTGCTCTAGTTTTGGTTCGAACCTTGGTTTTATTCCAAGTTTTTCCAAATTTGTTATAAATATATACGGAATTTCCGAATTTGTATTTTCCTGAACATACGAATTACATTATTTTTTATTAAAATTTATAATTATTAATTTCTCTAGCAATAGTTGGTCTATGCTACTTCCTTTATCAGTAAAATGGCCGCTTATCTAATACTTGTAACTTTAGTTAAACCGAAAGTTTTGGTTCGGAACAGATTCAAGTTCAGATATTTTTTTTACAAGAGGTTCGGTTCACACTATAAGATAAGTTGAAGTTCCGGGTTCGAACCGATTCGGTGCAAAACCGGTAAGCATTTGTCTTAACTTTTAATCTGTATCTATTTTATTTAAAAATAAATCAGAATATTGTATTCAAGTTTACATTCTGTGTTTCAAGCCATAATGCTTTAAAGCTTTTATATGTAGATAGAAAGATAGTCAAAATTTTCTGTGTTGGGCACCTTCCCCTGTAATGCAACATGGTTTCCTTCTCTTCTAGATTACACATTTAACAATTTCTCGGAATGATCTCGATAGATATAAATACATTCGCATTTAGCGGCATGGTGTCACTTTGTTCCTTCATAAATTCATTTTTCATTTTGATTCGGATTTTCTTCTTCGAGATTTTTCTCCAGAATATTGCTTTTAGGTTGTTCAGCAGATCAGTACATTTGTTTTCCCCTGTTTGGTAATGTAATAATCTTCAAAAGTTATTCCAAACTCAGCTCCAATCCATGTAAATCCGCTTGCCCCGAAAAGTTTTCCGAATGATTCTTTCAACTATTATCCTATCTTAAAGAAGTGTTCAAAATTTTAGGAAGATCGGTTCAAAGGTCTTTTATAAGTCGGGTTTTCGAAAAGTGCCCGATCAAAGCAACATCCGGACGGTTTAAAGCCAAATTAAAACGAGAAGGCAAAGCTAACTTCGACTGTGCCGAAGTTTTAATACACTTGAAAAACTTTACTCCAACTGATTTAACCGGTCAAATATATATAGGATATAGATATCAGATATTTGAAATTTTTAAATCATTGATAATAAGAATTTGATACCATAAAAAAAAACGTTTCTTGTAAAACACATTTTTCGACCGATCGGTCCTATGGCAGCTATATGCTATAGTCATCCGATTTTGATAAAATCTTCCAGAATTGTGTTAACGCATATAAAACTAATATATACTAAGATTGGTGTCGCTACGATGGAAAATAAAAAAGTTTTTCCCACTAGAACTAGTTTTTTGACCGACCGTTTCTATGGCAGCTATATGATATAGTCATCCGATTTTGATCAATTTTTCCACAAATATATAAAATCATCTAAAACTAATATATATCAAGATTGGTGACGCTACGATGGAAAATAAAAAAGTTTTTCTCACTAAGACTTATTCTTCGACCGATCGTTCCTATGGTAGCTATATGATATAGTCATCCGATCCGGCCGGTTCCGACATATTAGTTGCGTGCAGTAAAAAGAAGACTCTGTGCAAAATTTCAGCTCGATAGCTTTAAAACTGAGAGACTAGTTCGCGTAGAAACAGACACACAGACGGACAGACAGACGGACAGACAGACGGACAGACAGACGGACAGACAGACGGACAGGACGGACGGAATTTTTGCACAGAGTCTTCTTTTTACTGCACGCAACTAATATGTCGGAACCGGCCGGATCGGATGACTATATCTTATAGCTGCCATAGGAACGATCGGTCGAAAAATAAGTCTTAGTGAGTTAAACTTTTTTATTTTCCATCGTAGCGTCACCAATCGTAGTATATATTAGTTTTATATGTTTCCACACAATTCGGAAAAAATTTATCAAAATCGGATGACTATAGCATATAGCTGCCATATAAACGGTCGGACAAAAAACTACTTCTAGTGAGAAAAACTTTTTTGTTTTCCATCGTAGCATCTTCAATCTTGGTATATATTAGTTTTATATGCTTTCACATAATTTTGAAAAAATTTATCAAAATCGGATGACTATAGCATATAGCTGCCATATAAACGGTCGGTCAAAAAAACTACTTCTAGTGAGAAAAACTTTTTTCTCCAATCTTGGTATATATTAGTTTTATATGCTTTCACATAATTTTGAAAAAATTTATCAAAATCGGGTGACTATAGCATATAGCTGCCATATAAACTGTCGGTCAAAAAACTACTTCTAGTGAGAAAAACTTTTTTGTTTTCTATCGTAGCGTCTCCAATCTTGGTATATATCAGTTTTATATTTTTTTACATAAGTTCGAAAAAATGTATCAAAATCGGATGACTATAGCATATAGCTGCCATTAAACGGATCGGTCGGAAAATGTGTTTTACTAAGAAAAGTTTTTTTTATGGTATCAAATTTTTATTATTAAATATTAAAAAGTTTAAAATATTTGATATCTATATTCTATATATTTTTTACCGGTTAAATCAGTTGGAGTAAACTTTTTCAGGTGTATTTAAACTTCGGCACAGTCGAAGTTAGCTTTGCCTTCTCGTTTTTTTTTTGTTTTGTAGGAAATTTTTGTTTTGGCAGCAGTTTTGTAGAAGTGAATACTGAGCATTAATTGAAACTAACTTTTTATGCGCTATAAATTGGGAAAAATTAAATCAAACATCCACTGTATGGAGCTCAGAGAGCTCTATTCTTTTTGCATGCTGAGCAAAATGTTATTTACTTATGTGAAAGAAATCTCCAAGCGCTTTACACCACTTAAGTTACTTAGGTAAAAGAAAAATCACTTGGATCACAAGCAATGTGCGTTCGAATCTTATATTACGTATACGACAGGGTATTCCCATATAAGAAATTTTTAAAGAAATTTTTATGCAATTTTTGGAGATTAAATTTATTTGAACAATGCATCGATTTGAGTGCCTTAAAGACACAAATAGATCTCTTGACCAAAACTTCAAACTCAAAAAATATATTTATATTCATTCAGCTTCTTGAATAAGAGCTAATCACTCACACCTTGTTGTGTTTTACTCACCTCACTCCTCTAGTCATTCGGTTCAACAGATACGCTTGATCACTGATCAGCTTAATAAAAGTGATCTTATTATTTAGCATACTTTTAGGGGGTCTTATTAAATTGATATTTGGAGAAGTTTCATGTAAATTTCATATTAAACAGAAGAGGAATGTAGGCTACATAAATTATCAAGAAATGTAATATGTTTAATGATTTTTCAAGCGCAGCTTTTTTAAAAATCGAATAAAACACTCAATTTGCATGATATATTTTTCATGGAGCTGTTCTAAGGCTCATTCAGGGCTTTCAAACCCAAATTGACACATAAAATTTTTCATGTGGTTGAGTAACACATTCCCAATTGCAGAGAACGGCGACGAATTGATATTTCACTTTTCTTAGAGCACGAATTTTGATAATATATTTCAACAATTTGCAATCGTTGCTCGTTTGTAAGTCTTTCCATGATGACATGGCAGAGTATACTGAAAACTTTTCACTTTGACAGATGTCGTTTGGACGCCATTACCGACCAGTGCTGCCAACCTGAAAAATGTAACTCGTAAAAAATCACCATTATCATTGATCAGGGTGTCAGTTCTTCTGCTAAATACGACCAATGTTTTTGCCCAAAAACTGTAGAGCGATTTTTGCGACCTCTGTATAACATACGTTTAATTGGAATTACGAAGATAGGCTGTAGAAAAAGTGAAGTTGGGAAAAAGAAAAAAAGAGACATTAAAGTAAGAGATAGGTAAGAGATGTGAAGATAAAAGGTTAGGGAAATGACGTAGGAATGAATTCAGATAACGAATTGAAGGGGAAAGGAAACATTTATTATTAAAGGAATGAAAAGATAAGAAGCTGAGGAAGTAATTAGAATAAAATTGGGAACAAGGGAAGGTTTGAAAAGAAGAATAACAGAAGGATAATGGAAGTAAAAATAATGAAAAGAGGAATACAGAGAAAAGTATAATGTAAACAAGTAAGAAAATCGGTCAAGCCCGACTGTAATATACTCTGTACCTGTCACAGATTGTATACAACTGAAAACTGTTAAGTGTGAAAGTGCTGCCCATCACAATATCGTCCAGTGCTGCCCAGCGTATTTATTTGTTTTGCTTATAACTCGACTATAGGTTATCTGATCGGAAAACGATGTATGGGGGCTCGATAAGTAATTATAAGTAGAATATTTCTCGAGAATGTTAAAACAATCTATCTCTAAAATTGTACAGAGTAGAAAAAGCTGAGAAAGGAGGTAGTGTTGTGTCGCCTGACACCAATGATGCGGTTCTCCTTACTGTAGATTTTGTAGCTTTGAATTGCTTTGCATATTGCTGAGATTCCACAACTTAAGCTCAGTCCTGGCATCCATCAAATAAAACTTCTTAAAAATGTCTTTTTTTTTAATAAGTAGTTTGGAAATGATTTTATTTCAATATATTTCATATTCTTTCATTAGTTCATATTTTTGTTTGTTTGTTTTTACACAAAAATATGTGTATGTGTGTGTGTGTGTGTGTGTGTATGTGTGTGTATTGGTTGGTTGGTTGGTGTCCTGGTCGTTGTTGGACATGACTTAAATGATAAAATACAAGTGGATTTTCCATTTAAATATGTGTATTTCCATTTAAATGCATTTCAGAAGAGTTTTGTTTAATTGTTAATATTTGATTTGAAGTAGCTTCTGTGTATGTGTGTGTGTGTGTGTGTGTGTGTGTGTGGAGGGGTTGTATGTAGAGCTTTATACATACTTACAAACATTTAATTTCTTCATTGTACACATAGAATTAGCTTTGCTCTTTGAAATGTTTCAGATTTGACATCAATATAATAATTGGACCGACTGAATTGACTGACTGACTGATTGGTAATCCTGTTAGTGCTGTTCATTTCTCGGTTGTGGCAGGGAAGAATGGGGGAGGGGGTTAAGTTCTTCTGTTTGTCATTCCATGCATAAATGTAGTTTTTATCTTTGATGTCGTATAATTGTAGTTTAAGTACATTTATTTATGTGTATGTATTTAATATATTTTTCCATTTACAACAATTTCTCTTAATTTTTTTTTTGATAAATGATCTTTGGGTTTCAATAAATTGTTGCTTGAAAATGATAACTATTTTGTATGTATATATATATATATATAGTTCTATTCAATAAGTGTATGTATATATATATATATGTATATATATATATAGACTTGTTTCATTGACATAAAATTAGATTTACTCATAAACACTCATAGTTTTTTTTTTTTTTGGTTGCCAACTCTTTCACAAAGAGTTCAACTAAGTATTTCTCCCATAAATATGCACAATTGAAATAGACATCTCAGGCATATCGATATAGATATATATTTTGGTTGTGTGGGCTTTGAAAGAGCACTTCCACTTCGGCCTGCCGAAGAATGCTGCAATTTTTTTTTTGTTTAGGTTTAAATTTTTTTAAAATTTCCTTTTTAAAGTTTCTGTGCCTGCTTTGCTATGCTTTCTGCTCGTTCTTTCTTTGTTTTCTCTTTGGTTTGTTTGTATAATAAAATGTAGTCTTTGTATTTTGTGTGTGTTTTCAATTAAAGGCTTTTAGTTTTTTTTTGTTAGTTTTTGTTCAGGAGGGTCTCTAGTATGCATGTAGTGCTGGCGGCAAAGGCAAAGGCCAAGTATGCGGAAAATGGTCGGGCAACATTGATATATATATATATTCGCAATATTTGAATGATGCACGGCTGTGGTCCATGGTCCATTATCGGTGGTTGAATGCTTGCCCGTCTATCTGAAGGATTTGCGAACCTTGCTTTTTTTTTGTTTTTTTTGGTTGCCAGGACAATTGATGGAGAGTTGAGTACGATTAATATGTATGCATGTGTGGGTCGTTCATAGTATAAATTTATAAATCTGTTGAAGTGTAGCAAATAACTAGGATCATTTACTAAGTTCTGACAATATTTACATCAATTTAGATGCAATATTGAAATAGACTTTTGTCAAAATTCGATCGATAGCCATCGTGTGGTTGGAGTTTCACAATTTGTTAAGGCAATTTTGGGCGCTCTTATTATTCGTCTCAAATAGTATTAATTAACCTTTATCGTTAGGCTTCTCGAAACAAAAACAAATCCCTTGCAGGCGTTGAGACAAAGTGTCGCACCGCGTGTCAGCGACAAGGCAAACGTAAATATAATTCCAAAATCAATTTAGCTGTTTAAAAAAGAAAGCTTAGAGTGCGGAAGATCTTCTATTTCTTCCTTTAGTAGCCGTGTTCGAAGTCCGAAATTTCAGACCGATTAAATGAAAAAAGCGCAATTTGAGTTCATAATTATTATTTTTATTTATGAACAAAAAAACTGAAGTTGGATTCGTCCCCGGTTTAATGCTTTAATTAAAACTGACCAGAAATTTCAAAAATCGTCGAAAAAGCCCTTAAATCCAGAACCGTTTTGGTCAATACTAAAGTGGATCATCTTTGGGGTACATTCTTACCCCAGTACATACATATGCATAAAACCAAAAAAAATTTACATTTCTATTAGCAGCAAGAGTAGTCGCATCGCCCATCAGTCTATTTTAACTGCTTGTACTGGGGTACAATTGTACCCCAAAGACATACAAAATTTCAGTATTTCGATCGAAATAAAATATAAAAAATGTTTAAACCAAAAACCTTGATTTCGACTCATATAAGTATAAATATTCTTAAATTTTGTGTTGAAAGTTACTTGAGGGTACAAATGTACCCCAAAGACGGTTCTTCAGTTATTATCAGTTTGAAAACAGTTATAATTATGTATCTAAAATGAGGGCATGGTATAAATTAGCAGACAGAACACAGTAGAGTGAAGAATGGATTTCTTTCCGATTTAGCAAGGGAAATTAAGTTATTCTTATAACATGCTATGCCCATACTCTCAGCATAGGTTGCCTTAAAAGAAGCCGAAGTCTCTACGTAAGACTAAGGTTAATATCACCTCGTCGATACTGTTAACACTGAGAAGAAAAGAGTTGTTAAAGTCCCAACACAGGACACTAGAGAAACAATTAGATGCATATAAAAAGGGGACATTTGGGAATATTATTCCCAGTTTGTCTTTAAGCAACTGCATTCAATCAAATGCATCGATATTACCCTCAATGAGCTTGCGCAAGAACACTTGATTACTGATCAGCTTAATAAAACTTATCTTATTATTAAGCATACTTTTGGGGGCTCTTGTAAAATTGACATTTGCAAAAGCGTCATGTGAATATCATACTAAACATAAACTGAAAAGTAGGCTACGTAAATTACCAAGAAATATATCATTGATCAGGGAGCAAGTTCTTCTGCTGAACAGGGCCAATTTTTTCATCATAGTGCGTCTATGCTCTAGTGTTAGTAAATCTAAAAAAAAGCGAACACAGATCTACACAAAAAAAATTCTATTTATTTTGTTGAAAATCAATCCCAAACGATGTCAAACGTAGGTCGATCCCTGAATTTCTCAAACTTAGTACAAACGGATTGACTTGAGTACGAATTTACTATTCCTAAAATTCATGGACTTGATTTTAGGATTGCAGGATCCGAACTTGAAATGAGCCTTTGGGATTGTTCCAAGTCTTTCGTACTTGAAACTTTAATCCTAATTTTAGATCAAATCATTTTTTTTTTAACCGGAATATAGATTGATTGTTGAAATAGAATAGCATAGATTAGTTATGGGTTGTTCATGTTCATGTTCAAACAAGTGAGCATGTCTTGCTTTAGTTGTTCTGTGACTCATTGGGCGCGTTTAGCAGAAAAACTTGCTCCCTGATCAATTATATATTTCTTGGTAATTTACGTTGCCTACTTTTCCTCTTTAATATAATAGTAACATGATCTTTTCCAAATGGTAATTTTACAAGAGCCCTTAAAAGTATGCTAAATAATAAAAGTAGTTTTATTAATCTGATCAGTGATCAAGTGTTTCTGCTGAACAGGGCCACTGTATTCATTGTGGTCTACTACTTGTTCTATTTATACACATAGCATACTTAAAAGGGCAGATATGTATAAGCGTAGTAATGAAAAGAGCTGCAACGGGCAGCTGTGCTTGCTGCTTGTATTAACAAGCGCAAATTTTCAGTCTCTGATATTGAAAGCGCTGCAGCTGGTTTCCTTCGACCTTTAACGCTCTTGAAGGCCAGACTGGGACGCCTAACTGGACTTCAAAAATTGTTCCTTAAGGCAGTTTTTGCACCAAAAGTTGCAGATTTCTTTGACATTTCTGCCATTTGGTCTTCAAATTTATACAAAGGAATCAGGCTACTTTAAGTATCATTCCAATGCGAAATAAAGTTAAAGTTAAAATTGGCTGTTACAGCGTCCAAATGGGGCCAAGCCGAGCTTCTCTCAATCTCTTGGCTCGTGTGTCTTATAATTTTCGCTAAAGAGAATGGGATCTACAGTTTAATTTTAAATTTAAGTATGCTTACTTCAGCATATATTACATCAAGGTGGAACGTAAGTCTAGTGTGACCAGATTTATTAAGAAATTACAGCAAATCGTGAATTTCGTGGTATTTTTCAATTACCATCATTAACATCATTATAGGTTTCATTCATTTGCTGTTAAGAGCAAAAGAACTTCTTAGGTCCGTATGGGCACTATGTAAAGGAATCATTACTTCTGCTGCTTCTTTTATTTTGTATAAAACTTTGCGTTGCTTCGCAGTTATTTATAGGTCTTTTCAATGCACTAAGGTACCAAAATCTCAAAAGAATCAAAATTTTAGTTTAAGTTTGACAATATTTGATTTTGAGATGAAAATTTTTAATTTTTTTCAAAGAATTTTATATGAAAAATTTTTTTTTTGTAAAATACGAAAAGAGTTTTTGTTAAAAATTGAAACATAGAGATAATAAATCTTGATTTTGAGCATATTTAATCTGTATTTTTCTAGATTGCCAGCTTTTTGAAATAGAAATTTTCAATCATGGTTTTAGTTTTATTTTTGTCAGTATATAATAACCGGGTTTTTACCATCTCTTTCTGGTGTTCATTGTGGTTTTTTGATAAATAATAATCCTCATACAATAAACTTGTTGTCTGCTACTTTTGTACGTCGAATTTTGTTGTTGTTTGTTTAAGTGGCACCAGCTGCCCATTGAATAAAAATGTGGATTTAAAGGAACGACCTCTACACATGCAAACATTTAAGTTCATACCAACATAGGTTCTCAGTTGGTGGTGTTTCATATCTAGATCGGTCTAAACCGTGTACTATTTTTGGGGATGTGGAAACCGTTTGGAAGTTATCATTTGCTGCCGCTTTAGTTTCTTTTCTATTTTTGTTTGTTTAATTTGTAAGTCACATAGAAAAGTATAAAGTAAGATGCATGCCTCGAGCCGGATATAGCTAGTTCTGTTTTTCGGTTTTCGTAGGAAGTAAGTAAGTAAGTTAGTTTAGTAAGTAGGTAGTTGTCGACAGGTAGTTGTGGTTGAGACCTACAAGATTTAGCTACATACTTAAACTCTATCGCATAGATGGATAGGTGGTGTATTTGTGTGTGTGTGTGTGGGGGAGGAGGGGGGAGAACGTGAGTTAAGTAAGTTGGTCCAAATTGCTCATTTTATGCCTGCCTGATATTTGGAACATTTTGCACTGTGTGTGGTTGTAGTTGTTGTTTTGGTTTAATTTGTAAATACTTTTAGTAACATTTCTCTTTTCTTTTTTTTTCATTTTTTTTTTTTTTGAAGGGGGAAGCGTTTTTAATTGACTGCCAAAATGTAGACTAATATTTTCTGGTACACCGAAAAGCTTTGGTTTTGTTTGAATTCTAAACTAATTGAATTATGCTTAAAATGGTTTTCATTTTGGTAAAACACCTAGAGTTTGTTTCATTTGTTTAATATTTATAGATATACATATAAAGTTTTAGTTTTTGTTGGAAAGTTGTTATTGGATTTTCGTTTTTTTTTTTTTTGTTTTGTTAAATTCAAGTTTTAGTCTTTATGTTTTTCATTAAACAAAGGGAAGTTGGTGGCCTGAAATGTGGTGAATAGTTTAACAAACAATATTAAAGCTTTGCAGAGCTTTCACATGCACACGATTCTCACACACACGGGCCGGCTGGCCGCTAGCCGCTGGCAGGTAAACGCTTTCAAAAGCTCACCAATACTTACACACTGGCCTGCATACATACATACATAAATAAGGCAACAAATCAATTTGATGTATTTGTCAGCTAAAAGTGGTTCGTTTAGGTACATCTAAGAGTTGTTTTTGCAAGTAATTTGTAGAGTGTTCGTAGATGCGTGTGACATTAACTTACAATTTAGCCAGCTAGTTTCAAATCTAACTACAAAAAAACAAATATCCGGCATATGTGGGTATGTAGACAGGTTCCAAAAACCGTTGACTACTTGAGCTTACGTGCTACAACAAACAAACGAACAAACATACATACATACATACATTCAATCTGTGTTTCCGTAGGACACTTGACATTGATTTTTGTTTTTGAAAAACCCCAAAACAAAAAAGTTACACAAATTTAGACATAGTTTTTTTTCTCTCGATATTGTTGCAATTTGCTAGACATGTATATGCTTTTGTATATTTTGTATTTAGTTTTAGTTTTAGTTTATTTTTGCTTAAGTTTAAAAAAAAATTGTTTTCTCTTTCCTCCTGTGACCAAGTGCCAGCTTGGTTGCAATTTTCTGTTGATTCATATTTATCAGGGAGTTTGCCTTGTCATGCTCACTTTATCATCATTCTACAACATTCTTATGCTCATAATGCATATGTGTTGGTGTGTGTGTGTGTGTATAGTACATTTAACATAATTACATACAGAAATTTACATTGATGATGATAATTAGTTTTTGATTTTTTTTTGTTTTTTTTTTTTTGCTTATTTTTTCGGGGGAAAACACACACTTTTCGGGATATGTGATTAAGTTTTGTATGCATATTTTAGTAAGTGTTTTTCTTTGTTTTTCTTGTTATGATAGTTAATTGCTGGCTTTAGCTTGCACTGCTTTTAAATGCATTGTTTCTCTCTGATTTAAGTCGCTGGTTAACGGAAACTCAACTCTCCATATCAAAGCTTTGATTCTAGGGGCTCAGAGACAGCAGCAGAAAATAAATCAAAAAAATATGTATTGAAATGGGGGGGGGAATTCATTTATTATTGACAGATAACCACAATTGAAGTTAAACGTTTGATTTGATTAAAATAAATACACACAAGTGTGTACATACATGATAATCAATTTCGTCAAGTGCTTAATTGACAGGTGGGGTTTTTTTTTTTTTAAATAATAAAATGAATATTTAAAATAGCTAAAAAAAAATACAGTTGATTCGCTTAATTAATGGTTGTGTTCTGGTTGTTTAATATTTCCATCGCTTTAGTTCTTTTGTTCTCGTACTGAACTGATATAGAGGCATTTGTAAATAGTACACCAAGATGCACGTAATTGTCTTGGTAAAAATTTGAAAAAGATTCCAGACCTAAAGACTCACTATGAACGAATTTTTACATGGCTCGAAACTCAAAGAAAGTTAATTTACCATATATCAACGCACAGTCTAAACGGCTAATATTGCGAAGCTTCATTTTAAACAGTCTAGCTTGCTTTTGTGACCCAAAGGCTTACTAAGAAAGCATTTTTTAAAAGGCACGAAATTGTGTGCAGTAGTTTCTTTGCAATATCAACGCACGGCCTTAACAGCTAACGGTATAAAGCTACAATTTGGAGAGTCGCTGTCTTTTGTGACCTAGAGGCTCACTAAGACTGGATTTTTTAAATGCTCTATATTTAGGAAACTTAAGTTTGAGACTGTCAATTAATTTGTTCAGTTTAAACAAGTAAGAAAGTCGGTCAAGCCCGACTTTAATATACTCTGTACCTGTTTGTATGTAAGTGATAACTTTCAAGTGTGAGGGTTTTTCAAAATCTGGGGGTGGCAACTCTTTCGACTATCGTTCATCTGGTTGAACAACGATGTATGGGGGCTCGATAAGTAATGATGAGTAGAATTACCCTAGTACATAACTCGTAAAATTATAAAATTTGTATATAATTTCCTATTCCAATTGCATCGCTCCTCTCATACTTGGTCTTTGCCTACTTACACAAATATCTATGGGAAAGAAGGGAGAGGGGACACTGAAAGCTGCGCAGTCCAGTAAGCTAATGCCGTCAAGGCAATTCCAATTGGGAAATTACCTGTAAGCTATTGCCATCTCGCTCTTTCTTTCTCGTAAGTTCTACCAATCGCTGAGGTGTTGTTGTTGTCGTTGCTTTAAATTTTCTTTTACATATAGCGCCACTATTGTTCATCTGATCGGAAAACGATGTATAGGGGCTTGATAAGAAATTATGAGTAGAATATATGTCTAGAAAGTTCCAACAACCTAACTCCAAAATTGTGGAAGATATTAAGTTTTTTTCAATTTGCGGGGGAGGTAGGGGGCGTGGCAAAAATCAAAACTAAACTTGATCTACCTGCAAGTATAAGAAATATATGTTCCATACACCTCAAACCTCTATCTCTCTGTGTACCTTCGGTACAGAGTATAAAAATAGTGTTCCGAAATTTTCTCTCATTTTTGTGTACTTGATCGTAAGATTTGATTTACTTTAAATTGAAATTATTCATTTCGGTAAAAAAAAAAAAATAGAGTTTAAAAGGCAGATTAAATTTCTGTCTTGTATACTCAATCCGTTATATTTTTTTCTGTTCTTGAAACAAGCGCGCGTTCTTAACAGTATATGTACCATCCATTCTAAATCGACGAATAAACTAAGAAAATTCGTTCTTAAAATCAAGGCTGCAAGCCTCCCGATTTTCGTAAGAGGTTTAGTGAGGAATCTTTGGGTTCGGCTCACGGACCGGTTTTTGGATCCTCTGAACCCTAGGTTTTGGTTCGAACCTCGGTTTACTTGAACAAAACATATTATGAAGCTTGTTTTTACGATTAATTTTATACGATTCAAATAGTTTGATTATATAATATAATTTAGGCGACCTAAGTCTTTTTCAAATAGCGCCTTGATTAGGTCAATTTAGGTTTCCACCTTCGGATTAAAATTTCAAATACGAGTCGAATCCGATTGTACGTACTTTGGTTTCATAACATCTGGAATCCACCTTCACCTGACATTTATTGGAATTGATTTTTGTCCCGATATCTTTTTTCGTCTGTGTCGGCATGCTTACTTTCTGTAAATGGTAATTTCTACTAGATCTTAGATTAGAAGGAACAGACTATAGTGTTGAAAATGCTCGTACAACTTAGATAGCAGAATATTATTTAAAGACCTTTATAAAATGTTAAAACATTTTCGATGTTTGTTCTCTTGGACTATTTTCGAAAGAATCTATAAGGTCACTGATAGATTTTTTATTTGACATTGGTTCATTGGTGGTTATAAACTTCCCTTCTTTATAGTCAGTCGTAGTCATTGAAAGTTAAATTTTAAATAATCAAATCCAAAATTTATTCCCTCTGAAAAAGTACTAAATATTGTGAACGGAACCTTTTTTTTTTTTTGAATAAGTGATTCGGTTTAAGTTCAGGTTCGAGGGATAAAATATGTATTAGGTTGGGTTCATGGTCCGGTTCGTCTAATTCAAAAATCCCGAACCGTTCTTGAAATATCACCGACTCTCTTTAACACTGAGCTGAGGCTTGACAAAACAAGGCCGGATGGTTCTTATATGCAAAAAGTCGGTTCTCCATTAACAAGCGTTCTTAAAATAAACCCACCGTTGTCGGTAGAAAAAAACTTAGCCTACTTTTAAGAAAGAAAAACGATGTTTTCGGTACATTCAGAACAGATTTTTTCCGAGTGTAAAGCTAAGTTCACACAGGCAAATAATTTGCACAAATTTTAATGAAAATTTGTCAAAATAGACCCAAATAGGGAATTTATCAGAACTTTTTGAGCAGATTATTAGCGAGTGGATCCAACGCTTTAGTTTTTAGTCCTGCAAAGTCTGAGGTCAAATATAAATATGGAAAAATTTTCAACGAAATTTGGGTTAATTATTTGCGTGTGTGAACTGAGCTTAAGTAGTATAACTTTGAGTAATTGTTTGTCTATCACTAAAACTAAACGCAAGGGCGCCATAACCATAGCTACAACAACAACAATTTTTTGCCTAAGCGACCAGACAATATTTTTATGTATATGCTTGAGTGTGCTATTTCACTTTTCTATTTCTTCCACTTTTTTTAAAAAAAAACTGATTGGGATTTATTTTTGAACATTTAATTAGTTTTTGTTAATTTCTTATGCGTCTCCTATACCGTTAAATGCATTTATTTGAGGGAGGAGAGATATAACAGGCCGGGCCTTGAGGGCACAAAGTTTCACGGATTGCTCATCGCTGAACTATGCTAATTCTTTGATCAGACAAAATAAATTTTTTAGATGGAAAGAGTACGTGAAAGTAAGATTTACACCATGAAGCAAACTTCATGAAGTTTTCTTAGTAGGCGAGAGAATTAAATGTAATTCCTTACTATTCGCTTAAAGGGTCTGAAAGATTTCCTCTAAATTCCACGCCTACTAAGAAAACTTCTGAAGTTTGCTCATGTGTAAACCCGACTAAGAGATGGGCAAGAGATCTTGGGTTCCAGGGGATCCGAATTGAAATGATTGGTAAATATTTTTAAATATTCCGCAAGTCACGCGAAAAATTTATAATAACGAAATTTAAGAATTCTCATGTCACTTTCTACAGAAAATTAATCTTTTAAGGTTCGGGCACCGCAAAATTCGTTAAATCCAGCCGGAATCCCCTACTTTAATCCCCTTTATTAATGAGATGTTAAAGCATTTAAAACGGTTGATTTGAACGGTCTTTATCAATGACAGCGAAGGCTCCCATAGCTCCGGGTGTTAATTTTTGGCAACTGTCGTCAGTGAGTCGCACAGGCACTTGCTTCGCTTCGGATAGAATACCAAAAACAAACTGCATGAAGTGCTAGCGCCAGATTATAACAAGCAGACGACTGCAAAAACAAAACACATGCAGTGCACGCGACCGGGACTTGGGCAAACGGATGGCTGCTCGAGTCGACTTTTTTCTGTCGTTGTTGGACTGCTCCCGAACTCAAATTTCTTGCCCACCGCTGCTCTAAGACATCATCAATCGTTTTTATAGAGACATGCACTAAAGTTAAACTACATAATAAATTTTTGTATTTTCAAACAGCACCACAAAATTTTTGTATCCAAAACTTTTGTTAAATCAAAACCAAATGCTTTGATTTGAAACAGGTTCAGATTTGATTATTTTTCACTTGAGCATCGGATCAAAGTATTTTTTGTTGAATTAAATTGTTGTTGAAATTAAATTTTATTCGGTAAAATAACGTCTTGTTGCATAGTTGGTTAATTCGCAAAATTGACTGAGCTCAATAAGTTTCAATTGTGTACGCATCAGAAACATATGTTTCCCCCTCTCTTTTCAATTTTGCCCTGTTGCTTCTGCATGAAAATGGTTCCGTTGTTGATTAGCCAACGTAACGAAGAACTTGCAACTTCTGGTCATCCATTAGAAACACATCACATCATTCATTCCAGACTTCTAATTGAGTGCTGCCAGCAATAGCAGGAGCTGCATCTGCTGTTGCAAAATCGAATTGAATGACCATGAAAGTCGCACCCGCGGGCATCCCACAAACTCGCCATGCTGTGGACGATGACTTTCAATAACGCGTGCGGAAGTGTGTGTACGTCCTCCCAAAAACAAAAAAAAAAAGAGAAAATCATCAAAAAATGGAACACACACACACACCCCCACACACACGCCATCACCACGAACAAGCAAATGGAATTAGGAAGATAAACATGAATGGTGAGTGGCAGCAGACAGGGCAAAGGCAATGGCAATGGCAATGGCAATGGCAATGGAAACCAACCAAAGCAACTGGGCATCCGTTCGTTGGCCAAAATGCCGTTGCATATGCAATGGCAAAAATGTGTTTTGCGTAATTAGACGTGAATTTCGGATGAGAATCGCCCCGACCCGGCTTCAGACCAGTCAACGGGAAGTGCTGCACACAGCCTATTCGATTTGGCAATCAGTTTGTTAATTACCACCTGGCAAATTGACGAATTGAAATTTGGGGTAAGGGTTGGCTCAACGGCTGTCGCGCTGATGGCATGGGGAAACGATTGGAAAATGATGAAAATGTTGTCTTTACTACGGACAGAGGATTCATGTACCTAAAACTGTGCGCTTTGTTAATGTAGCTGGAGTATGTTTGTGTGTTTGAATCTTATGCGGTCGTTTGTTTTGTTATTAACGCATACTATCAAAAGGTTGCCCAACACTGTTTTAAAGTGAGTGTTGTTTAAAGAGATCATGTTATGACTATTCTTCACTTAGAGAAATCTTTTATAGAAACTTATTTTATCTTAAATTAAGCTCTAAAAAGTGCAACAGAAATTTACGATTTCTCTTCTATAATTTTCAACTATTTGCACTCTCTTTTACTTCCTTTAAAGAATTCTTGCTTTCTTACTCTTTTATTGTACATGGCCTGACGTGACGCTACATAAAACGAAAGTGGATTTTGACTCGGATTACAAAATTGCAAAACTCTGCGAATTGGGCAACTTTTTTTTAATGAACCCTTTTTTCAGTAGTTTTTGGAATAATATAAATTTATTTTCCAATTTACCAACTTTTCTCGTTCTTTTTTATTAGGTTACGTGACGTGAATTGACTAGCGTGGCGTTACATTAATTTCATTTGGGAATTTTTTTAGTGAACATAATTTCAATTCAACTAGAAAAATCTTAGGTTTTGCGAAAAGATTGGAATTGCTCAATGACTCTTAGGACTGTAAATCGAAACGAGAAAAAAATGCACCGGGAAACTGACCAAAAAGTAGACCGATATATCGCCATCGCTATTAACGAAAGCTTAAATCCCTTTAATTAAAACAAAGTTTACTTATACATTCTTTTTTGCAGTCTTACACACACTATTAATGGAATGCTCATCATAAATTTGGAAGAAATTGTAGCAGATAATGATGAAGTACAGCCCTGAAGAAGCCAAGAAGCCTTTTTAAGCTGGACAACAACCTGCAACTGTTATTCCACGGAGAAACTGGTGAGTAACTGTTAAATGGTATGCTACGTGGGAATTTAAGTTTCTGGCCTAGGTCACTTCTAGCCATTTTAGGACCAATTGGCCTTTTCCCAAAAAAAAGTTAAAAGATAAAAGCTCCATACAACTCTTTCATGTGTGACCACGTTTGATATCGATTAACGATTAATCAAAAACTTAACTCGGCAGAAAAATGGAATTAACTCGTGAAAATTTTCGTGCAATCATTTTTCACAACTTTCGACGTGGATTATCACGACAAGAGTGCAACGATGAACTTAAATCTTTGTACGGCGATGAAGCACCATCCTATAGCACTGTGAAAAATTGGTTTAATGAATTCAATCGCGGGCGACGCTCGCTCGAAGACGAAGGTCGTGAAGATCGTCCAAAAACAGTCGTTGTGCCAGAAAACATTGATGCCGTGCGTGAACTGATAATGCAAGATCGTCATGTGACATAGCGTGAGATAGAGGCATCCTTGGGCATTTCTTCCACAAGCATACATTCGATATTGCATGAACACCTGGGCGTAAAAAAGGTTTGTTCTCGTTGGATCCCGCACAATTTGACAATCGCTCAAAAAAAGGCTCGTGTGGATTGGTGCAAAGAAATTTTGAAAAAATTTAATCGCAGTGTTTCAAAAGACGTTTATAAGATCGTCACAGGTGACGAATCATGGATCTATGCTTATGAGCCCGAAACAAAACAGCAATCGACCGTGTGGGTCTTCGAAGACGAGCCAAATCCAACGAAAGTCGTTGGTGAAAGAAGCACTTCGAAGCAAATGGTCGCCTGTTTCTTCGGTAAAACTGGTCAAGTGGCGACTGTTCCGCTTGAGCAACGTAGGACGGTCAATTCTGAGTGGTACACTACAATTTGTTTGCCTGAAGTCTTCGGAAAAATTCGAAAAACGAACAAGAGAAGACAGATCTTTGTGCACCATGACAATGCGAGCTCTCACACATCAGCTCACACCAATTGAATTGATGGGTCATCCGCCGTACAGCCCTGACTTGGCACCCAATGACTTCTTTTTATTCCCGCACATCAAGGGAAAAATGCGTGGTCAACGATTTTCAACGCCAGAAGATGCGATTGAAGAGTTCAAAAACCATGTTTTGGAGGTGTCTCAATCGGAGTGGAAAAAGTGCTTCGACAATTGGTTTGAGCGCATGCAAAAGTGTATAAATCTTGCTGGAGAATACTTTGAAAAACAATAAAACCATTTTTGATCATAAATATTCGCGTTTTCATTATTAGGCCAGAAATATATATAGCAACCTACGTATTAGAGACTGAACCATTTAAATACTAAAGCTGCTAAAAATAAATTGGAAAGGGAAATTCCTTAACTAAATTTTTAAAAAATTCTTTTAAATTTCAATCAATGAAATTTTTTCAAATCGTGCTCTTTCGAATGAAATCATGTAAAAACAGAATCAAATTTTGATTGTAAACCGTGTTATATCAAAACCATGTAAAAAAAGACCGAAGACAGAATTAGGTGTAGCAACCTACGTATTAAAAAAAAGTTCTCCAACACACAAAAAAAATATAATGAAAACGTCGTATAAAGATTCCTCTTAATTCTGGAGTACAAATCGATTGTGAGGCTTTCGCAGTATTCTTCCCAACAGGATATAATTAAATCTGTGCAAAAGCAGTCCTTGTTGTGGGCCCTGCCCGATTGAAGCGTTGATAAATGATATTCCGCGTTAGTTTTGCGATTCGTTTAATTTGATTTTTATCTTTTGACAAAGCTAAGATAAAAAAGGAGGTACCCAAGGCAGAAGTCAAGAATCCATCGTAATTACAGCCAAGTTCTCTTTGACAATGCCTATCATAGACATACTAGGTATCAATTTTTTAGAAGAAAATAAAATTAAAAAGAAGAATGATCCAATCCATGGTAAGGCCAAAGCAAAAAATATAAAGAAGAAAAAGTGCACAATAGGTACGTATTACCCTACTAATTATAGCAAAGCTAATAACTGACATTAATTAAACATAAATAAAGAAAAAAAATAAAAATAAAGAAATAAATAAATAAAAGAAAACAATTTCAATGTGTCGCTGGCACAAAACGATAAGAAATATTTGAGACTCAACCACTTACAAGTCAACTCGGTTTATACAAAAACAAAACGAAAATTTGAAAAAGTCAAGGCCTAGTGATGCGTCTCTTGAAATGCCTACATAGACATACTAGGTACACATATTTTAGAAGAAAAAAAAAAAAGAAGAATGATCCAATCCATGGCAAAAAATAAAGGAAAAAGTGCACAATAGGTACGTTACCCTACTAATTATAGCAATGCTAATAACTGACATTAATTAAACATAAATAAAGAAAAAAAAATGCAAGAAATAAATAAAATAAGAAGAAAACAATTTCAATGTTGTCGCTGGCACAGCCAGACGAATAATGAAATATTTGAGACCAACCCCTTACAAGTCAACTCGGTTTATACAAAAAAAAACACGAAAATTTGAAAAAAGTCAAGGCCTATGTGATGCGAAAAAAGTCAAGGTCTATGTGATGCGTTATGAAAAAAATATATTTAATTAAATCAACCAACCAGTTGGCCATCCTTGATTTCTACGTATGATCTGCAAATTTTGCAACTTCTGGTGAATTTTATTTCAATTTATGGTGTTAAAGTACATAACAAACACCCAACTTTGCAGATTCTGTGAGGAGAACTGTTTTAAAAACTAGACCCCACTAAAATCCTGGCATTCGTACAGGAAATAGGGCTACTAGGGGAGTTGTAAACTCAGCAGGGGGCACAATAGATCAATACTGGTCGCAGTGCATTATATCCCCAAACGACAAACTAACTACGTAAAGAATGTTTGCCCAAAGTTTAAGTAAATTCTTTGTTTATTGCAATTTGCAATATCCAGAGTTGAAAGGGAAATGTAGGTGTTAAAACAAAAAGTAGTAACGTCTTCAAAACTATTGAGCTTCCTCTCAAGCCCACTTGGGAACCTTTTTCTTATCCAATGGGTGTTTTTGTAAATTCAGTAGAAGTAAAAGGAATAGCAAAAATTTTAAAAACGTAAATTTCGTTCCGAATTTCGAGACGATTTTCGTGTAAACGTTACTATATTTAACTTTAGTTTTATAAATTTATATGTTTGTGACAAGCAAATATGTGGCTACTAGATACCGTCGTCCATTTTAGAACACTTTCGAGTTTTCACCAACCTAATCTAGTAGCCGTAGATTTACTTGTCTCCTTCTATATATTATATATATTAATATAACATTTTCACTTAAAATAGAATCGTTTACACGAAAATCGAGTCGGAATTTTGAACATGGCCCATAGTTTTTACTTGATGTATGTGTCACATACATACTACATGAATTTGTTCTTAAAAGGTACGTCTAACGTACATAAGATAAAAATGACCGTCCAAAACCCAGCCCAAGCGGGCTAATTTTTGCACCATTTCGTGAAGTTCGTGAATTTTAGTTCACAAATCAAGCCCGACGTTCACAGAAAAACTCCAAATCCTTCCAAAGCTTAGCTGGAATGCATTCGGTTTTACACTCTTGCTAACTTGGAATTCCCAAGCAGTTATAGCAATGCTGACATGAAAAGACAGTTGTTGGCATGCAATCGTTGGGCAAAGTCACAGAGAAAGAGTATTAGAGAGGAATTTTAAGACGACTCTCAAAGTGGTAGCCCGAGTTGAGATACTTTCGAAGTGTTGCTAGCGATCTCGAAATGTGGCTAAGGTCTTATCAGAGGTCGCATTTAACAGTCAACAATTATTTTCGTTCTGCTCTTCTCATAACAGAGACAACAAAATGTTAGGCCCAACCTGTTTTGCTCAGAGCAAAAACAGTTCTGTTACTGCGATCGCGCTCACTGCTCAGTGGCTCTGGGTTGAGCAAAAGCACTGATCTGTCTAACAGAGTGCACTTAACAGGAGCGCTTTCGTCAACTGCACAACGAAAAGTGTTTTTTGAGCGATCCAAACTAATGAAGGGTCTCGTTCAAGTGTCTTTGTTTTTGTTGTTGAGCTGCGATTACAGAGGCAGCCAGTTAGAGAGGGAAAGAGAGAGCACGTTTAATTTGCTATATATGTATGTGTGTCTATATATACACGTATAGACGATATTCTGTTTTGCAAGAAGATTCGGCAGACTGAGGCGCGCACACATAAGCAAAAAACACTTTGGGCGTCTGCTCTCGACGAAGTGTGCTTCTCAATAACAGTTCCATGGACAAAACGATTAAACTGGTTTCTGCTCAGAGCGGTGATCGCTTGAAACAGAAAAAGAACGAAAAGTGTTTTTGGCTTCCAGCTTTTAAAAGTGTTCAGCAAAGACTGTTTTCTTGCAGACACCATGAAAGTGTTGAGCGATTTTTGCGAGCTATGGGTCTTATCACACATATAGGAAAACACGGTGGTTAGAGCGAGACGGACATTGTCTTGACTTTACTCAGAGAGCGACAATAACAAAGAACAGCTGATTATTTCTCTGTTAAGTTTGTGGCGACCGAGCAATCGTTCTCTCTAATAATATTGCTCTGTGAAAAAATTGTAACTAAGACTGGATTTACATGATGAAGCAAACTTCATTAAGTTTTCTTAGTAGGCGAGAGATTTATATGTATTTCTTTACTATTCGTTCAGACCTTTTAAACGGATAGTAAAGAAATACAAATATGGTTTATGAAATGACACCACCGTTACCGGTTCAAGAAAAAGAGGGATTACTCTACTTTTATCAACGAATGTGCTTGATTTCGGTCATTTTATATACAGTACATTAATAGAAAAATGCATGAACCGTTTCTCAAGACCATTTCATGGCTAAGCTGTAAACTTAGTTTGTGAAAGTAAGAGTTTCGATTTCCATAGTTAGGCCAAAGGCATCAAAACTAACAAATGCTCATTTACGTCTTGTTTTTACTTGAAGTTCGTTAATTTGTTCGCAAAAGGTTTGCGAAAGCTTCGTAAAAGGTTCGTTAAAGGTTCTTTTTAAGTACGTTTGCATACTTTAATAGAATAAATGAAGGAAGCTCGTGCTTAAAGCCCATTTGCAAAAATGTTTTGGTAGTCCATGGATATTTTCTGTATTTTTAGTTTGTGGAAGTAATTGTTTCGCAAAAAGTATTAAAAGTGACCACTTAAATGTTAATTGACGTATAATTAGTGAGTCTTTACCAGAAAGGTCCCAAATCATGACTGTTAGAGCAGTTAACATGATCTTAAAATTTCGTGCATCATTCGTGAGTTTTTGTAATTTTTCAAATACAAAGTGAAATAGTTAATTGGCACGAGATGTAGACTGTAGCTTGAATTTTACGCCAACTTGGAAAATATGTTAAAAAAAAGCCTCGTGTAAAAGCTGCATTAATTTAGACCTTTTAAAAAACGTTTTTTAACAGTTTGGCGAATATTTAGCTAAAAAATTCGTGTTATTTTACGATTCGTGCTTGGTTCGTGTACCCATTTAGTAAGTTCCTGGCACCCAAAAGTAGGCAACAAAAAATTGGTTTCTTGCAAAATCATATATAAATATGTATATATTTGTGTGTATGTGTGTATGTATGTGTCTGTGTACATAAATTAAAATACTTAAAACATTAACAGAAAAAAAAAAGAATTTTTATAAATTTATATAAAATTAAACAAATTTAAAAATAATAATAATTTGCCATTTTCAGATCAAGTACATTGGGAACATGAACAATGAAATGCCAATGATGAGGATTACCAAACTAAAACTTAAGGATGAACTGAGCGGCTGCTGCTGCTGCTCCTGCTCCCACTCCCTCCTGCGTCCCTTCTTAAACATTTTCGGGCTCTGGCAATTTGCGCTCACAGCAATGACAGACCAGCGCATTCAAACGCTGCCCAATGGCCGACCAAACTGTAATTGACATGGAGGACACCTCACAGCTGGAGCCGGCATCGCCATTCTCATCCTCATTATCGTCCACATCTTCATCATGGAGGGCCTCCTCCTGCGTCTGCAGCAAAGCCAGAAAGTTGCCCTGATTGGAGAGCGAGTTGTTGGTGGTGGTGTCATCGGTGCTCCCCTGTTGTCAAATCTTTGGCGCCGCCTCCGATGAGGAGACACTGGCCAAGCCCAGTTCAATGCTGAGGCTGGCCGGCAGGGCCACATTTGTGGCAGTGGCGGTCACAGGCGGAGCTGGAGGAGCCACACCAACTACACCACCGCCACCACTGCTGCTGTCATCATGGCGCGATGATTTGCGGCTGCTATCGCCGGAGGAGTAACGTGTCAGCCCAGCGGTACGACTGCAGGGCACATCCAGACTATAAGCTCGATGGCGATGTGTGATGGTGTGACCATCCCCCGCAAGTGTAACACTGGGCGATTGCAGGCTATTCGATATGGTGCAGCAGATGGCCTGCGGCTTGCCGGCATCTGGGGTGTCGCCGCCGCCGCCGCCTCCTGCCCCAGTTCCGCCGCCCACTGTACCCGCACCATTGGCATTATTGTTGGCCCGGCCGGAGCAGGGACTGCTGCGGGTGCTGCCGAAACGTTTGTTGCCCTTGTCAAAGCTGAAGCTAAAGTAGTCCGAGAATTGACGCAATCGTGACTTCCAGGAGCTGGTGCCCGTGCTGCTGCTGGGCAGGGTAACGCCAGCGGCGGCTCGGCTGCTGCTGCCGCTGCTGCGAGTGCTGCCATTACTGGCCAAAGTGGACTCCACCGGTTGGCCAGCCCCCGGCGAGATGTTGCCATTGGATGAGGTGGCCGACGAGGCATTGACTGCCACAGTTACCTTCTGCTCCTGCTCCACCAATGCCCCATCCTGCGCCTCGGTGCGCGCCAACAGTTGATGCAGCTGCACACTTGTATTGGCATTCGTATCCGCTCCCGCTGTGTTGCCCGTCGTTTCCAAACTGCTGCGCTGATGCCGGCCATAGAAGACATTGCTGTCGGAGATCACCTGCGGCAGGTCATCGGACAGCCGGCGATTATTGCTGGTGCTATACTGATCCAAGCTGACGGCCCGATTGTTGCCAAAGTGACAGCGATTGCTGTGATAGCCATGGATATTGCCATACGAGTTGCGCATGCGCTGACCCCCGCCGCTGCTGCACAATTCGCCAATCATTGAGGGGCGCTTCTCGCGCGATGATTTGCGTGATGTGGAGTGCGAGGATTTGCTGCGATTGCTGCTGCCCTCGGTGTCCACCTTGAATTTGGAAGTCATCTCGGCCACCTGAAGTGATACAAGAGCAAAAGAAAAAACATTTATATAATATTTCTTTTGGAACCGTATCAGGATGAGAACAAATAATCGGCATAGAAGTGATCGCTTTCTATTACGAATGTATACAAGTTTTTGAAATAAAACAAAACTATTGTTGTTGTAATCGATTCTTTGAACTATTTTACAGAGCTGTAAAAGATTTATATAATTTTTGATTTTAAATCTTAATGATTTATTTGAATCTTGATTGATTTCATTGAGCTTTAAAATCATCAAGATTTAAATCTGATTCGATCATGAAAGATTGCGTTAAGTTGATTTATAATTCATATTGAAGCAATCTGATTGTAAGTATTGATTGAACTCATTTGATTTAAATCATTAAAGATTTAAATTATTTCATTTGATTTAAACCGAACTTTTGAAATTATTTGTGATTTATTTTCTTATAGATTTATATCATTTTGATTTTTTAATCATCCGAGAATTCTAGATTTTCATTAAAATCATTTAAGATTTAAATTTTTTCATTAAAATCATTAAAGATTTAAATTTTTTGATTGAAATCAAATGATTTAAGTCTTTAAGATTTAAATCAAATGAATTAAATCAAAATATTTACAATCTAATTGCTCCAAAATGATTTATAAATCTCCTTAAAGCAATCTTCAATGATTGATTCAGATTTAAATCTTGATGATTTAAAGCTGAAATGAATGAAATCTTTAGTTTTTAAATCAGGTTGAGATTGAATCGTGAATCGTTGTATTAGTTGTCGTTGTTGTAAAAATGTTATTGTAATAGTTGTTGTTGTTGTAAAAGTTGTTATTGTTGTTAATGTAATAGTTGTTGTTGTTGTAAAAAGTTGTTGTAAGAATTATTGTTGTAATTGTTGTTGATGAAATAGTTGTAGTTATAAAAGTTGTTGTTGAAAGAGTTGTTGTTGTTGTAGAAGTTGTTGTTGTAATAGTTGTTGTTGTAAAAATTGTTCTTGTAAAAGTTTTAATAGTTGTTGTTGAAAAAGTTGTTGTTGTAATAGTTGTTGTTGTAATAGTTGTTGTTGTAATAGTTGTTGTTGTAATAGTTGTTGTTGTAATAGTTGTTGTAGTAAAAGTCGTTGTTGTAAACGTTGTTGTTGTAAAAGTTGTTGTTGTAAACGTTGTTTTTGTAATAGTTGTAGTTGTAAAAGTTGTTGTAATAATTGTTGTTGTTCTTATTGCTGTTGTAAAAGTTGTTGTTGTAAAAGTTGTTATTGTTGTTGTAATTGTTGTTAATGTAATAGTTGTTGTTGTTGTAAGAATTATTGTTGTAATTGTTGTTGATGTAATAGTTGTAGTTGTAAAAGTTGTTATTGAAAGAGTTGTTGTTGTAAAAGTTGTTTATGTAATAGTTGTTGTTGTAAAAGTTGTTCTTGTAAAAGTTTAAATAGTTGTTGTTGTAATAGTTGTTGTCGTAATAGTTTTTGTTGTAATAGTTGTTGTTGTAATAGTTGTTGTTGTAAATGTTGCTGTTGTAAAAGTTATTGTTGTAAACGTTGTTCTTGTAATAGTTGTTGCTGTAAAAGTTGTTGTTGTAATAATTGTTGTTGTTCTTATTGCTGTTGTAAAAGTTGTTGTTGTAATAGTTGTTATTGTTGTTGTAATTGTTGTTAATGTAATAGTTGTTATTGTTGTAAATGTTGTTGCAGTAAAAGTTTTTGTATGAATTGTTGTTGTAAGAGTTGTTGTTGTAAAAGTGGTTGTTGTTGAAAAAGTTTTTGTTGTTGTAATTGTTAATGTTGTAGTAGTTGTTGTTATAAAAGTTGTTGTTGTAATTGTTTCTGCTACTTCCTTAAGTTCGGGTTTTTAGCTAATTGGCCAATGCTCTTTTACAATAAAACACAGGGTGCTTATGGGACTGTCCGATTTATTGTATATTTTGTTTTATAGGATACATTAAACTGATTGTTATTTACAAACTATATGCTTGTCATGATCAAGGACGTATCCCTGCGGTACCACCGTAATATATTCCCTCGCAGAAGCCGAATCTTCATTTCACACTACAATAGTCTGCCTTTTCAGCTTTCGCAGTTTATCGACTGTGCTGATTGCAAAAACGCACGCTTTATCCCAAGTCTCTTGGTAAGCAATTATCCCCCGACACTAAGTTCGCCACCGTTAGGCTTAGTACTGCAGCGCTCTCCTAAATCTCACATTCAGCATCGAATAGAGCCGGACACTCAAAAAGGACATGGTCACAGAGCATTATTGTTAGAGATAACGATTGCTCGGTCGCCACAAACTTAACAGCGAAATAATCAGCTGTTATTTGTTATTGTCGCTCTCTGAGTACAGTAAAGACAATGTCCGTCTCACTTTAACCACCGTGTTTTCCTATATGTGTGATAAGACATTAGCAACATTTTAAAATCGCTGGCAACATTTCGAAAGTATCTATATGCGTAATATCTCTTCTCTAATAATAATGCTCTGTGACATGGTTAGCCCTCGCCGCAAGCGGTGCAGCAAACTGAGCTTTCATGCCGCTTAGTAAATGCGTTAAGCCGTGGCCTGATCTCTTTCTAATTAGCTTTGTTGATGCCTAACAACCGCTTTGCTATCGCCAAATAATGACTCCTCTGGTTGGCCGAATTTAGTATAATTTTTTGGTATTAATATAATGCAAAAGTGTATAAAATTGATCTTTAGTATATTTAAGTATTAAAATGCTGATAAATAAAATCAGTTTAATTTAATATCAAAAGTATCAATCAGAAACAAAAAACAAGTCAATTAGATACTTCAAGTATTAAGGAAAATATGATACTCGAAAGATTCATAATAATGACTAAATTGTATGATTTTCAAAATTTTTTAAAATTTGTATTGAGAAATCTAAGGGTTACCCCCTTCCCCCCCCCAACGCTTATAAAATGTTCCCTTAAAAATAAGTGATCGCATTATTTGTTGTCAAACCTGTTTAAAATATAATTATCTCAACTTACATCCACTTCGGTGGCCGTTTCCGAATCTCCGCTCTCGCTGCCCTCGGGCAGATCATGCAGCTCAGCGGCCATACCGCCCGGCTCATCCACCGAGGTACGGGAGGCGGACTTTTGTGATGGAATACTGCGACGTGACTTGACACTTATGCCAGAGCCAGAGCGTGGCATTTGGGGTGAAATGCTGCCTGCTCCACCGGCTCCAGCATTGCCGGCATTTGATTTATCCAGAGTCAACTTGTCGCCGGTTGTGCCCGGTGTACTTACCATGGCCGCATTGGAGTCCATGGTGCCGCTATTACTATCCGAAGTGGCGGAGGTGTTGCTATCGGCCACAGATTTGCGTATTTTGGTTTGCGCTTCATTCAGGCGTCTGTTAATAAGCAGGGAAATCATTATGCTCCACCACAAACCCTCCTCCCCTCCCCATTTCCACTCTCACCTGTAGTACTCCAGCGCAATGCGCACCGGTATGATAATCAGCTCGGTCAGCTCTGGCACCAATTCACCCAAAGCCTCAAACAGAGGCAACAGCACCAGACCAATGAAACGCACCTGTGAACCCGGTTTGCTCACCTTATCGGGATCCATAAACGGTGTCACCGGCAAACCCTCTGACTTTTCGGCCGCACTCTGGGCAAAGAACTCTTGCAGCAGACGATCCAGCCAGGGCTCGGCCACATCCATGGGACGCGCTTCGTTCGAAATGTCAGCCACCTTGATGAGGATCATGCACAGCTAAGGAAGATAGAAGCGGGGCATGAGAGTTGATGTAAAATGGAACAGAATATGCGGCAGAATTGCTTACCAAATTGATGTGCGCACGATTGCTATAGTCAAAAGTCGGTGTTACCTCCATAAATTGGGTGAGAATCTCATTGTGACGGGCCATATCTGTGGCCAAAATGCAACGTATGATACCCTCACGTATGGTGCTGCAATTGGAAAGAGAGAGAGAGAGAGAGAAATATGGGGATTAGTTGGGTTTGGCTAAAAAATCGAACCAAAAGGCGCTGCAACAACAAATTAATTCATTTTTTACTTCACTAGTGTGAAAAAAATTGCATATTGTAAATGTTGAATCAACATAAACTTGAAACGAGAAGGCAAAGCTAACTTCGACTGTGTCGAAGTTTTAATACACTTGAAAAACTTTACTCCAACTGATTTAACCGGAAAAATATATATAGGATATAGATATCAGATATTTCAAATTTTTAAATCATTGATAATAAAAATTTGAAACCATAAAAAAAAGCTTTTCTTAGTAAAACGCATTTTCCGACCGATCGGTCCTATGGCAGCTATATGCTATAGTCATCCGATTTTGATAATTTTTGTCAAAATTATGTGAAAGCATATAAAACTAATATATACCAAGATCGGGGATGCTACGATAAAAAACAAAAAAGTTTTTCTCACTAGAAGTAGTTTTTTGACCGACCGTTTATATGGCAGCTATATGCTATAGTCATCCGATTTTAATAAATTTTTTCAGAAATGTGCGGAAACATATAAAACAAATATATACTACGATTGGAGACGCTACGATGGAAATCAAAAAAGTTTTTCTCACAAAGACTTATTTTTCGACCGATCGTTCCTATGGCAGCTATATGCTATAGTGATCCGATTTTAATACATTTTTCCAGAATTATGTGGAAGCATATAAAACTAACATATACTAAGATAAGTGACGCTACGATGGAAAACAAAAAAGTTTTTCTAACTAGAACTAGTTCTTAGACCGATCGTTCCTATGGCAGCTATATGATATAGTCATCCGATCCGGCCGGTTCCGACATATTAGTTGCGTGCAGTAAAAAGAAGACTCTGTGCAAAATTTCAGCTCGATAGCTTTAAAACTGAGAGACTAGTTCGCGTAGAAACAGACAGACAGACAGACGGACAGACGGACAGACAGACGGACGGACGGACAAGCGGAAATGAACTCAGCTCGTCGTCCTGATCAAGAATATATATAGTTTATGGGGTCGGAAATGAATATTTCTATGCGTTACAAACTTCTGGGCAAAATTAATATACACTTTTCAAGTGTATAAAAAAAAAGACTTATTTCATTTTAAAACCAGCTTTGCACACAAATTTATTCTTCGCCTTGTCGCTTGTATTATTCAGTTTCTACAACGCCAAATAATGAACTGGAAAAAGGCACACAAAATTCTATATTATTGTACCATATTTCTACGGCAATAACGAAAATCGTACTTAAATTTTCCCACCTCCAGTTTGCACACCAAAGAAAATACATAGCATATGCTGAAAATGCACTCCGTGTTAAATTTTCTGATGTTGTTTACCCATTTTCCAGCTCTCTCACGTTCACACAAATACACACACAAAGACACACACAGACAGCAAAAATAAGCGCTTATATTTTTTTGACATTTTCCAACAAGAGCTACACCCTAAAAGACGATATGGTAAATGCATTTTGTTTCATTTCGCAGGCGGCCCCAGCATCCATCCACAAGAAGACAAACACTATCAGGGGACCAAAGGGAAAGGGTTTAATGTGACTGTGGCAAAAGCTTGTGTACGCTCTATATAAACACAATGTGTTTGTAGCTGCAGTTTTGACACTTTGCTTTGTAAAGGTTTGGTTATACTCAATCCCAGCAATCTAAAAATCGAATTAAAAAGTCACACATTAAATTGTGTATTTAACGTTTTAAAGACAATCGCAGAAGAATAGTAAAACTCATAAGAAATGGTAGAGTCTTGAAGATATCCTAGAGATAGTTGGAGATGGACAAAAATTGGGACTCTTGACTTTAAGTGCCTTTTAAAGATAGTCAACACACTCAAGAAAAACTTGAAAATTTAGTCAACAGTCTTCTTGCTCACTCTCTATTCAAAAAGCAAAGCTAACTTCGTCTGCACCGAAGTTTTGATACACTTGCAGCTTGTCTCTCTGATTGACTATAAATAAAAACTTAGACCTATAATTTAATTTATAAGCACTTTGTCTTGTATCATTGGGATATTAAATGAACCATTACCAGATGCTAGATTTTGAAGGCACAACTAATGGATGAATACTTTGTTTAAAATAATCAAAGTTTCTGAGTTATAAAATATAGTAATCCGATTAGACTTTTGATTTCAATTATTAACCAACAGACTTTCTTATAAAAAGACAGTTTTTGTGCGAAGAGACGGATCCTCACCGGCAGGGAACGTTTATTCTGCCAACTTGATTTTTTTCAAATTTCTACAGTAAATATAGATTAGAAAAGACGCTTTGAGCTACTTTCCATTGCTATCTTAACTCTAGAGCCGTTTATGGTCAAAACTAGCTTGAATCGTCATTGGGGTACATTTGAACCCCAGTACATTTGTATGAGAATCAATCAAATTAAACAGAAAATTGTTATGTTATATTTTATGTTTACAGAAAAATTTGAAATATACATAAAAAAGAAAAACACGGATTTAAGGTTAAGCGGATCCTTGACAAGGTGACATAAAATTGAAATTTTCAGTCAGGATTTATAATATACTAGCGTATACCCGTGGCTTTGCTCGCACTTGTGTAAAAAACTAAGTATTTAAACATGAGCATGAATAACAAAATACATTTTTTCTAATCGTTTTCCGCTAATTTTCCGGTTCTATTTTATAAAAGTTACACTCCTGCACAATTGTGGTTAATTCGATGGCTTTGCCACTTTTGCAGAAAAAGTACAAAATTTGATCGGTTGAACGATTGAAAATCTATCTGTTTTTGTTTAGGAAATTCTGAATCCACAGGACAGCGACGCATATGAGTCTTCAGTAGCAAGGAATCGCAGTGTCGCAAGAAGGTCAAAAGAGTTCAATGCTTCAACTATGAATAACAAGTTAATAGTTTTTTATTAACCATGTTTGCTAGGGAATGGCTTGTTTGAATAAGGTATCAATTTTATCAATTTTGGGTCTTACAAGTCGTGCATCTTGTGGAAAGTTGCCCTGTTCATACGCTTTAAATTCCAAAAGTTTCTTCATCTTCGTACTGGAGGCTTACGTAAGACAAGTTGAGCCATGTCCCTGCCTTCATCACGACGCAAAAGCCTGTTTCGACTCTAAATGGTGCTGCAGATCCCATTTCGTCGACCATCTCGGCAGCCACAACCGAAATTATTTATTTTACTGCATTTATTAGCTTTTCCTCCATTTTTTGTTTCTCAAAAATTATTGAACCAGTACTGATTACGCTGAACTAGCGCTGAACATCTAGTTCATGATTCTCAGACATAACAAGTGTAATGCTAGGTTCTCAACGCCGCGATTTTGTCATCGATAACACGATTTATCGAAGAGATGCGATAAGGTGTCCTCATTGGCCATATTCTTACATACTTGCATTCTTGCATCCATTGAACAGCTGATAAGCTTTTAACTATATGAAGTACTGTGGCGCTATTTGTCATTTTGGAAAGTACAATTAATTTCTATAAATATATATTTAACTAAGTATAAAGCTCCAATTGCAATCATCCCTGCAAATGTTACAATAAAAACCATCTTAAGATGTGCAGACATTCCAACAATAATTTATTTCATCTGCTATTTTGGCCAATTTTTTTTTCCGACTTAAAATTTCACAACTGTTTTGTTTTTGTTATTGGTCACAATTGTGACGATAGGCAGAATTATCGATACTCTAGCGGGAAAGTACTAAAAAAGCCAGATGCAGCTGCATTTATTTTGAATGCAACTTTTTGCCACCACTAGCTCCTATGACTTTTGTATGGGAGAAATGCTGCATCTGATACAAGAATGCAGAAATGCAAGAATGCGCTGCAGTAAAGACCAGGCATAATAGCTCATCATAGTTTTTTCTACAAATTTAAAAAAAAAGGAACACACTCATACACAGCTTTACAAACAGCTGCATTCTTTTAGGTTATTTGGTGCCTCAGACCCGAGTTTGATTCCCAGACGAGAAAAAAGAAAAAAAAACCCAACAACAACCACCAAACAACAGAACATTTCAGGAAACTAATTTCTTCATTAATTCCCCCCTCTCGATAGATTGATTTTATAGTCCTAAGTTAATCTGTTCTGTTCTCGTTTCCAAATTCGATTAGTCGGAATTGGTTGTGTCTTATTTTCAAGAAACGATTAGACCATTCGGTTTATGTATTTTGCCATCAAGACAGTCGTATAAAGATAAATCGAACCTCAAAGTTATTTAAGAAAACGTGAACATTAAGCAATTAACTCCGATTTCACATAATTTTATTGAAATCGAAAACAGGAACTGGCCTGAATATGTTTAGAGTGAAAGGGCTTTAACTTTTTAATTGTGTGACCGTTTTTTGCGGTTTGTGGTGGAAGGGGGGGAAATTTTTCAAATCTGAAACAAACTTGATCTGATATGGTATACTCCTACTTATAGTCTCTGAGATTGACAATTCAAACAGACGGACAGATTGACGGACATGTCTAAATCGACTCGGCTATTGATTATGATCAAGAATATATGTACTTTATAGGGTCGCAAATGTTTCCTTCGGTCTGTTACATACTTTTGCACAACTTTTTGAATCCCCTTTTTACCTATTCTTATGGGTAATACCCTGACAATACAATACAATTCGTTTGCAGTTAGTTATCGGCAGAGTCAAATAAATTTTTGGATTTTTCAATGCTTTAGTTGCAGTTATTGCTGATTTTCGATTTGAAGCCATCAAGATTTTTACAATTAATAATGCCGTCAAAATATATTTAAGGTCGTTTTTCAGACAGCAGCGCTATTGCATTTCGATTAGCAGCAAAAGTGTCTGTTCTCAGCTGGCATTTTCCACCAGACTACTAACTAACTATTGCTTGTACCGGGGTACAATTGTACCCCAACATTTCAGTATCTTGATAGCTGAAAGCCATTTATTCATGGAAAAAATGTTTGAATATTCTTAACTCTTGCTTTTAAATATTGTTGGAGTACAAATGATGGTTTAAGAGTTAACAAAAAAAGGCGGGTAGAATCAGGCTCGAATATTTTAAAAATCAATTGATTGTAATTATTTCTATGTAGTTTTTCTGCTACTATCTTTAGGATATATGGGAAAAAGCTTGAACAGGTCGCCCATCGTTGTCCCCAGGGATTTTGAAAAAAAATGGCTTGTCCTTTTTTGTTTACCTCTCAGCCCAAAATTGAATTAAGCCAAAAAAGAACCAAATCGGTTTTAGAAAATAAATAAATAATAACCGGCAAACTAATTAAATTGTTTCTAACTTTCGTATAGTCAGCGCACACACGTTCATTAATGTACTGCATTAGCTTAAATTCACTTAAATTAATTTTAACTGTTGTGTATGTGGAAGTGAGGGCAGAATGTATTAAAAAAACGAGAGCGTAAGTTAAAGTTGGCTCTGCCCGACTTCGATATACCCGTTACTCAGAGAAAGTTTTATTTGAAAATATATTATTATTAAATCACAAAATTCCCAGAGTAATTATTTGTTTTGATTAGAATTCGACCATACTTCATCTGATCGAGAAATGGTATAAGGTGGGTCGATAAATAATGATGAGTGGAATAATTTTTTAGAAGCTAATTCCAAAATTGTTGAATATATGAGGATTTTTACAAATTGCGGTGTCGGGAGGGGGCAAACTTGATCTGCGTGCAAACGATAGAAGTCTACACTGAAAAAATGGTTGCTCTAGCTATTATAGTTTCTGAAATCTAGGTGTTCATACAGACGGACGGACAGAAGGACATGTCTATATCGACTCGGATTTTAATGCTGATCAAGAATATATATACTTTATGGGGTCGGAGATGCTTCCTTCTGCCTGTTACATACATTTGCACGAAATTAGTATACCCTTTTTACTCTACAAGTAACGGGTATAAAAACACCTTAGGGAATTTATCGATAAGTCGTACAATCGATAACACAACGCTTAAGGTATTAGATTCATAACACAGGCCAACAAAATAACCACTTTTGTGAGCTCTGGCCTTCTTGATGCAAAATTAAGTTTCCTGTTCTGTGCCGTGATTCCAAAACTGGTCTTGGTTTTTCTCTATCAGCTCTTGTTTTCAAGAAATCGCGGAAAATCCATATTGCATTTTTTTTTAGCTTATGGGAAATTATGGGGGTCACACAGTTTTATGAGACAATACAAACATCAATGCAGCCATAAAAAATCAAGCGAGCCGCATCAGCAATCCCGAAAGTGACTAAATTGGAATCAGGGCACAGAACAGGAACAGAATTTTGCATCGAGAAGGCCAGATCAAAATGGCTGTTGGCCTGTGTAATTAATGAGTTAAAAAACGTAGATATGGAACACAACTTAAGTTTTTCCCATTAAAAAACATGTTTAGATCAATCGTTTCAATGGCAGCTTTTTGTTATAGTAATTCGATCCGGCCGTTTCCTACAAAGTTACAATCTCGTCGAAAAGCTTAAGGTTTTTGGAAGTGACCGATTCCAAGGTGTTCACACAAACCTCGTCGGTTCATCATCAAACTGAATTAATTTTAGAACAAACCCCAATGTATGTTGTTCATACACTTTTTAAACTTGTGGCCAAAATGTGTGCACCCTGTTTACTATTCAGGGTATACAAAACGAAAACAGCAAGCAAAATGATGGTAAAATAGTCGTTCAATCTACAACTACACGTACGACTAGTAGAAAATTGAATTTTTCGTGTCAAGTAGCATTGACGTAGTCGTTGTCGTTGCCGTTGACGCCTCACGTAAGCGCATTGGAAATTCAACACCTGCCGCATTTATATGGCAAATAGAGCGACGCATTTTATGCACTCGGTTGACGCCTGTCAGCGTGGCAAACAAAAAAAAAAAGAAAAGAAGAGGAAAATCAAACTATAAAATAAAATTTTGTTTCCTTTGTGCGCCAAAGGAGGCGGCATCAAGCAGAAGGTGAAACACTAAATTGCAATAAAATCATTTTCTCTTTGAGTTAGTTTCTTTTTTTTTTTTTCATACATTTTTATTAGCGCACACAATGGGTACAGTCCAAAGTGAATTGCCGCTGGGGTTAATAACACATAAACGATTTATCATATGCTGGCCAAATTTATATATATATTATATTTCTCTGTGAGATTTGGTTTCAAATCAAAAACACAAAAAATGGTCAAATGTTTCCCATACATACCAAATTTTGAGAGACTTTGCAACCACTTGGGGGTGGAATTTTGCGGAAACGGAAACGACTTTTGATGATTTATAAGAAATCAGTCAGTTCATTTCGCTTTAAATACCCGGAGTTCTTATATAGTGCTGCCATTTATGAAAATTGGTTTAAAGTCGATCGACTTTATTAAATTTTTAAAACTTTCCAATTTGAAAAATAACACAAGGCAACAAAATTAAACTTTTTTTAGTTTATTAAAGAAGTGGTGGAATTTCTGCATAATTTTCGTGTGCTAGACACGAAGCTGTTTGGCAAAATTTTCCATTACGACAGGATTTTTATTGCACTTTTAGCATATTTAGTTCATTTTAAGGCTTTTTTGTGGTACCCAATATGTTGGTTTGTCTCTCCTTGATATTATCATTAAGTACTATTCCTTAGCTTTCAAAAAAATTATCCCAGATAATTGTGCGATTTTTTTTAATGGAAGATATAAATAGATTTGCCCACTTAAAGCTCACATTACCATAAATACTAAAGTGATAGATCATTTTACATAACAGATTCATGTTCATCATCTAGAATCACCACCACTCCTTGAATTAACTGGACCATGTTGCCAAGTGTAATTAAACATTTTGAAGATTTTGAAAACGGAATTTTACAAGCATTGGCTTCCCAAAAAAAAGTTTTACTCTAAAACCCGCAGCTTATAGATAAGGTTTGCCCTAAGATTAAAATTTTTATATTTTCTAGAAAGGGAAACAAAAGAGATTACATAAGGAATTTTACATAGATCGGATTAAAAACAACGTTTGACTTTAAGAACCCCTATTTTCCGCACTTGAGGGTGGAATTTGCGTAAGTAGAAAAATATTTATTTGCAATTGAACCCAATTCTACCCTAAATTTTGCGAACTTAAAAGTAAATTTTACAAAATTAGAAAGTTATTTGGAACTTATTTATTTTTTGTATTTTATTTATTTGAATAAAGTTAACAAATTATCTGTCAACATATATTTACCTATAACAATTACTAATATTAATCCTTATCTTACCTCCGTCCAAATAAGGAGTACATTTTTTACGATATGCTCCGACTCACATCGAGTGGGCGGAGGCAAAGATTTACTATTGTTGACAGGATAAATTTGACACTATATTGGATACATTTACAAATAAAGAATCCTCTAAAACTAACAACAAGAGATTCTAAATTAGATCTTCATATATGTAGGAAAATTGGCCGGAGCCGTCGGGTAAATCTAGGAGGGACCGAGAATTGAATTCGGCTTAAAAAGATAAACACTACATTTCATTCAGTAAATTGTTGACACATCAGGATTATAAATAGTTTACGTAATTTTGAATATAAGAATTTGAATCAGGGTTTGTAAGTTGCTTGCAGATTTTACCATCATCTGCATACATCAAAATATGAGAAAATATAATCACTGAGGGAAGGTCATCAATAAATAGTCCGAATAGTAGAGGTCCTTGTGGAGTTCCAGAAGTGACGGAAACATATTCAGAAATAGAATTGTTGAATATGACTCTCTGTGTGCGATTTGCCAAGTACATTGATATCCAGTTAACTAAGAGGTTAAAGAAACCTAATAGTGTTAATTTTTTTTAAGACTAAAAGGTGATTAACTGAATCAAATGCTTTGCTGAAATCGGTAAATACAACATCGGATTAATTTTTCAGTTTGAAACCGTTCCTTATTATGGAAGTAAATTCGAGCAGGTTCGTTGTTGTAGACCGGCGCTTCATACCATATTATGCTGAGATGGACACATCAATGAGCAACACTGATGTTGCAACTGAGCAGTTATGATCTGTTCGAAAAGCTTAGGTATGGCACAAAGTTTTGCTATCCCACGATAATTTTGAATATCAGATCTACTTCCTTTTTTATGAAGTGGTATTATAAAGTGGTATAATTAAGGGGGGTGAAATTTTGTAAGTCCCCCATTTCCGACCTTGGTCGAATCGGGCTATGAATAGCGGTCGATCTTGAACCCTTTTGGGAAGAATTTTACAAAATTAAAAACTATTTTTTTTTCTACATGGACTTCAAAATGGCATTAAACCTTAAAACCACTGCCGTTTGCAAGAATTATTTGTCATACATTTGTCCAGAAGAGCTTACAAACCAAATTGAACATAAATTGGGTAAAAACAAGTTAGAAAGTCGGTCAAGCCCGACTGTAATATACTCTGTACCTGTTTGTATGTAACTGATAACTTTAAAGTGTGAGGGTTTTTCAAAATCTGGGGGTGGCAACTCTTTCGACTATCGTTCATCTGGTGGGAAAACGATGTATGGGGGCTCGATAAGTAATGATGAGTAGAATTACCCTAGTACATAACTCGTAAAATTATAAAATTTGTATTATTTCCTATTAACATAAACGTATCTATATTAGTCACGCATGATTTCTGACCGCAGGTCATCTCAATTGCATCGCTCCTCTCATACTTGGTCTTTGCCTACTTACACAAATATCTATGGGAAAGAAGGCGGGGGGAAACTGAGAGCGGCGCAGTCCAATTAGATCCTGCCAGTTAGATATTGCCTTCTCGCGCTCTCTTTCTCGTAAGTTCTATCAATCGCTGCGGGGTTGTTGTTGTCGTTGGTTTTTATTTTCTTTTACGTATAGCTCTAATATCGTTCATCTGATCGAAAAACGATGTATGGCGGGTCGATTCATAATAAGTAGTAGAATATATGTCTAGAATGTTCGAACTATCTATCTTGAAAATTGTGGGAGTTATTACGTTTTTTTAATTTGCCTGCAGGTGTAAGAATTATATGTTCCATACACTTCAAACCTCTAGCTCTTACCATGTCTGAGATCTCTTCGTTCATAAGGACAGACAGACGGACGGACGGACAGACAGACAGACGGACATGGCTATATCGACTAGGCTGTTGATGCTGATCAATAATATATATAGTTTATAGGGTCGGAGATGCTTCCTTCAGGCTGTTACATACATTTGCACAAACCCAATATACTCTGTGTACCTTCGGTACAGAGTATAAAAATATAACGTTTGACCTTGAATTAACCATTTGCCGATATAAGGGTAGAATTTTTCAAAATTTTAATTTATGTTATTTTTTTCCCATCGTAATGTCACCAATCTTGGTTTATATTAGTTTTATATGATTCTACATAATTTCAGAAAAATTTTAAAAAAATCGTATGACTAGAGCATATACGTAGAATTATTTTTTTTTATCATCCTAGCGCTACAAGTCAGAGAGAGCTACAAATTATTGCGATCGTCACAAAATGAATAATCATAATCATTTAGATCGGTTTAGAAATATCGTTTAGCAGGGTTATATCCTTTTCATTTTCAAAAAATCGAAACATTTTTTATTGTTACTGGAACAACTCCTGAGAACATTTTCCCAAATTTTCATAAAGATTTGAGCAGTAGAAAAGTTACAGCGCTTCTCCGCGCGCCCGTCCCGCCCCAAGCTAAACTGAAACTTTAAACGCAAATATCCGATATGGTGTTTTGCAAAACGACTCGCGGTGACGTGGATTGACGGAAAACTACGTACCGATTTCTCAAATTTTTTTAAAATGTTCGTAATGAATTTTAGTGTATTGAACGATCGATTTTCAGCACAAATTTTTGTTTCGCTGAGAATTTTTAGTAAAATTTAGCGTCTGAAACATTCATTTTTTGCATAAAACGTTCCCGTATGACAAAAATTTTTTTAGAAAACGATCGTTCAGATCACGGAATTAAAATAAGAAATTTTTTATTTCTAGGTTTCAGTGGATGTCGCCTGGGGAACGGTCACCGCAGGCTCTTCCAAAAAGGCGTTTCAGGGAAACAGCTGCCCCTTAAAAACTATTCTATTTTTTCACAAATTTTTGCACAAACATTGGCAAAAAACTGTACCATCAGAAATAAAACATTCAGTAATAAAGAATTGTACATACCTAAAAAATCGAACATCTATTTTTTCGACAAAAAGGAATATAACCCCTTAAGCCAACTCCCATTCCAGGCCCTTATTTTCCGTCCTTGGAGGAGGATTCTTTAAAATCGGCTAGATACATTCTAAATATATGCACTCAAAACGAGATTCAAGCCAATCGGTTGAAAAGTATTCATACATTTTTTGGGCATTTTTCTTGTGGTGGAAAATCGGAAAAATAAGTTGATCGAATAAAAATCAAAATTTTAACCCGTACTAACGTTTTCGAGAAATTTTCCCTCCTCTCCCTTGGGAGTGGAATTTACCAAAACCCTGCCTTAGTACCCACTTTTACCTGTTACAGAAACTGCAGTCTTAATTTCAAATTTTTCTCTCTTACCGTTTAGGCTGTGCGTATATAATTAATCAGTCAGTCAGTCAATGAATAAATGAGAACATACTCCTTTTTTACATAAAGTTTAATCATATAGAATTATGCGGCTCCATATGATGAACTTTTTTTTAAAAATATCTGCAAAATCTAAAGGCAGAGCGCAGCAACCAGAACAAGAATAACGAACAAGAATAAACTGTGGTATTATATTAAAATTTTATTACATCTCGTTGTTTGAACTTTCCAAATAATAATAGGCCAGGAAAATGGGCCACTAACTGTTACCATATCCTACACTTATCTGCCGGATCCATTTGACTGCCCACTTTGCACTGAAAAGTCTCCGAAAATTCCGGAAAATTGCCCAAAACATTATTAACCCTTTCCCAATGTGCGGCATGTTGTGTGGCCGTCGATGAGGCCACCGCCTGTCCGCACCAGTTTTGGGCAAAAGTCACAAAAAATGTTCTCATTTCGGTTGAAGTTTTTGGCCTACGGCGAAAGGTCTCAAAGGCCAAACGTAAACCCTCAGTATCTGCAATATTCTCATTAATTGTCAAAGTGGCATTGCTATATCTCGAGCCCAAATAACAACCGGCACGTAGACCAAACCGAATGATAGCCCGTGCTGGCCACTGTCCGCTGGCCAAATGACCAAATGCATCATAGTTGATGCCATCATAGTCAAAGGCATGCAACAGTTCGTGTGCCAAAATATAACCCAAGCTGGCCTCCAAAGGAGAGGAGCAAGTGGCGCTGATGAGCGGAGCACGCATCAAACCCAGTGGCAATTCTATGGCATTCTGTTTTAGTCTGTAGTAGGCATTTATGTCCAAGGGTCCCAGGCTATGGCCCACCTCCGACAGCGAAGCGGCAGAGTCACAGGGCAGATGCAAACAATCCAAGGCTCCGCTCAGCTGTTGCAGGGTTTGACTCTGTGACAAATGCAGCAGATTCTCATCGTAGTGGCTGCCCAGGAGTAAACGGCTGGACAACTTTCCACCCGTACTGGGTAAGATCAAACGCATGGCTCTCAGTTTCTCCAGAGCCAACTTCTGTGTGCTGGTATCCTGTTCAAAAATATCCGTTTCATTTAGCATTCTCTCGAATTGCAGCTTAAGTTCGGCAAAAAGTGACTGCACTCGCTGTACCAACTGCACCTGAGCCTGTTCATCTTCGCCGTGATACAAATGCAACTGCAATTGGGCCAATTGACGTGGCATCAGCTGATTCAGCTCCTCCAGGCAATGTTCTCGCTGTTCATTCAGGCTCTTCTCCTCATGCAAATGCAAATCAAAGTGGGCGGGGAATTGCACCAGCAACCAACTGGACAAAATAAACGAATCGGCCGTTTTCAGCAGTCCCTGTAATCCCCTCAAATAATCCAGATCGGCCACTATCATCAGATCATCCATTTGTGCCACCTGCAAGTCCCGCAATAGCGTCTCGAAATAGTTTTGCAACTTAAGGTCTGGCAATTGTCGCTTCAGTTTAGCCAAAGACATCGGCTCCCTCAGCACCAGACTTTGCTCACTCTTGACCGAGGTGAGTTTCTTCAGTTCCTGCTCGAAAGTCACCATTTGTCCCGCCAAAGCGGCAGCTTTTCTCACACGTAAGCCCAGCTCCAGCAGCAGGTACTTGAGATAACGTTCGTACAGAAACGCCGATTCTTCATCGTGGCCCAGGAGTTCGAATTTTGGAGGCAGCATATAGAAAATCTTCTGCTCCGAGGCCTGCCAATTGGCCTGTATCAACAGACGCCAGAGACCCGGAGCACCATAGCGACGCAGTTCCGCATTAGCGCTAGCTGGCTCAAAATGTAGGTCACTCTGATTGTTCAATAGGGGCCACTGCACCCGACCACGCTGCAGTGCCTCGGTATAAACGCTGAGCGATTGACGTCCCGACAGGCAGCTATTGTAGAAGGTAACCAGCTCCTCCTTCTCCCACGACTCTTCGAGCTTGGCCCGCTCGAAATACTTGGTAATCAGCTGTTTATTCAGGGCCCTCAGCCGAGTGCGCATATCATGGGCACCCAATGCACGCAAATGGTACGGCACATGCCAATCGCCGCAGGCATACTCATAGAAATTCTCACACGGCAGCTTTGAGGTATCCATTTGATCTTCCCTCTGCAGCTGACACTCCTCCTCATCCTTGGACAGGGTCTTGGCCTGTACAGCCAGACAGCAGCAGCAGCAGCAGCTGATAATGATAAGCAACTTGTGGAGCAGCATCTTTGTCGAGTGGCATTTGTTCACTGTTCAGGTTTAGCGCGGAAATCTAACCTAGCACCGCGATAAGCGAGGCCACAAATTGATTAGCTCGGCAAGAGCAAGGTTTTGCGCAATACCGGGACGCTAATCAGTTTTGCTGAATGCCAAAATACAAAATGAATTTGAGAGATACAGCGAATTGTTTTTGTATACCCTGAGGGTAATAAAATATTGTTTGTATCCCACGTTAAAATTTTCAAGAAGAATTTGTGTACATCCTTATGCCCCTCCGCATATAGAGAATGAAAGAAAGAAGAGAAGAATCAGAAAATTCGAGATATCCAAACAGAACTCAAACCTAAACGATGCCAAAAGACTTAAGTACGAATTCCGAACTTATTTGATGCAATTTTTATATAGAATCAGAACTTAACATAAGCCTTTTCGGATTGGTACAAGAATTCTGGGATTGCTCCAAGTCTTTCGTGCCTGTAACTTCAATCCGAATGTCGGGATCAAATCAAATTTTTCACCATTTTTTTTTTTGTGTACAGATGTTTCTAACGATGGGAAGGAAAGTGTTTATAAGACTTCAACCAATCGAAATACAATTTTTACTATCGAATAGAAAGAAGAATAAATTAAGAGTTTCTTTTTTTGCGATTATTCGATAATCGATATTTTTTGAAAATTGAATTTAAATTATAATTTTATGAATTTATAAATAATTTTTTGAATAACAATATTTACATTTTTTTGCCTAGTTTACTTTTAGCCTTATTTGGTAGTCTTAGCCTTATTATTATTAAGTATTTTCTGCAATAAGCCTACATATAACTTTTTGTTGTATGGTCACACTTCCCGCTTGGGGCATGATGTGGGCGGCATCATGACGGGTGTGACAATCCCGCGGACCTAAGTCAAGGTACTCCCTGGACCGAGTCTGTCGGGACTAAAAGGGAGAAGCCCACCGAGCTTATCGGTACTACGGGCAGCCCAAGGCTGCTCACTTGGGAAAGGATTCGTGGTGGTTGTGAGTTGATACCGACATCGCGGGTAAAACCCTTCGGGGTTTGATGTGGAGTTGCGTATCAACCGGGAGCTGGGACCCAATGAACATCAGAGGTTTTAGATAAGCCTCGCCCCTTACCAAGGGGGAATTGTACGCCTGACCAGCGTACTTTTCTATTGGTACCTGGGGGACTCCGGTCTCCTGGGGGCTCTAGTCTGGAGTCACGAATCCAGGCTCACTGTATCATTATGCACTTTTCAGAGCGTATAGGATACCATGGTATTAATCCCACCCTTGGAACATGCCATGTAAAATAAAACCTGAGAGATCAAAATATTCTGTATGGTCACACTGTTTTATGGCTTACATTGATTTCCAAAATTCATTTCGGCACAAAAATAGAATTAAATAGCGAACATTTCCGTGAGATAATTTTTCACATTTTACGGAGTCGATTTAGTAGATAATGAACTAACATTATTATACAGGAAACAAACACCATGCTTAAGCACTATGAAAAACTATTAAAATTAATTTTCAAACTATCGTATGATTGAGCTAGAGCGTCAAGTCACATACCGTGAAATGGAGGCATTCTTGAGCATCAATAGGATTTTGCATGACAACAAATTCGTCAATTGTCGATTGGTGTAAGAAAATGCTCCATAAAAATTGTAAACATTCTACACAGGTCAGGAATCATGCGTAAGGGACCGTAAACTAACCAACAATCGACTGTTTGGGTGTACCAAGAGGTTCCAAATCCAACAAAAGTTGTTCGCTCGCAAATGTTCAGCGGTTTTTTCGGCATTAATGGGCATGTGACATTAGAGTAAGGTAAAACAGTTAAACATAAAGAGAGACGAATCATGCTTCAGACAATGCACAGTGGTTTCTATTCCCTTTTTCCCTATACGAACCTGCGAAGTAACGCGAAGTTTCATACAAAATTTGTAGAAACGAGAGCGTAAGTTGAAGTCGGCCCTGCTCGACTTCGATATACCCGTTACTCAGGGTAAGGTTTATTTCAGAATATTTTATTAGACCACAACATGCCCAAATTGTGTTTTTTTCCCAAATTGCGGTGGTGGCAACTCTACTATAACTCATCTGATCGGGAAACTATGTATGGCGGATCGATAAGTAATGATGATTAAAATACATGTCTAAAAAGTTTGATTAATCTGTTTTCGAAGTTGTGGGAGATATAAGACTTTTTTTTAAAATTGCGGGGGCGGGGGAACTTTTCTATCGTTCATCTGATCAAGAAATGATATATGGCGGATCGATAGGTAATGATGATTGAAATATATGTCTAGAAGGTTCGAACAATCTATGATCAAAATTGTGGGAGATATGAGGTATTTTCCAAATTGCGTGGGTGGCAACTCTTCTATCGTTCATCTGATTAGGAAATGATGTATGACGGATCGATAGGTAATGATGATTAAAATAAATGTCTAGAAGGATTTACTAATGTATTTTCAAAATTGTGGGAGATATGAGGTATTTTTCAAATTGCGGGGGCGGTAACTCTACTATGGTTCATCTGATCGAAAAATGATGTATGGCGGACCGATAGGCAATGATGATTAAAGTATATGTCTAGAAGGTTCGAACAATCTATTTTCAAAATTGTGGGAGATATGAGGTTTTTTGCATATTGCGGGGGCGGGAGGGGGCGTGGCAAAAATTTGAAACACACTTGATCTGCGTGCAGACAACACAAGTCTACACTGAAAAAATGGTAGCTCTAGCTCTTATAGTCCCTGAGATCTAGGTGTTCATACAGACGGACGGACAGACGGACAGACGGACAGACGGACAGACGACAGACGGACAGACGGACAGACGGACAGAGAGACAGACAGACAGACAGACGGACATGTCTAAATCGACTCGGCTATTGATGCTGATCAAGAATATATATACTTTATGGGGTCGGAAATGTTTCCTTCTGCCTGTTACATACATTTGCACGAACTTAGTATACCCTTTTTACTCTACGAGTAACGGGTATAAAAAGAAGCAGAAGTTATGATTCTTTTACCCTTTACATTGTGCCCATACGGAGCTGAGAAGTACTGTTGCGCTTAACAGCACCTGAATATAACCTTTGTTGAAGAATGTGGAAAACATTTTACTTCGAACAAAAAGAAAAGAGAAAGAAATATTGTGGCAAACTACAAATTTATACAACGAACTCCTTATATACAAAAACCTCCATGCAAGCTTTAAAAGGAGTATCATATTCCGAATCCTACAGAAAGGTAATCCCAACGACGCTAACAATAACCGAGGAATTAAAAGATGTGTAAACAATCACAACATACAGACAAGACTACTCAACGGTGGATAGCATTCTTGTACATCCTCGAAAGAACTCTAGTTGTGTTTCCAGCGATATGGTCAACAGAAGAAGCCGTCTGTCCGTCTGTCTGTCTGTTTCTACGCGAACTAGTCTCTCAGTTTTAAAACTATCGAGCTGAAATTTTGCACAGAGTCTTCTTTTTACTGCACGCAACTAAAATGTCGAAACCTGCCGGATCGGACGACTATATTTTATAGCTGCCATAGGAACGATCGGTCGAAAAATAAGTCTTTGTGAGAAAAATATTTTTGATTTCCTTCGTAGCGTCTCCGATCGTAGTATATATTAGTGTTATATGTTTCCACACAATTCTGGAAACATTTATCAAAATTGGATGACTATAGCATATAGCTGCCATATAAACGGTCGGTGAGAAAAACTTTTTTGTTTTCTATCGTAGAGTCCCCAATCGTGGTATATATTAGTTTTATATGCTTTCACATAATTTTGAAAAAAATTTATCAAAATCGGATGACTATAGCAAATAGCTGCCATAGGATGGTATGGTATCAAATTTGTATTATCAATGATTTAACATTTTAAATATCTGATATCTATATCCTATATATATTTAATCGGTTAAATCAGTTGGAGTAAACTTTTTCAAGTGTATTAAAACTTTGCCACAGTCAAAGTTAGCTTTGCCTTCTCGTTTAATTCTGGATAGAAAAGAGGTGGTTAGTCATGATTCTGAGACTCCAGGTTATCGGAAATAAAACGGTTATTGAGGTTATAATCAGAATTGATGGAGTTTAGTGTATAAAAATAGTAAAAAAATGTTTTTTTTTTCATAATTGATGTACCGTCCAGAACTACATAAATTCAGCATCGATTTCAACATGCCTGATCAAAATCGGTTCGGTAGAACTGGCGCAATCTTGGGTACCAGGTCAAAAAACATGGTTTCGAGAAAAACGCGCTTAAAGTTTTGAGCAACGTAAAATATACTTACTTTAGCAAGAACATTTTGTTGGACGATACACTTAAAGCGATTTTTTCAAAACGGAGCACGTTGGCGAAAAAATTGTAAATTATTCATTAATCTGCACACTGTTGTAAATAACTTTGCACTTAAATATTTTTGCAACGTTCAGCCCTGCACAAGTTGTATTCTACGAAACATAGCTACTTCTGTTAGGTTCAGCTTTAAAATAAACATAAACAATACACACAGCATAATCGGACAAACTCACACAACAACAACAACAAATGTGTTGTTAAACTATAATTTCCCAGAACTGAACTGACGTTTTGCATTTATACAATTTTTATTTTGCTACAAAATATATAAGCCGAAGCATTTACTATAAATACCACAAAAAAGAGGGTCCCGCCATCAGCTGACTTTAACTGACCGCCAACAAAGTTAGAGTTTGTTTTTTGTTTTTTTCTAACTCTTTATTAAAACTTCGTTAGACTGGGTTCACACTGTTCGACGCAAGAAATAATCTAGTAGGCCCTTGTGATGTCTTGTTTATATTGTGAATAGCTTGTCATTTGACATTAAAAACAAGACAACATGAGGGCCTACTAGATTATTATTTTTTAAGCGTCCAACAGTGTGAACTCAGCCTTACTGTCAAGAAAGTGTTTATAATCAATTTTGAACTAATGGAAATCACTTTTCACAAACTATTTCAGATGCAGTTTTGAACATAGAAAATGTGTAATTCCATATTACCAACCTAGACAGAAAATTTCAAGTTCAAAGCTTAAGATTTTAAACACTTTGGTACGGAACGTCATTTAAATTCCATATAAGCTAACTATACTCAAAATTGTATGAATCAGTTTAAGCTGGTTCGGAAATAGGTTTGAATTGCGCATAATATCTTACTCTTTACACACCGTAATTCAATTTCTAATTAATGAGAAATTACTCTCAATCTCTTTTAAACACTTTGACTAAGCTGATATACTATTTTCAATGCGCAGTTGTTTTTGCATTTATAAGAGTATATATTTTCAATGGAAATCAAGACCAGGGAAGAGACAGAGAGACAGAGAGAGAAACGTACACACACACACACACACAAAAGATTACGGCAAAAGTAAAAGCCCACGTGTAATCAATTAATCATCACTTATACGCCACGTAAAACCAAATTAGCTACACATCTGAGTTAGCCCGCCCTCCACCCCCCGCCAAACCAACTAAATCCACTCTCATCCTCGCCCTGGCCTTTAGCGTCCCTCCTTTGTCGGCGTCTGTTTAGATGGGATTGCCGGGCGGCTTTTAATAAAGTTGAGAGTCAAGTTTACACTGGCCCCAGAGCAAAGGATATTTGCAAGTGTGTGTGTGTGTGTGTGTGTGTGTGTGTGTGAAAGCCAAAGACCAACTGGACACACAGTTGACCATGAATGAAATAGACAATTCTCGTGCTCAATACTCGCAGCAGAGAGGTTAAAAGAGATGCAGAAAGATTTCAAACAGACTTGTCCTGGTCCAGCCATTCATTTGCATCTTTGGCCTTTGATTTTCTATTTTATTTGCTTGATTTTCTTTCTATGTTTTCTGCCGTTTTAGCCATGTTTGAGTTGTTGTTTATCTGGCTCAGAAGCGGGCAATGTTTGTTTGTTCCCACAAAAGCTCTACTTAGAGTGATTAATATTAATTAGAATGTAAACGGATTTAGGAAGGGTGAAATTTCCATTTAAAAGTTAAATAGACCGGGCATACGAACACACACACGCTCCCAATAATAAGCGTGTTTTTTCCATATCTCTGACTCAAGATTTTCTACACATTTATTGATGTCAGTTCTGCCATAAGCATTGTGTGGGCATCCCTAAATTGTAAATTTCAATGACTTCCACATTAAATAGTATTCAATTTCATAAACTTAATTAATGCAGCCCAAATCTGCCAGCTTGTAAATGCGTGCAATTAATTAATATCTATTCACACACACACACACACATTGGAACTAAGATTTAATTACTAAAACCAAAGCAAATGTATGCGGTACCCAACTTGCTTGGGATTAGCAAATTCAACTGAATGAATACAGTTGCCGACCGACCAAAGCAGATTTAATTCCCTTCCCCATATTTACCCGAAGAAGTCTTTACAGTTTGCACTAATTAATGGAGTTAATGCAGGAATTATACTAATTTGTATGCAGAAGGATTTGTACTTTCCGCTGATGATGAATTGTACGCCAAGTGGCCCAAAAATGGCAACTATTATGCGCTAATTATGAGATGCGCCAAAGCAAAACTTAACTTGAAACTAATTTACGCTTCTGCTTTCGCTTTCGATGATTTATTTTTGGTCGATGTGAAGCAGCTGGGCTTAAGTTTTTCCAGCCAACGCCCCTCCCCACCCCGACTGACGCCCTTCATTAGTTTTATGCTGAATTTTGATTGAATTTTTTTATACTGTCTACCTCCCCACCCCTACCCCTACCCGGCCATAGCGTTGCTTGGCATCTTCTCCTGATTATAATTAAAATGTTTACATTTTACATATTAATTACAAAACTTTGCATATAATTTCCCTCATCAAAGCTTCAGTTTGGCTGTGGGGCGGCTCCGGGTGCAAGACTTTAGTGTTTTGGGTGTTTAAGTGGCGGATTGAATTGCATTCAATTGGCTAGCAAAGTGCTGGTGCTGCATTTCCGTTAACGATATATCGATAGACGGAACACGAACGCGCATATCCTTTAATTGACCGGCTTCAATTTACATTGCTGGAAATGAGCTGCAGGCACAAAATTGTTCACTTCAATCTTTTAAAGCGCACAACTTTCAAAAAAGTTTGAATCCAGATAAAAATGTTGATGTGAAACATTGTTAGTTTGGGCATGGGAAGGGGCAAGCGAAGGGCATGGACATAATTGGGCGTTGCATCAAGGATGGGAGGAGGTGCAAAGTGAAAGAAATTTGTTATTTGCTACAGCGAATAAGAAATTTAAAAAAAAAATAGAAGGCTAACATTGTTTTAAATACACTTGCAGTTTTTGAAAGACGCTTTGATAACAAAAAAGTTTTTCTCACTAAAAAATAGTTTTTAGACCGATCGTTCCTATAACAGCTATATGCTATAGTAGTCCAATTTTGATAAATTTTACCAGAATTATATATATACCAAGATTGGTGAAGCTTCGCAAAAAAAACAAAAATGATTTTCTCACTAAAACAAGCTTTTTGACCGACCGTTTATATGGCAGCTTAATGCTAAAGTGATCCGATTTTGAAAAATATTTCCAGAATTTTGTGGAAGCATATAAAATTATTATATACCACGATTGGAGACGGTAGGATGGAAAACAGACGGACAGACGGACGGACGGACGGACAGACGGTCGGACGGACGGACAGACGGACACACGGAAATGAACTCAGCTCGTCATGCTGATCAAGAATATATATACATTATGGGGTCGGAGATGCCTTCTTCTATGCGTTACAAACATCGTGACAATTTTAATATACCCTCTGCAAGGGTATAGAAAAACTAATTGCCAAACAATTTTTGTTTAATATTTTCATGTCGTTCCAAGTTGGTCCCGTTCGCGTCCGTACGTGTAAAGTTTAGTGGTTAAAGTGGTTTGTGCAAAAAAAACATATCAATACAATTTTAGAGATCCGAGCGACGTCGAGAATAGTGCTAGTTACTGATTAAAGTTAAAATGCATAAATATATACATAATCATACCCACTTGAATCATATTGACAAAAATGTCCCGTTCGCAATGTCCCGTTACGATTCAGATTATTATTTATTAATAAAAAAATTATGAATATTTTTCAATCAAACAAAAAAACCAGGGACCGTAACTGTTATAATTTTTTTTGTAATTACGAAATAATTATTTTTAAATTTAAAAAGAAAAATTTCTTTTAATTTATATTTTTCGATTTTTATACTTGTACCGAAGGTACAGATATTGGGTTTGTGCAAATGTGTTAACAGCCAGAAGGAAGCATCTCCGACCCTATAAAGTTATATATTCTTGATCAGCATCAACAGCGAGTCGATATAGACATGTCCGTCTGTCCGTCTGTCTGTCCGTATGAACGCTGAGATCTCAGAGATGGTAAGAGATAGAGATTTGAGGTGTATGGAACATATATTTCTTATACTTGCAGGCAGATCAAGTTTAGTTTTTTTGCCACGCCCCTGCCTCCCCCGCAAATTGAAAAAAACTTAATATCTTTTAAAATTTTGGAGTTAGGTTGTTGAACCTTCTAGCATTTACATCTTACCTAGGATGTTTCGATAGATGACGATAGAGAGTTGCCCGCAATTGAAAAACACCTCAAAACCAATTTTGGAGTTAGGTTGTTTGAACTTTTTAGACATACATTCTACTCATCATTACCTATCGAGCCCCCATACATTGTTTTCCGATCAGATGAACGATAGTAGAGTTGCCACCCCGCAATTTGAAAAACACCTCAAATATCCCGCAATTTTGGAGTTAGGTTGTTTGAACCTGCTAGACATATATTCTACTCATTATTACTTATCGATAATCGGGAGCCAATTGGAGCGGCGACCAGAACGGGTACAGAGTATATTACAGTCGGGCTTGACCGACTTTCTTACTTGTTATATAAAAATTTTGTAATAAGAATTATTTTTTAATTTTTATAAATAAAAATTAAAACAAAAATTATGCCGTAATTTTTACTTTTAAAAATCGAAAATTAAAATTAAATGCAAATATCTTTTAAACCAAAAGACTTATCGCAAATGTTTATATATATATATATGTGATCTATGAATCAGTATGTATGTTTGTTCACAAGCATGCATGGCTGTGTGCAGTAGGTGCAATGAAAGACACTTCTGAAAAACTGATGAAATTTTAAAAAAAATTTTTTGTTATAATTAGTAGCTACTAAATAGCTATATTATAAAGTAAAAACTGAATTTAAAATGCATTTTTATACACTTGAAAAGTGTATATTAATTTTGCCCAAAAGTTTGTAACGCATAGAAATATTCATTTCCGACCCCATAAGCTATATATATTCTTGATCAGGACGACGAGCTTAGTTTATTTCCGCTTGTCCGTCCGTCCGTCCGTCCGTCTGTCTGTCCGTCTGTCTGTCTGTCCGTCTGTCTGTCCGTCTGTCCGTCTGTCTGTCCGTCTGTCCGTCTGTCTGTCCGTCTGTCTGTCCGTCTGTCTGTCCGTCTGTCCGTCTGTCCGTCTGTCCGTCTGTCCGTCTGTCTGTCTGTCTGTCTGTCCGTCTGTCTGTCCGTCTGTCTGTCCGTCTGTCCCGTCTGTCTGTTTCTACGCGAACTAGTCTTTCAGTTTTAAAGCTATCGAGCTGAAATTTTGCACAGAGTCTTCTTTTTACTGCACGCAACTAATATGTCGGTACCGGCCGGATCGGATGACTATATCATATAGCTGCCATAGGAACGATCGGTCTAAGAACTAGTTTAAGTTAGAAAAACTCTTTTGTTTTCCATTGTAGCGTCACTAATCTTGGTAGAGGTTAGTTTTATATGCTTTCACATAATTCTGGAAAAATGTATCGAAATCGGATCACTATAGCATATAGCTGCCATAGGAACGATCGGTCGAAAAATAAGTCTTTGTGAGAAAAACTTTTTTGATTTCCATCGTAGCGTCTCCATTCGTAGTATATATTTGTTTTATATGTTTCCACACAATTCTGAAAAAATTTTTCAAAATCGGATGACTATAGCATATAGCTGCCATATAAACTGTCGGTCATAAAACTACTTCTAGTGAGAAAAACTTTTTTGTTTTCTATCGTAGCATCCCCAATCTTGGTATATATTAGTTTTATATGCTTTCACATTATTTTGAAAAAAATTATCAAAATCGGATGACTATAGCATATAGCTGCCATAGTACCGATCGGTCGGAAAATGTGTTTTACTAAGAAAAGTTTTTTTTTATGGTGTCAAATTTTTATTATTAATGATTTAAAATTTTTTAATATCTGATATCTATATCCTATATATATTTTTCCAGTTAAATCAGTTGGAGTAAAGTTTTTCAAGTGTATCAAAACTTCGGCACAGTCGAAGTTAGCTTTGTCTTCTCGTTTTTTTCTTTCTTTCACTCGATGTAAATCTTTGTCAATATCAGTCAAGTCGAAACATGATACCGCTCCAAATTTCATAAATATGTATAAAAGATTATAAGGAGATGCCTTGGAATCGAGCACATAAATCTGCTTTTGTTCCAATATCAGTCCAAATGATCATATACTTAAAACAAATTGAATTAATACTGCGTACCCGTGATTTAGTAACTGTGATTGACCATATCGTACTGTGATTAAGTCACAGTGACTGGCGTCATCAAATCACTGTTACTTCAAATATGCAGTCACTGTGTGATTTAATGATTGCCAGGACGTGACTTAATCAAGCATGCCGGGTTGTCATCCTAACTTAGGTGTTCGCAAATACATAATTTCCGAGAATCCAGTCAAAATAATTTTTTTCACAAATGGGACCGCCACAGCACGTCTTTGACTGGCATATTGTGAGAGGAATGTTAAAAGAACTTATTTGTGATTTGGTTAAAAAAATGAAGAAATTCAAATAAAGTGCAACTTTCCCTTATTCACAGTGCCATTGTCTCCAACGAACAAAATAAAAAGATATACGGTTTCAGATGCAATGAATTCCTTGCGAGGTTGTGTAAAATAACAGTCCAGTCTTTTGTTGCGGATGGGAAAAAGAAGTGTCGCAATCCGAATAGGCATATTACGGAATGTTTCTTCGTAATAATGAAATATTTTAAACCATGAGTGCAAATAAATTTACTTGCCAATTTATTTTTAGAACCGAACCCCATCAATAAGAAAACAGGGTTGGATTATTTCATGGGGTTCGGTTCTTCTAAGGGTTCGGTGGACGGTTTCAGCTCGTTAAGTAGCTTATTCTATTTTGGATAAGTTCTCAATATTTCAAGAAGATCGTTTTACTTGCTTACATAGCTTTTTGTGCGCTATAAGGTGGAAACTTTGGACAAACGAGCCACTCTATGGAACTCACAAAGACTATTTTAGAATATTCTTCCTCGATTCTTTTTGCATTAAAAATATTTGTGTCACTGCAAAAATGATTGAAAACGAGGGCGTAAGTTAAAGTCGGCCCTGCTCGACTTCGATATACCCGTTACTCAGGATATCAACATGTCCAAATTGTGGGAGATATGAGATTGCGGGGGCGGCAACTCTTCTATCGTTCATTTGATCGAAAAATTATGTATGGCGGATCGATAGATAATAATGATTAAGATATATGTCTAGAAGATTTGAATAGTCTATTTTCAAAATTGTGGGAGATATGAGGTTTTTTTCAAATTGCGGGGGCGGGAGGGGGCGTGGCAAAAATTTGAAACAAACTTGATCTGCGTGCAGACAATACAAATCTACACTCTAGCTCTTATAGTCTCTGAGATCTAGGTGTTCATACAGACAGACAGACAGACAGACGGACAGACAGACGGACAGACGGACAGACGGAGGACAGACGGACAGACGGACAGACGGACGGACGGACGGACGGACGGACAGACGGACATGTCTATATCGACTCGGCTATTGATGCTGATCAAGAATATATATACTTTATGGGGTCGGAAATGCTTCCTTCTGCCTGTTACATACATTTGCACGAACTTAGTATACCCTTTTTACTCTACGAGTAACGGGTATAATTATGAAAATGTTTATTGATTTCGAAAACTACTTCCCTTTCTTTCTTCCCTACTAATGCATGCTAAACTAAATGATTTACCCTAATTTGAAAGAAATCACCATTTAAGTTACATAAGTAATAGATACGTATACGTAATACATTTTGAAAAATATTCAAGCAATTTGTGGACCCACCTTAATGGAAACCTGACTACGCCCTTGGAAGCACCGTCAGATTTTTTGAGAGATTTACAAACCAACTGTTGTCAAAATCTCCACATATGTCTGTGTCACCCCCAAATATCTTGGTAGCGGTTGTGGTTCTAAATTTTAAACGGTTCAGCAGCCCGCAACAGAGTTTAACTATCTTTTAGATATTTTTGCATTCACTTCGTAGTCCAGTGGCAGATTTTGTTCTTCCTGTTTTTTTTTTGTTTGTTTAATTTTTGGTAACATTGCTGCTGCTGGCCTTACTACGTATGCAATTTGAAAAATGTACTAATCCCATTTGCCTGGTCCTCTCTTGGCTGGTGTATAAAACGGCACAAATTGTTCCGGGCAAAAATACGACCCCAGGGGGTATGTACATGCACGCCCCCGCGACCCTTTATATTGCCACCACATACATGCACATCCATTTCGGTCGTTCTCGAAAAATGGCGGTTGTCCGCAATCAAATGAAATGCAGCCACACGGAACACGGTTTGTTGTTCTGGGTCTGTGCCCAGCACACACACAAACACACACACAGACGCACACACAGACATTGTTGCAATTGGAGTGGCACAACTTGTTGCCAACAGTCGTTAAACAAGTTGCATTCGTAAGTATATATTTTACCAGCATATTCAAACATTATGCCTAACAATTCAAATTAAGGACTTAATGTCACTCACATCCTGTCATGAGAATAATGCTTAATAATCGCCATGACAACTGACTGCAAATCGTTTGCGAGAAAGGCAAACATCTGCTGCATAAAATGTTTACGAGCATATGGAACTGTGTGTGTGTGTGTGTGTGCATCATACATACAAAACATATTCAAGTCCAAGTTTTGCCATAAAAATTCCCAAAAGTATGCAATAGTTTATGCACGCAAACTTGCCAAGCAAAACGAAGAAGAAGCAGCAGCAGCAGCAGCAGCTGCCAAGGACGCGCGATTTGCTCTTGATTACAATGTTCATGATGATGCTAAGTAGACTGATGTAGATGATAATGATGTGGCCCCCACGCAAGTCAAAGTCAAAAACATTTTGCAAGCTAATCCACTTAATTAGTGTTTGTGGAATATTTTGCAATATAAATGCATGCGATGAATGCAAAAACTGCTACGAATATAGCAGGAATTAGAACACGTGCCGGGGACTTCGCGCCAGAGAGATAAATGTGTATGTGTGTGTGTGTGTGTGTGTGTGTGGGTGGGTTTGGTTGCAATCAACAGGCATTTGTGACCTGTGGGTTGTTACTTTGATTAAATGAAAAATCTAGTAAAAGTTTATTACTTTCACTTAAGCTTTAAATTTTCTCATTTATCCCTGTCAGGAAAACTTAAGTTCCAAAACGCAACTTTATGGGCATCCCATTGGGAAGCCAGTTTGCAGCGAAAAAGGCGCCTTTTTTGGCGTGGATAGTGAAGAATGAGAAAACAAATGAAAAATAAATGAACTAGCTTCGAATTCCCCCGTTCTGACTTCCTCATTTCGTTATGTTCTTTCTTTCTTCCTTAGTGTTTTCTTTCTTTTCACTTTTATCTTTCTTCCCCGTTTCTGACTAGACAAGGCAAGAAGTAGATTGCAAAAGAAATGTTATTGGCCCATTTCTTTTCTCCCGTTTTTTCGCCTTCTATTCATCCTTCCTTCTTCCTACCTTCTTATTGACAAGATAAGTAAAGAAGTATACTAAAGAAGAAAAAAAAATGCTTATTTGTTCGCTATTCCTTTCCTTCTTTTCAATTTGTTCCATCCCCATTTATTCTTTCTGTCCTCATCCTCTTTTTTTCCATCTTCCTTCTTCCTACCCTTCTCTCTTTCTTTCTTCGTCCTACACTTTTCTTTTTCTTCCTTCTTTCATCCTTATCGTTCATCTTCGTTCCCACTAATTTCTCTATTTCTTCCTTCTTTATGTTTAAACCTCTTCATCTTTTACCTGTGTATCTCACCATCCCTTTCCATTTACCCCTCCTACTATTATTTTATCTTCCTTCCTTACTTCCTTCCTTCCGTCTACCTTTTTCCATTCTTCTTTATTCTTTCCTTCTCCCTCTTTCTAACTTTTATCCCTTTTTCCTTTTGCTTTCTTCCTTCCTTGCTTTCTTGCTTCCTTCCTTCTTAGTTTCGTTGTTTTTTTTTTTTTTTTCCATTCTTTCTTTCTTTCCTTTCTACTCCCTCTTACTTACTTCCCTTCCCTTTTACTTTATGCTTTCTTCTTTCCTTTTTAATTTCGTACTTTCTTCTTTTTCTTCTTCTATTCTTTCTTTCTTCCCTGCTTTCTTTTCTCTTTTCTTCTTCCTCTTTCTTACTTCCCTTTTGCTTTATGTTTTCTTTTATTCTTGCTTCCTTCCCTTTTTTCTTTTCCTCCTTTCTTCTCCCTTTTCTAACATCCCTTCCCTTTTCCTTTATTCTTTCTTTCTTCTTTCCTTCTTATTTCTTACTTTCTTCTTTTCTTTCTTTCTTCCCTTCTTTATTCTCCCTCTTTCTTACTTTCCTTCCCTTTTCCTTTATGCTTCCATAATTTCTTCCTTTACTCCTTTCTTCTCCCTCTTTCTTACTTCCCTTCCTTATTCCCTTGTGCTTTCTTCCAAACCGGCTTTCTTCCTTCTTAGTTTCTTACTTTCTTTTTTCTTTCTTTCTTTCTTACCATTCTTTCTTTTCTCTTTTCTTCTTCCTTTTTTTACTTCCCTTTTCCTTTATGCTTTCATCCTTACTTGCTTCCTTCCCGTCTTCCTTTCCTCCTTTCTTCTCCCTCTTTCTAACATCCCTTCCCTTTTCCTTTATGCTTTCTTCCTTCCCTTCTCAGTTTCGTATTTTCTTCTCTCTCTTCAATACTTTCTTTCTTTCCTTCTTTATTTTCTCTTTTCTTCTTCCTCTTTCTTACTTCCCTATTCCTTTATGCTTTCTTCCTTCCTTGCTTCCTTCCCTGCTTCCTTTCCTCCTTTCTTTTCCCTCTTTCTAACGTCCCTTCCCTTTTTTATGCTTTCTTCCTTCCTTGCTGCTTCCTTCCTTGTTTATTTCTTACTTTCTTCTTTTCTTTCTTCCATTCTTCCTTTTTCCCCCTTTCTTTTACTCTTTCTTACTTCCCTTCCTTTTTCTTTGTGCTTTCATCATTTCTTCCTTCTTTCCTTAAATCTTTCCCTTCTTCTCTCTGTATAATTTAAATTCCGCTCAATAATTGTGCTACCTTTACTTCATCTTTCCTTCACTCTACCAACCATTTCTATTGTGTGTTTCTTCTCTATGTTTTGGTTACCCAATCAGTTCATTTCCTTAATCTCCACTAAGTCTTTTTTCTTTTTTTTTAATTCGGGGGTTAAACGCACTGAGCTCAATCTTTAATTTGGTGGAACTTGCTCACAACTTAATCTTCATTTAAGGCAACTATCGCATTCGCTTGCATTGTGCAACAGTAACAAGGACCACATTGGGTTGCTGAGCTTTTTGAAGCTTTCGTTGGCGTCCTTTTCATTTCTTTTTCTTTTCCCTTTTTTTTTTTCGTTAAATACCAAATCGATACACTTTACCGTCCATCCAGGTGGATGGACGTTGGTTCCGTGGTGGGGGTGTGGTTCACTGCAGCTGGTAACTGTTAATTACCACGGCAATGGGCCGACGTTTAATGCAACGCCATTTCGTACGTGCCGCGCATAAAGTGGCCCAAGTAAAGTTGGCAATTAATTGCCCGCGGACTCGCCAATGCATTAACGGAATGGAGAATGTGTGTTGCCACTTACTTGAAGGTGTCACGGCTAAAGTTCTTGAATATATTACACTCGGGATGCTCCAGCAAACGGAATGCTATCGAACAGTGATGATTCTCCAGCGGTGAGATGTCATTATACCTTAAAAGGGGTAACATATATATATATATAGAGGAATATAGTGGAATCGGCATTATCATCAGACTCACCTGAGTGCTAGCTCAGTGCGTGCATTAATTTGATAGATATTATTGTAACCAGGATGATCTAGATCATGACAAATGCAGGACACCAAAAGTATAAGACATTCCAAGTCTCCCAGACGGCACAAAAGATTCGCTTGACGTGTAATGGCATACATCTGTGAGAAAGAAGATAAGACAAAAAATTGTGAGGAGTTAGTACAGCGAATCAAAGCCAGAAGAGTTTATTTCTAATAAGCACTCTATATCTTAGACAGGAAGGACAAACTTAACTTTTAACATTTAATTTAGATGTAATTTTCAGCTTCTAACAGTCTAGGGAAAGGTTATTTAACAAATGGGCTTGAACCCTTCAAAAACAGGGTGAGGCAAAGGTAATCTTTTAATAATAATTTTGCTTTGAATAGAGCTTTTTAAAGGCTTATGGAACATCATTACATTAAATTTTTTTTAGCAATATCTCTAACAAGTTTATTACAGAAATGAATATAATTTTAAATTGATATAATCGAATTGCAATTGGGGCTACGATCGATTGCACTTTAGCTTTGCTATCGAAGTACAACCGTGTCTCATTCCTTATGCAACGTTATTCAGCTGATTTGTGTTTGGGCACTCATTTTTTGCAAAAGTAATAAAATATGTAAATACCGCATTCTAAGGGCCGTTTTCTCATCTTCATGATGTACTATTGCTTAGTCGGAAAGTCTTAAGCATAATATTTTTAAGTCTGGTCTAGACGATCCATGTGTGTGCTTTAAGATAAGCGAGAAGGTCGAAAAAGCTGTCAAAGTATTTTGTATTGTACTAAAGCAGACTGTAGAGAAAACCTTCACCTGTCAAAAAAACTGTTTCCTAAAATTATTTGAATGTGGTTTTTATTGCCTAAAATTTACTTTTTACTCAATATTTACCTTACAAATGGTATATTTAGAATAAAATGTAAAATTATAGGTAAAAAAGTTATAGGAATCTATGTTCTTAAAAATAGTCCAATTACCTAAAAATAATTGGTTTGAAAAAACCAGGGATGCAAACCGGCTCTGAACCGAACCAAAGCAAACCGTACCGAACCGCTTTTTTGTGCTCGTTAAACGAACCAAGAAACGAGTAGGTGTTTAATGATGTAAAGACGATATTGTACTTGTGAATTTAGAAATTTTTCTAAGGTAGCAGTAGTGTTTCCTCATTATTAAGTGATTAGTATGCGTTCTTCTTATTCAGAGGATGGACTGACGCTTATTTATGCTAGACATTGTAGCTGGAAATCCAGTTGATACGCACCGTTTTCGAAGTACGGGTATATATTAGATTTTTGTTTGTCAAGACAATCCTTGAACTTATGGACATAGCCTTTACGATTGTCTTTATATATAATATTAAGTACATTTATAACAAAATCAGCTCGCCAAAGCAATAAGTACCTGATTTCTTTCTATATAATCCTTGCTTTCTAAGAAATCCTTTTTAAAAATTAATGTATTTAAAAAGTATTTTTTTGAAAGTTCGGAGATTCGAAAACGGTATCTCACGCCTGATATATCAACTGTAAACCACTGAAGCAAACCAAAACCGCGGTTCGGATTGCTACAGAAACCATATTATGAACCGAACCGATATTTTAAAGTCTCTGTGAACCACAGATCCGCACCACTCCTTATTTCCTAGCGGTTTGCATCCCTGGAAAAAATATACAAATTGTATACTGAAGTCAATTGTATATATGTAAAGGCGTGCAAGTGCGGAGTCAAACATCACTGCCTTTAACCCAAAAATATTTACTTCATTAGTTTGCTAAAATTTCTGTTAATGAATTTTTTATAAATACAAATAAATAAAGCTCCAGCAAAAAATCTACTCATGCAATTAAGCTGTCGCCTACGCGGTGAGATATAAAGAAAATTAAAAAAGATTTCGGGCAGCTTGTTTAAATGGCCATAATTTCCTGTTTTTTTTTTTTTTTTTCTTGAATTTGAGAAATAATTTGAATTATTCTTAAGAATTATTCAATTTAATAAGCTTAGCAAACATGTCAACATCATATTCATATATGTAGATGCCATAAACAATTCGCTAATGCGATAAATAAATTTTGGTTGCACCAGATTTTTGAGGCTAAATTTGTTAAAACTGATTTTTGGTCAAATTTATTATCGATTCTCTGGTCACACTTTTATATTTAAATCAGGGACCGAAAATAACAGTTATGGAAGTGAAAAAAATTACTACGAAATATGGATCCCCTGATAAAATGGAGTAGATGAATCTTCATAATTTTGAATGGCGAGTCCTTAAATGGGATAAATTTTTTTTGCAATTTTTATCACAAAAAAATTTGAAATTGTTATATTATAGTTTTAAAAAAAAATTTTGTTTTAACAGTTAAATGGTAATTTAAAAAAATTTTTGAATAACAGTTAAAACTAATTTTTATTATAAAATTTAAATTATTTTTTTGTAATTTTTATAAAAAAAATTTTTAATTGTTATGAAAATTTTTATAATAAAATTTTTATAAATTACAATCTAGTAGGTTTAAGTAAATCTTGTATACTTCTATCAAAGATATTCTATAATTTACAAACGCCTACTAGATAAGTAATTTTATAAAAATTTTTATAATAAAAATTTTTATAACAATTAAAAAAGTAATCTTTATTATAAAAATTACAAAATAAAATAATTTAAATTTTTATAATAAAAATTATTTTTTAACAGTTATTCAAAAATTTTAATATAAAAATTAACATTTAACTGTTAAAACAAAATTTTTATTTTAAAATCATAGAATAACGATTATTTTTTAAATTTTTATGTAAAAACTAGAAAATAATTGTTATTTCAAAATTTTTATCCAAAAAGTTATAACAGTTACGGTCCCTGATTTAAATACATACAATTAAGCTAATTCACAAGAAATTGCAAATGGCAAGAGTAGTGACCTTCTGTAGTAGTGAGTTTCTGCCAATAAATAAGACTAAAAATAAGTCAGACAATTTATATTTTAAGGAAATAGTTTTTTGAGTAAATTAGCTCAAAGCATCGTTTTTTTAATTTTTTTTATTGATTGTAGTAATACACCAATCGAGCGTCAAACAGGCTAATATATGTGGATAAATGGACGAGATATACCCATTTGACCAAGCCTGCTTTCAGGCAGGGTTCCATACAAAACAGTACAACAGTTTTCTGTCAAGCTATGGCGAAATATGTAAAACCACTGGCAAAAAATTGTCTAAATAAACCAGTAAGAAAGTCGGTTAAGCCCGACAGTAATATACTCTGTACCTGTTTGTACGAAACTAATAACTTTAAAGTGTAAGGTTTTTTCAAAATATTGGGGTGGCAACTCTTTCAACTATCATTCATCTGGTTGAAAAACGATGTATGGGGCTCGATAAGTAATGATGAGTAGAATTACCCTAGTACAAACCCGTAAAATTATAACATTTGTATATAATTTCCTATTAACATAAACGTATCTATATTAGTCAGTATATTAGTGATTTCTGAGCGCAAGCCATCTCAATTACATCGCTCCTCTCATAGCAAGGTCCAATTGGGAAATTACCAGTTAGCTATTGCCTTCTCGCTCTCTCTTTCTCGTAAATTCTACCAATGGCAACGGTGTTGTTGTTGTCGTTGGTTTTTATTTTCTTTTACGTATAGCTCTAATATCGTTCATCTGATCAAAAAACGATGTATGGCGGGTCGATTCAAAATAAGTAGTAGAATATATGTCTAAAATGTTCGAACTATCTATCTTAAAAATTGTGGGAGTTATTTCGTTTTTTTAAATTTGCGGGGGAGGGAGTGGGCGTGGCAAAAATTAAAACTAAACTTGATCTGCCTGCAGGTATAAGAATTATATGTTCCACACACTTCAAACCTCTATCTCTTACCATCTCTGAGATCTCTTCATACGGACAGACGGACAGACAGACGGATAGACGGACATGGCTATATCGACTCCGCTGTTGATGCTGATCAAGAATATATATACTTTATAGGGTCGGAGATGCCTCCTTCTGGCTGTTACATACATTTGCACAAACCCAATATACTCTGTGTACCTTCGGTACAGAGTATAAAAACGGAAAATTTGCAAATTATTTAAGAATAATATTCACAGCAGAAAAATCTGAAAAAAATGCTTTCGTCTATTGGTAACCCATATTTATAATCAAAAATCGGTTTCAGTAGCCTATTTGGCTGTTACCTAGTATAATTTGTTTAAATAAAAATAATAACTAAAATTCTATTCGACTTTTATGGTTCAGATAAGAATTGCGACCTGTTTCTTTCCCGCCATTGAAAAACTTCTTCCATGCACCCCAAATTTTATGAAATACTTCAACAAAAAAAATTGTTTTGTATTCTTCAAATATTTATTAAATCACACAAAAAATGTTGTAGAGCTCAAATAATTTATTCACTCTCAAAAAAATCTAGAAAAAACGTCTCTTTTACACCTCCTAAAGCAGGCTCCCCCCTTAAGAAGTTGCAAAATATCATTTTGTCCATTTGAAAACTATTGTCCTGGCTTTACCATTGCTACCGTATGACCGATCAGTCAGAAAATGGGATATAGTAGGACAATATTTTTTATTTTTATGAATACTTTCAAAAAGTTCTGCAAAATTTGGTCAAAATCGGAAGAGAAAGTTAGCTTTGCCTTCTCGTGGAGCATTCCTGCATAAATTTTTAGTTTCAGGGAAAAACTTTTATCTGACACTTAGTTCTGATTACTTTTAGGGTTTAATTTTAAGCGATATTTACTTATCTGATTGTTCTATTCGATTATTTTTAGCGCTGGTTAAGCGGTAAAGTTAAAATTTTGAACTTATGAAAAAATGTTTCGCCTTGCTCAAAAAGCTTCATTTTGCAGAAAAGGGCTCCAGTGCTCCGATGAGAAAAAAAAGATCCATTTTGGAGCGTTTGCTCCAAAAGTGGCAACCGTGATTGTATTATCCGTCTAACCTGTTGTTTAATTTTTAGTCACCAAGATTGAGAGCAGCACGTCTAAATGAATGTTCGTTAGTGGCCCTTCAAAGTCGACTTTCCCACGTTAAGTGGCCAAATTCAAGACGACAGGTTTGATGAACGATCAGCGTCAATTGAATGACAGATCGGCCGAAAACATCGGCCTTTCGCAGACCTTAACTTGGTGAATTTTGCGTTGGGACTTGGGCCTGCACCCGTATAAGATCCAACTGGCCCAGGAGCTCAAATTTAATGATCATAAATAACGCTTGAAAAAATGATATTTTTAAAGTCAATTACTAAGCAATTTTCCCGTTAATTATTACCCCAAATAATAGCCTACATTTTAGGTAACATTTTTCCTCAAATCTTAGACAATTATGAAGAAATTTGTAGGGGCTGTATGACCTAAATATTTAGTGGACTTTATTCAAGGAAATAATTACCTTAAATAACAGCTTACATTTAAGGCCACACATGGACTTGTTTTTAGGTCACATATTAGCTAAAATAACAAACATAATTTTAGGCAATGTGGGTTCTAAATTTAAGTCCAATATTCCTGGGACATTATTTTAGGTAAAATGCTGCACAATTTTTGATAATTTTTTGCCATTTTAGGCAATTTTTTTTTCTTGAAGGAAGTTGTCGTTTATGTAATTAAATTTATATTTCTAATAAAATGCAATTTACAGCCTTAAAAGATTTTTCATTTACGACTTGAAAACTGACAGCACCACATGACTTATGCATTTATCTTGTACATCTGTAAAGACACATACAAAGCGATATCTAACAAATTCCTAACCAAGATTAAAAACTGTTTGAGGTATTTGTCAATTACGTAAGAGAGACGATTACCTAAGCATTTGTTGATTCGGTCGTCAATGAAGGGGAAAAAAGGAAAATGGTAAGAAAATTGAAATCAAACGAATACTAAATATTTAGAGCAGAAGATTTACCATACACTGACTTTGTTTCGTATAGAACAATTTTTTTTTGCAATTTTGAGATCTTTGGTACTTTTTGGTGTTTTGGTTTGTTGCTTTGATAATTCCCAAAATATGTTGCTAATTGCGACTCTAAAAAGCTGATAAAAGCAGCGTTGGGTGCTTCAAATGGCAATGCTCTTGTTGATGTTGTAAAAATGTTGAATTCCCTTGAATATGTTGTTTTTTTTTTTTTTTTTGTATAAGCTTAGGGATTTTTGCCACAAAAAATTGGGATTTGCTGACCCATGGTACGGATGTCATGGCGGGGTCTAACAATGGAGTCAACAGTACCACCAGCTGTTTTTTCCTTCCTTTTCTTCTATTTCACAGGCAAACAGACCAACTAAGCTGGAAAATGGACGCTATGCACACACACACACACACACACACACATACATACATTAAGTACATATGCGAGGACGCGTATTTTACAATTCAATGGACGGCCATTTGCATAGGCGGAACATGTTTGTATGTATGTAATTTGCATGTGTGTGTGTGTGTTTGTGTGAGGAGTCACAGCAGGACACAGGACATGACAGCCAAGCCGTTAAGCGGCTTTTGCTCAACCCACAACAACAACAAAAAAAAGTCAAAATGAATTATTGAACAACCGCCCCCCATCCCCCATGTGGGCGTGGCCAAACACTTTGACTAATTTCCAGGCAAATGGTCAAAGTGCATTTGCTGCTGTTTTTCATCTGACGTTCAAGTTGATTTCCCCGGAAACTTTTGCCCAGTTCCTTGGGGCCAGGGAACGGATGAGTTTGGTGGAGGAGGGACCGAACGAAGTGCGTCTGTTTGTTGACAATGAATTTAGATAAACTTGCGAAATTCGAAATGCAAACAGCATTTGCATTTGCATAAATTTATAGCCCACTTCCCTCCCCATCCCCCCCCCCCCTCCCCTGCCATCCACGCTTAGAGATTTCACTTTCACACCCCGCCAACCCCGAACGCATCGCCTGCTTAATGCCAAAGTAAACGCAGCGGCGGCAAAAGTTGTGCAACAACTTTTACGAGCAGGCCACACCTCACCCCCCACCCTCCTCCCTACTAACCACCCACTGGTGGCAGTGCAAGTTTGCTGCGCAGCAAAGCGCAAAGCAAACTTTACGCTGCTTTTGTATTTCAAAAAGCTTCAATTGAACGCTGTTGAAATTCCTTAAGGGTCTTGGAGCAAGTCATTTTCATTTGCAGCAACGACGACGACTCCGCCAATGCCACTGCCACTGCCACAGCCAGGCAGATGGGGTTACTCGTAATTGCAAAGGTTTCGCACCAGACAAATTAAGTTGGCCCAGCGTCAGTCCGGGAGAGAGAGAGAGCGGTTTCATTCTGGTTCAAATATCAAATGCGATTCACCTTAAATGCCCGGCCGCATTAGCTTTAAGAACACGGCGACATTCATTCGGAGAGATTAGCGGAGAGAATAAATGACAATAAAATTCTTTGAAATGCAGGCAAATCTTCAAGAATGAGTCCTTCATGAAGGCACTTAAATTGGCTAGAACGAGGAATGAAAGTAGCAGCAGCAGAAGAAGAAGAAGCTGGCCAAAAGGTACCGCAGCTTAAACAAAGTGAAGCCATTTGTTAAAAATTATGTGAGTTGGGGATTTGATGTGCAAGCAAGTTGTTTAAGGAAGAATTTTTGAAGGAAACAAAGTTTTGCCGTGCATTTCAAAGATAATTTGTACAAAATATATATTTAAAATTCAGAAAAGGTTTCAAGTAAATTTATGTAAAGAATTCAATGGAAGGATAATATCAGGAATTTTAAGTTTGAATCGGCATCTAGTATAAGAATTTTCACATTCATCCATTCAAAGTAGGAGCAGCTCAGTGGTGTCTGATCTATTAAATATGAAAGAGACCGACCATATTTTCCAAGGATTTGGAAAAAACTTCCTTTAATCGAACAAGTATTTGCATTAACTGTGGAAAAATTGGCATTAAAAACTCCCCCCAAAAGCCTACGCATCCATCAAAAGTGTATAGAAAAACGAGAAGTCAAAGCTAACTTCGACTGTGCCGAAGTTTTAATACACTTAAAAAACTTTACTCCAACTGATATAACCGGTAAAATATATATAGGATATAGATATCAGAAATTTATAATTTTTAAAACATTGATAATAAAAGTTTGATACCATAAAAAAAACTTTTCTTAGTAAAACACATTTTCCGACCGATCGGTCATATGGCAGCTATATAATATGGTCATCCGATTTTGATTAATTTTTCCCGAATTATGTGGAAGCATATAAAACTAATATATACCAAGATTACTGACGCTACGATGAAAAGAAAAAAAGTTTTTCTAACTAGAACTAGTTCTTTGACCGATCGTTCCTATGGCAGCTATAAGATATAGTCATCCGATCCCGCCGGTTGCGACATATTAGTTGCGTGCAGTAAAAAGAAGACTCTGTACAAAATTTCAGCTCGATAGCTTTAAAACTGAGGGACTAGTTCGCGTAGAAACAGACGGACAGACAGAGGGACAGACAGACGGACAGACGGACGGACGGACAGACGGAATTGAACTCAGCTCGTCGTCCTGATCAAGAATATATATAGTTTATGGGGTCGGAAATGAATATTACTATACGATTTTATATGTAAAACATCTTTAATTCGGTACGGAAGATTATTTCAAAATAACGCATAACGCTTACACGGACACTGCATACACTCCAAGCAATCGCCTGGCAAATCGTGGCATTTCAATTAATCTTAGTTGTAGTAGTATGTTTTGGACCACTTGTCCTTTGGGGGGATTTCCAACACTGTTTTCTAATATTATTTTCTAACACTGCTTTTCATCATTGTTATCCAACACTATTTATCAACAGAACTGCTTTTCAAAATTTTTTCCCAAAATTATTTTTCAACATTGATTTCCAACACTATTTTCCAACGTATTTTTCCAACACTCTTTTATAATACTGTTTTTTAACACTGTTTTCCAACACTATTTTCCAAACAATCACCTGGCCAACCGTGTCATTTCTCACGGTATATACAACCCTATTCCGGTTTTCACTTTCGACAAAATTTTACGAATTCGAATGTGTTGTTTTGTAAAATTTATTGAGTGAATCGTCTTGATGCATTTGAAGTCTGGTTTGTCGCATTTAAAGTAATTTAACATTTAAGGTTGGATACCGATTACCTTGATCGTTTATTAGAAAAGTGATCATGTACCATTATCGAATTCACTTTAGTGATAACCGGAAGAGGCCTGATAATCACATTTCAATTAACATGTTTCAGTTCAGTACATAGGAGGTGTCGCATATCCTGACATTATTCACAAATAAATATTTACAAGAAGGAAATAAATATAAATTGACCATCTAAGCCAAAGATGCCCAATGCCTATATTCTCAGTGCTCTTGTGTTGTTGCTAAACTCGCCGCTATAGCGCGAGTATACTTCTACGCAGACAGAGCCCACGGCATGTGCGAGTTAACTAAAGGTAGGATTTCACGGCCAGCCCAATGTAATGATGATCAGCACACTATCTTTGTGTTATCACTGTACACAATTTTTGTGTACATTGCACAAAATAATGACCGTATAAAACTACCCCTAGACTTTGTTGTTGTTACCGACTGATTGAAAAAAAATGAGAATATTTATATGAATTGCTGTCTGCTCTTCCATATGCTTTTAGTGGGCACATTTGATCAAGCCGATCATCACACTTGGTTTGGGCTGTAAGATTTTATGCTAAATATTAATTTATTTGATTTCTCAACAGGTTACCTGATAAGCAAGTTGTCGTAAATACCCTAATAGTAAAAAGATGTTCATACCTTTAAAAACAAATAAGTTTACTCATGAAGACACATTTTTCAACCGATCTCTTTTCCGAATCTAAAACAAACTTGCGCTGTTCAGCACTTTACACAGTTTAACGTGGAGCCACTTTTTAAAGGTATCAGATATTATTAATCTTTGACAGGTCGAGTGTATTTTACAGTCAAGCTTGACCGACTTTTTTACTTGTTTTAGTAGTTTGGGAAGTTCTAACATATTTTCGACACCGTTGTGAGATTTAAATTATTTTTTGAACCCGTTTAGAACTAGATTGGTGCTGGTTCGAAATTAGTTTTAAACCTGGCAGAAATCCAACTCCATATTATTAAATAGCTTTCCATATTTCAAGTTCACAGCAAAAATATTTTTAGAAAAAAGGGTTAGAACTAGAGGTGGAGAACTATCGATAGTCGGCACCATCGATAGTCAACGATAGTTTTTTGAAAACCATCGATAGTCTACGATAGTTTTCGATAGTTTGGTAACTTAAACGCTTATGGTAAAAAATGCATAAATTTTAAATAATTTATTAAAAAAAAACTAACCTAAAAATTGGCTGCCGTCACTTTTGGTTTAAACTTTGGCATTAATATTGGGTTGTGGGTTCCGATTATATATATGTATCATATCATTTTAAAGAAACTCCGATGCTTGCATTCAAATAATTCTGGGAATCGTATTTTTGGAATCTTCAAGTGGCCTAAGCGTCACCAAGCCAAAGCCTGTTAGGCGCGAACCCCAGGCAAAATAGCAGCCCACCTCCCGCCTAACCGGCCGTGATGTTCAGCTACAAACGTGTGACACGAAAACGCGTAGGAAAACACTAAATTAAGGCAAACTGCTGGCTAAATACAATAAAAAAGAGGTTTTGATTCCAGGAAGAGATTTTTCTAAGCTAATTACTCGGTAGAGTTTATTATAATCAGCACAATGGACACGAAACGGCTCATGCATGCAAGTTAGTAGTACAAGGGTTATCCAATACGAGTCGGTTCAAAAGAAACACTTAGATTAATTTGACTAATCAACTCTGATGAAAATATATTTGGTAAATAACGTTTTTAAGCGCAATTAGTTGTTTTTTTTTTTTAGGAGCTACCTATTTATTGATGGTCAAAGCTGGCTGGATGGTTAAAGAAAACTATCTAAAACTATCGATAGTGGAGGGCTACTATCGATGGCGACTCGATAGCGCCCAACCATCGATAGTGCCATCGATAGTTCTCCACCTCTAATCGGAACATTGACTGCAAGAGCCAAACTCGCGTTAGGGAAAACGCAGGTATGCCCATGGCAACGTGTAAGGCTCGTTTTACAAAATATCTGCGAGCTTAAAGCAAACCAGGAAAGGAAAGACATAACCAACTCGATTCGCAAAGTGCGCAACAAATCTATGCAGACTTAGGAAGAGAAAGAGTCCGTCTCCCACTTCGTTCGTTTCTGCCTCAATCCAACGGAGACAAAAACAACTCGGATCTCATTTGCTAATAGACGTCAGTGATCTAGCTAAAACAATCTGAAACCGCTGAAACTACGCTTTGACCTATATAGCTGTTTCATCCAAGCCTCCAAAATATAGTTAATTTCATTCGATAGAAAATTTACTTAATATCGTGAACCGAACCATTTTTGTAGAATAAATAGTCCGGTTCGGGTATATAAAATGGTTGAAAGTTAAATTAATATTTCATCAAATAGATTTAGTCTCAGTTAACACCATTTCTTTAAAGAGAAGGCAAAAGTTGATCGTTAAGCTTGAACACAATCCTATCGTGTCTTTAGAAAAAAACTCTTTGAAGATATATGACAAGTGTAGGGCAACTTTAGTATGTCAAGCAATATGTGAATTTTCATGTGATTTTTCAGAAAAAATGTATCTGAGCTGTGGGTTTTATTTTTATTAACCTCACACGCTTTTGTGAATTATATGTGTAATTTCAGGAGGCAATTTGCGTAGCTCATTTAAGGCATCAAACAAAACAAGTGCAACAACACACACACACTCTCAGATTTCGTACTCAATTTTTATATCTGTTCCCTTTTTTGGTGGAGGATTGAGTTTATCTTGGAAATTGAAAATGTTATTGGATCTGGGGCCAAAATATTATGAGATGAAAATTCATTGCACATTGTTAACCAAATTTAATTTAATGTTTATGGCCAGCACCAGATTAATTATGCAGGGGGGGGGGGGGGTAGGCGAATTCGCTTGCTAATGACTTGACAGTCCTTTGGGTTCCAGATAGTCACACATACATACACATATACATACATATATTCATACACCGTGCTGGCTCTTAATGGGGCAACCGAATCTGAAACCATGAAGGATGTTTACGTGTGCATTATCAGTTTTCACATTCTGCTGAATCACTTGGGGTGTAGAATAGGTGGTGGTGCGAATGAGGGGAGGGGGGCAGGTTGGTTGAGCACAACAATTTAAGCAAAACCGCTAAGTGAAATATAATATGCCTATCGGATGGTAGTTCCAGTGAATGAATCATGCTAAAGGCGAATTCTTGTCTCATAGTTGCAATCGATAGTATGTGGCAAGAAGGGATATATATTATACATACATACATACATACATAAATGTACAATGTACATACACATCTAGTCGGAGGCTAAACAATAAGCGGCGCCCGGTTGTATGCTACATAAAAATAAACTAAAGCGCCAAAGGGCAGGCCAGCACAAACAAAAGCTAGGCGGCACACACACACACATACATAGGCCTATTTTTAGCAGCCAAGACGCCCACATACAAAAGATACAGCAACAAAAATAGCAACACTTTTCCACGCGAATCGTGCGGTTGGCCCAGAGAGAGAGATGCATCAACCCACCAACCCAACCCAACCACCCACTTTACTTTTAACCTACTTTTTTTTGCGCATATTTAACATTACTTTAAGAAATGTGACAATTAATTCAATCACTTAGTTGAAATCACACAACGAAGTTTGCACAACCAATCTTTACTGTACTTCCTCTCCCCCCTCTCTGAACATTTTCTCAAGTTATGAGACTTTAATAAATTATTTTACTTGGCAACAAAAGCCAACTTGATGCGGGAAATGAAAAAGAGGCGGCACGGGCGGCGTATTAGCGGCAAGGACAACTGTGCCACAATGGCACACAAAAAAAAGAAAGAAAAAGAAAAACGAAAAAGAAAGTGCAAATTAAAATAACCAACTGAGATAGAGATAGAGATGCGAGTGCAATTGTTGCACATAAAGCATACGCACTGTTGGTCGGCAACCTTCGCTGCCGCTTTGTGTGTGTGTGTGTGTGTGTGTGTGTGTGTGCGACAACAATTGCATTAAACGTGTTAGCCTTAAACCGCATTATGTACAAGACAAAACAGGGCCAACAAACACAAACACAAACGCCCACACACGCCCACACGCAGGACACTATCGCCATTATGCAATTCTCACAGTTTAAGCTTGGGTATAACAAATGCATTTTAAGTTGAAATTAATCACAGAAGATTTTCCATCACATTAACATTTAATGCTCAAACTTATTATTGTTGCTTAATTAATATATTTTAAGACCATAAAATTGCATTTCATAAAAATTACTCATACGACACGTACACCTGAGTCAAATTTGATCAACCAAATTTTTAAGTAAATTTTAATTGTTGTCAAAATATGAGAGACCCGGAAAAAGGGGGGTTTTCTTTTTTTTACACTCAGAAAAAAACTGTTAAGTGTACTAGAACGAACGGGATAGAATTTTTAACATTTTGTACACAGAGAAAAAAATTGATATGAAATGGCAGTCATTTCCACATTTTTTCATATCAATTTGACTCCGATATGACGAAGATTAACTTGATATGTTAAAAATATCAATACGATCTTTTTCTATATATAAAAAAAAAATTACATTGCCTTGGACCAAACTCAGGACCTTGTACTTGACCAAACAGAATGGCGTCTCAACGCAATCAGCCAACGCACACTCTTTTGGGTGACTACGAGACTATTTGTATTTTGTATGAAATAATTGATATTTTACTAAATTGATCTTGAGTTTTTTTTCTCTGTGTACTTAAAATTTAAAGTCTGATTCGTACTTAAACTAAGTACGAATCAATCTTTAGCTTAAAATTTACCCAAAATGTTCCTGAAATCAGACAAAAATTCATAAATCAAGTACGAAATACTTATATCAAAAGCATATTAGTCTTATTTTCAGTAAAGGGGTCTTTATATTTATCATATATCTCTAAAAAGTTGCTTTTCAAACTACTCTAAAAAGAAACTACAGTGAGCTATTACACTCACAAGAGTACATATTACAAGAGTAATAGCTCATATTACAAGTGAAATAGCTCATCATAGATTTTCTTTAGAGTAGTTTGACAAGCAACTTTTTAGAGATATATGATAAGTGTAAAGACCCCTTTAGCAAGTTCTTGGTTTAAGAACATTTTGTTCTCTTTTTCAATTCTAGCATAAGAACTATACGGGTTTGTTTTAAGTCTATTTCGTCCTAAGAATAAAGTTTAAAAAAACCTTGGAATTCCCCAAAAAATCAAGTATTTCGGGATTAAAAAAAATCGTACTTGATCCACGAATTTTTAATTTGTATCAAGTACTTTCGTACTTAGCGTACTATTGACACCGTTTGTACTAGATTTCAGTACGAAGTTCTTTGTTTTTTCTTGAGTGTAAGTGAATTTCTTTAGGGAACAAATTGCACCAAAATAAATATAAAAAAATATGTGTATTAAGTGGCTCCGGTTACTTAACGGTCATCCTTAATATTCGCTTAAAAATTATAAATATTTAAATAAGAATGTTGAGGTGTGTACCGCCTGAGAAGAAGATTGCCACAGCGCAACCAAAATATATAGGAAACAAACATTTACACATAGATTTGTCATTCTTAACCTCGAGCCGGCTCAACATTATCATTTCACAATTAATTAAGTATTAAATTATTTTTAAAAAAATGTATATTTAATCTAGATTAGGCCGAACACCAAGAATGGTGGCAACAATTATCATCTATTTATATCAGCGGTGGGCACCAAAATAACCCTCATGATTTATCTTTAAGCGGAATTACAGAATGGGTTGCGAGGACACATTGGGCCATCGCTGATTAATGGATGAAGCTAATTTAAATTTCTTTGACCAAATAAATATCTCTACATTATAAGTTACTAAAAAGTAACAGTAAAATGTAAAAAATTTTGTATTAGGGTTACACTATTTAAAAATCAAACTAATAAAAAGACTAGTGCATTGCTCTTGTCAAAAAAAAAAAAAAAAAAAAAAATGCATTGCTCTCTTCTTGCTTTTGTCATATCCTTTTCAAGCATTATTTTTAAATCAAATTAACGCTTATTAGTTTACACAAATAGGCAACACTGCGTATGAGTAATAATGGCAAATGGTTCTAAGCATATCTCTGAATCTACCAATTGATGAAGGATGGGAAATAAAACCGAGTCTAGGAGCCTTTTTTTTATATCTTGCTGATAACATTAAAGGCTACCTAAACTTGCCGATTGGGGAAATTTCGATGTCAAAAATCAACTTTAGCCTTTACGTTTTCTACACCAATTTCACATTTTTGGGCCCTGGACCCTGGGATCATTGATTAGAAATCTGGGATCAAGGATCTGGTTTCAGGGATCTGGTTTTTGTGGTCAGGGATCTGGGACTGGTACAGGTACACTATTTCACACTATTTAATATTAAATAATAAAATATCTTTATATTTATGTGAAAGAATTCTTATTTTGATTCTGATTTTTCTTCGTAAAAAGCTTCGCTCGTACCGAGTGTTCCACGATACACACTCATTTTTTACTTGTGAAGGAAGAAGAAGAACTTGACACTTATTGGGACTATTATGAAATTAAAGTACGAAAGGAAGTGGAATTTGACAACTATTGGAACACTTATGAAGTTCAAGACGAGTTGTTTATAACGTGGTTTTCCTATGTTAGCTACATTTCACGTATTGCCGTAGAAGGAAGATTTCTTTTAAGTGGTGTCTCCAAAAGTCTGGCCAAGTCTACTGTGGTATTACTCGGGCACATCCTCATTTACACACAATTTATAATAGTTCAAATATGTGTCAAATTCTTTTTGCATTCCCACTCAAATTGAAAGAAATTGATGCTTATCTCACAAATAAAAATATTTGCAATACATTTTTATTTTGAAGCAAACAAAATTTCAAAAAGATATGTGATTACGCATATTTTGTATGGGCATTAATGCAAACCTTAAAATTCCATAACAAATGACTCAGCAATTGTAGCTCTTTTGGCTTGGTGAAGCCTGTATGGGCCTGTTGAGGCCTATCTATATCAGAAGAAGGGTTTTGTGTGTTCTGGCTGAACACGATATGTACGTTTGCTAATTAATTTGACTGTTGTGTGTTTTAAGCAGATTGTGCTGAATACGACGACAAATAACAATAGCTGCATTATTCTATAGGCGATTATCTAAGTCTTTGCTTATACGACGAAATCAGTGATGCAGTAAAGCTGAAATTGAATATAGGAGAGGGCTTCATTAAATGGCGGGTAAACTTTAACGCGGATTTGAGAAATTATGGTGACGCATATTTCTTTTACTACAGCAGGAATGATAAGACTTTTATTAAAAAGTTAATAAATAACAGTTACTAAAGACTTTTACTTTGTTACTCAGAACATAATTATTATAAAAAACTTTTATTTTATTACTCAGAAAAAAGAGTAAGCGAAAGGCTTTAATTATAAGATGCAGTAAATAAAACTCATTCAAAGACTTTTAGTTTTCAATAAGTGTTTTAAATTATTATACAATAGCTTCAGCGGTTTGCTCAATGCTTAAATGATCCATTCAAATCATTAACTGCGGTAAATAAAGAAGACTTTTATATTGGGATTTAAAATAATATAAGTCACTGACTGAGTTCTATTTACTGAGTTAAATAATAAAAGTCTTTCGATAACTCTTATTTTCTAATTAATAAAATAAAAGTCTTCAATAATTGTTATTTCTGAGTAAATTAACAAAAGTCGTTAGTAACTGTTATTTATTGACTTTTCAACAAAAGTCTTTCTACAACTGTAATTTACCGAGTAATTAAATAAAAGTCTTTAATAACTGGTATACACGGAGTCAAAAAATAAAAGTTTTGAACAAAATAAAAGTCCTTAATAACCATTATTTAAAGCTTAATAAAATAAAACTCTAAAAACAACTCTTAAATGTGCACTTTAATAATATAGGTTATAACTGATACCGTCCTTGTTTTCAACATCTTCTCATCGTTCCGCTGAGATGGACGGTAGTATGAATAGGCTATAGCTATTCCGATTTGATCAATATTTTTTTGTATTTGAGCGAAATATATTTACATAAAATTTTGTCAAAACTTATTGAGAAAAAAATCATTCCCATATTTCAGAAAGAATTTTTGTATTTCATTAAATTTTTAACATTTTATTCTTAACGCTACAACTATACGGCACTTATTGCAACACCTCCAAAATCCTTTGAATAAGGTTTCCATGTTTGGTCAGGCTGCAATCCCCTAAAATTTTTGATAAGGTTGTTTAGGGGCTTACTCCTGAGACTTATTATCCCAGGTTCTGTTTTGAACCTAGGTTCACTTGGATAACAAAAGAATAGTTAGTTTTTAAGTTTTAATTCAAATTTGCTGAACGGCTACGAAATTTTGCAATTCGATTATGAGGCTTCTCACTATTGGGTAGATTTTTGAAATAATCATCAGACTCAAAACCAGAGCTCGCAAAAAAAAAAGCTATAACTAATCCCCTGTTTGTTAAATAACCCTAATAAACCTGAGCTCTATCAAGACAAGAATTCGGTTATAAGAAAATCCATACTTAAGTCAATCCGATCGGAAAAAAACAAAATCCAGGATCGACCTACTTCTGTTGGAATATGTGGGATTTTTTCTGTTTAGGCATTGGGTCTTTCTGCAGCTGTTTATCTTTACAAGTTTTTAGATTAGAAAGAAAAAGCTTTAGGGTTAAAAATGCTCGAACAAAAAAGGAGGGTGATACCTGGAACTGTTTTTAATAACCTTTTAAAAGCTTAAAAATATTGGTCGATGATGGAATACGGAGATTCTCTTAGAACTATTTTTCAAAGAAATCCGTTACTATTTATTTTTTGATATACCGTTTTTGGATTTCTTTCTGCATCGCTCCCATAAACTTCTTTCTAAATACTTGTTTAAAAATTTTTTTTTTTTCGTTTGAACAATGGCTAAGTTTCTTTAATTTTCTTTCAAAATTTTCAAATCAAAGACGTCGCAATCGGTATAACTATAAGCGTTATAAAATAATAATTTTAACGCACTATGTTGGTTTGGAAATTAATTCCAAATATGATCAATTTTTTTTTTTGCAGATACCGCCAAGATAAACCGAATCATTAAACCAAATATTACTTAACAAATTATTTTTAAAAGTTCGGAAAATCCACCAGATATCAGGTTGCCTTCCAGTTAAAATGTAATATAACATTTTTTTAGGGTTAGGTTAAGGTGCTTTTCCCTCTTAATGAAATTTGAATTTTGTTGGCTCAATGCACCACAATAAATGGCAATTGAGCGATCTTAAATTAGGTAAATACCGGTACGTACAAGGTACCGAAATAAAAACCAAGGTCCGAAAATGCATTTATGAAATAATAATTAAAAAATTTGAAAAAAAATTAGTTTTGGTAAAAAAAAAAAAAAAATGATAAAACTAATCCACAGGTCGGAAAAAGAATCTAAAAATACTTCATTTCATCGACTTTAAACCGATTTTTATACTGATGGTGGCTTGACGAAGCGCGTCGTTATATGTTATATGTAAATTTGGCTCGTTAATAGCTTTGTCCAAAAAACTAGCAAATTGTCAAAAAAAATTTCTTAAGTTTAATTAAATTTTTGGATATATTATTTAAAATCCGCAAATCACTCACCATTTGGGCGACACAAAAGCAATGCCGAAAATTATGAAATGGCACCTCATTGTAATGCTTATACACCTCGTATAGCCATTCGCGTAGCGTATCCACTGGTATACTAAACTTCTCAATGAATCCCAACTCGATGAACATCGTTTGCATCAAATGGATGACATCGGCATCGCCCCATTCGTATGAATCAAAGGCGGGCAAACGGAGGGCCGCCTTCACCTCGTCAGAGAAATTGGTATCACAAATTTCCAGGAAGCGACGCTTCACCTCCTGATGCTTTGGTAGACTGCTTTTACGATGCGGTGGGCCCAGTGGGCGCTTGGAGAGGCCTGTGTCGTGGGTGAGAGAAGACATTTTTATCATTATGGCTGCACAATTTAGGCAAATGTCGAAGGTAAAACAACAACAGAAATACACACACACACACACACACACACACACACACTCGCACACACACACACACACACCGTGCTCTCTGCAGTCAAGCGGAAATCTGTCGACCCGAGAGCTCTGGCTCTGGTTGTTGCTGTTCCCGTTGTCATCGTTCGCAGTGGCAATAAATAAATCAGCAAATTGAAACAGGAAATACAGCTGGGAAGTCTGGACTGGTGTAGCCATGGCAATTTGGATTATTGCAAATGAAGAGCCATAAACAAGCACAAAGAGTGTACAGGAGGGGGGACAGCCGCAACCAAATCAAAGTCCATAACGGAACGACGGAAATACACTGGCCAGGTAGGGACCACTTTCCACTTTCAGATGATTTTTGTGTGCCATAGGCGGGAAATTAAATTTTCAATCGGCCGCACGCTTCAATGACTGAAAATGAAATAGGCAAAAACAACAAACAAACGCAACGGCAGCTCTTCAATAGGCCCCCCCAAAGGCAGAACAGAACGGAGGCAGGTAAGAGGGTGGGGTGGGGGACGGCTTGACCAGGTGTGATTCAAATGAGTTTTTGTTTGTTTTTTTTTTTCAAAATGAATTGGTTCGCACACAAATGATTGTTTTCCTGCTACTTTAATAAAGACAAGATGCAAATTTGCATACAAAAACAAAATAACAAAAACTATTGCATACTTAAGAGGGCCAGAGGATCGGATTCGCACTAAAGCAACTTTGAACATTTTTCTGGCAAAAATTATTTATTTCTATTTGTTTTTCTAAGAATGCAGACTGAACAATGACTAGTTGAAAAATAACTAGAAAAGCCCATCCCAGATTAACCAAATATTCTGGCCAAATCTATATGAAAAGCTGGCAACCCTTACAAAATCGTGCATGAAGTCGGACAAAAGTCGTTTGGATGATGAGCTTAACATACGGTTAACAGCTTAAGTACAGAGTTGCCAAGAATGGCTATGTCAACCAGATAATCAAAAAAATTTTGGAAATGTGTACAATACTATTTTTCTGAAAAGGTAGCAACAAATCAATTAAATATTCTATTTTATTTTATAATAAAACTTTCATTTCACGTTGTCCTTTTAGTTAGAATTGAAGGCGCCATCCTAAAAATTTAACAACAACAATCGTATCTAGGGTTGCCAAGTAGAAATATAAGTAATTCAATTTTGCATTTTACTTTTGTAGAAAATTACTTGATATGATTATAATTTTCATATGAATCAAAAAACTTTGAAAAAATTTAAATTGTACGTCAAATTAGTTTAGGCCTTTACCTAGATGAGATACAAACTTAGTTCGTCACAATACTTCATATGAATAGAACCACTTAAGAATCACTTTGAAACCTAAATACTTTTGAAAAGCTTCCTTATTTATATGAAGTATTAAGCCGAACTCAATTTTTAACTCATCTGAGTAAAGGATTTTAAGCACTTAATTTTATTAAAAAAGTTGCAACCCTGCTTGATGGGATGGACCATTATCTTAGATTGATTTGCAAACCATAAAATAAAATCGCTTGAAGTTCTGAGACATGAACAGATTTTTCAAACGATTTGCAAACCAATTGAGGTCCGAAATCTCTACAGATTTCTAGAACACCACTGATTGTGCACGTATCTCCAAGAATGTGTTGTTTTACCATAGGATTCTGTGCTAGATTTTGTGATGTAAAGTTCACTGGCTTTGATGTGAAACATGCTAATTAAAAAGAGTTTATATACCCTGAGAAATGCCACAATTGGACAAGCGATTGCTTGGAAAACAGTGTTACAAAATAGTGTTGGAAAACAGTATTAAAAAACAAATTTCAAAAACAGTATTGGAAAACAAAGTTCTAAAACAGTGTTGGAAAACAGAATTAGAAAAAAATGTTGAAAATAGTGTTTAAAATAGTGTTGAACGACAGCATTGGAAAACAAAGTTCAAAAACAGTATTGGAAAACAAAGTTCTAAAACAGTGTTGGAAAACAGAATTAGAAAACAATGTTGAAAATAGTGTTTTAAAAAGTGTTGGAAGAGAGCATTGGAAAACAAAGTTCAAAAACAGTATTGGAAAACAAACTTCTAAAACAGGGTTAGAAAACAGAATTCGTTCGTTTGGTTCGTCCAATTCTTGTGTATGGATCATAAGTGTAGTCTTCACAGCATTCGATCCATCAAGATAGAATTGAGTCTGTGCAAAAACAATTCTTTGTTCTTTGTATTGGAATCCTGAGGTCCGGTTACCTTCGAATTCTAGTAGACTTCTTTTAATAAACCTTCCCTCCTTAATTAACCGTAGAGTTATGCTTGGTGTTATCTTTATACATAGACCAATAAATGGTGAAGTCGACTTATCAGAATTGATTAGTCACATTAATCTTAGTGTTCCTTTTAGACAGACTCGTATAACTTTATCTCCTTATGTCTTAAACGTGGTACATAGTTATAGCTTTGCATGAGCCGTTTCGTGTCCTTTGCGCTGACTACAATAAACTCTTTCTATACGTGCTATAAAAACCCAGAGGGAAAAAACCTGTTCAGAAAATAAGTTGCCGGCAACTCAAAACAATAACAGATTTTTCTCAAAATTTTTGAGAACAAATGTTCAGAATGTCCTTGAAATGAGCAAAATTCAACTCAAATTTTGTATAATTGCCTTTTTGACTTTCAATTCCGTGAGCGCGTGCCACATTGGCTTTGGGTAATGGTATTTCGCAACTATACGGGGGTTGAAAAACAGAGAGAGCGAGCGAGAGAGAGAAATTTAGCTCTCTTTGATCTGCTTCTTCTTGTGTGGCCGGCGCCCGCTGGTCGCACTGCTGCAAGCGTTGACAGACGAGAGTATATAAAGAGCTCAAAGTGAGAATGAAATTACTTAAAATGAGTATTGTTTGTTCTCATATAAAGTAAAAAATGTTCTTGAAAACGGAACAAAAACAACTCAATTCAAGTTTTTGCGTTCTCAAAAAAATGTTCTTGAAGTGAGAACATTCTACTACATATGAGATTTCCCGTTCTTACACTGTTTTTGGTAACGATTGTGCTCATCTTGAGTCCAATGTTCTCGGTTTTTTCCCTCTGTGAACCTCTATTTTAAAGTATTTAGCCCGTAATTTGCTTTAATTTTGTGTTTTTCTACGCGTTTTCGTGTCACACTTTTTTGACAGCGCCCCCCGGTCGGTTGGGCGGGAGGTGGGCTGCTATTTTGCCTGGGTTTCGCGCGTAACAAACTTCGGCTTGGTGTCGCTGGGGCCACTTTAACGTAATGTGCATTGTATGTCTACGTCAAAAAAAAAAAATAGTGTTGGAAAACAGTGTTAGGAAAACAGTGCTGAAAAATGGCGTTGGAAAATAATGTTAGAAAATAGTGTAGGAAAATAGGGTTGGAAAAAGTGTTGGAAAACAGTATTGGAAAACAAAGTTCAAGAACAGTATTGAGAAACAATGTTAGAAAACACTGTTAGATAACAGTGCCAGGAAAATAGTGCTGTAAAATGGTATTGGAAAATAATGTTAGGAAATAGTGTAGGAAAATAGTGTTAGAAAAAGTGTTGAAAGTATTGGAAAATACCGCTGGAAAATGGAAAATAGTGTAGGAAAATAGTACTGGAAAACAGTATTTGAAAAAAATAGTTCAAGAATAGTATTGAGAAACAATGTTAGAAAACAATGTTTAAAAAAGAGCATTGGAAAACACTGTTAAAAAAAAATGAGTTTTGAAAAACCCTGTTGGAAACAATGATAAAAATCAGTGTTGGAAGATAGTTTAGAAAAACAGTGTTGGAGGACAGTGTTGGCAAACTCTCCAAGGCCAAAGATCAAGTGGTCTTAAACATACTACTACTTAGTTTAATTGAAATGTGACGGTTACCCAGGTGTATGCTTTGTCCGTGTGAGCGTTATGCGTTACGCGTCATGCGTTACTTTAAAATTGAATTTAACTCTTATCAAAAAATCTTCCGTACCGAAATTAAATATGTTTTACATCAAAAATTTACATGAACTCGGGCTCAAAACCTGAACCCAAGTTGACCGACCTTATAAATACGCTCCGTGAACCTGAACCCAAAAAGTTGAAAGGGTTCGAAACCCAGAGTGAACCCCTTCCGATATTTTTTTTTGGAGGTTTGCAGCCTTGAGTTTCAGTTAACTTGAGTTTCACTTGACAGCTCCCTTTTGTGTTTGTCTTTGGCAAATGTCCTAGATTTCGCGATTCCATTTAGGTATTCATCAGCAACTAATTCCTTGACATGCCACATCAAATATGAATACCAAAATTTTGACAGCATAATTTTCATCCTAAATGCTAGTTGAGGTTTTCGTCTGGCTGTCTGTCTGTCTGTTTGTCTGTTTGTCCGTCGTGTTTGGAGTGTTGAAATTTGATTAAAACGGCTGCTCTTTGAAGTTCAACGAAAATAAAGAGCAAGCGCAAGGCAATGGCGCAGCTGGAATGCTGTTTGCCAGCCAACAGATCCTACCCACCTGGTGTGTGAGGAAGGCTGGTTGTCTGATGGCCCTGCCACATGTGCCGCTGCTGCAAGCCAAACACTTTGCGGGTCGTGGTTATAATTAATTTACTGCCACTTACAATTTTTAATTAAGCCGCCGCCGCCAACGCTTCGGGTGTGTGTGTGTGTGTGTCTGCGACAGCATTTCTATTTGCTCCATGGAGAAGAACAATGAATCGCTTGGCTAGGTGGGGTCGGTGGGATGCGTTAATAACTGACAGATTGATTTATCAGGGACTTGGAACTTGGGGCGTGTAGATGGATAGTTGCATTCATCTATCCAAAGATAATGACAAAGATCAGCGATTCGGGGTGCCAAAGACAAATGAGGTTGCAAGTTGAAGGGAAATGGCATAAAGGAAAAACAACAGAAAAGGCATAAACTTTAGACAAGTGCGGCCTACTTCAGCCCCTTCCCCGCCCTCTAACCAAACCCAAGACCAACTCAAGCACTCAGGTAAAAACTTTTTATCAATTTGTTTGCGTTAGAGTAAAATTGAATTACAATTCTCTTCACCTTTCCACCCAACACCGCACTCCATTTACGATGACAATTTGATCGATGAATTCTGCAAACAACAAAAAAAAATATATATATAAAAAAAAACTGTCTTTTCATGCAACTTGATGCAATGAAATAAAAAGATAAAAAATTCACTGAAACTGTCATTCCTCATGCCTTTCCTTTTCTGTTGTTCGTGACAGCCGCAGCTGCAAAATATTAACTGTCAATTATGTTTCGGTTGCATTTCCCAACATTTGCTTAAGCATCCTCTGATCGATGGATGGCTGGGAAAAAGTGAAAGAAAAGTGGCCAGCAGTTGTGGTGGGGGGGTTGGGGGGGGGGTTGCATTGCAATTAAGGGAAAGCACGGCAAGCATTCCTTCCATTCCAACCACAAAGCACACAGTTCTCCAGTTGATTAGCAATCAAAGTAATTGTGGCATGTGAAAGGCAAACACACTCACGCACACACACGCACACACGGAAACAGAGTGGGAGAGCGAGTTTCATCTGCCAATTTGCTTGCAGGACACACAGGACACACACAACCTGCCTTGATAAATGAACTCAATATTTTGCGGTGAGGCCAAACACTAGGAGGCCGAGTGGAGCAATAAAATTTACTGCCAAATATTGCAATTGCAATGGAGAGGTGTGTGTGTGTGTGTGTGTGTGGGTCGCTCATATTGCGCATTCGCCACGTAGCCGCCTCCTGCTATTGCTCCTGCTCTTGGCCATTTGTCACCCCGGACAAGTTTTTACCCTTCATGCAGTTTGGTCAAGTGACGCACATTCTCATAGCCCCATAATGCCATTGTTTCTATTTTGCGGCCTTCAGAGTTTGCAGTTTGCCTTTTATGTTGTTGTTGTTGTGGTTGTTGTTTTCCGTTGGGTTAAGCAAAAAAAAAAAAAGTTTTTTTATGCGGCGAGTTTTGAATTGCTTGAGAAATTTAATTTTATGGATTGCAGAACAATGCCACAACCAAGGCAAAATCGACAACAACAACAACAACTGGCAGATAAAAATGCTGATGAGGGAAAAAAGGAAAGGACCTTCTCAGTTTCCAAAGCACACAAAAGTGAAAATGGGAACATGAGAAAGGACCTCTGAAAGGCAAAATGAAGGAAAGAAATGGTACTTAAAAAATGTATTCCAAGTTTAAAGTTCAGTCAAAAATTACTCATACGACACGATGGCTGACTGAAAAAAATCGAATATCTTGAACAATTTTGGACTTAGATTGTTCGGACCTTCTAGAGATACATTTTAATCATCCTTACTTATCGAATCCTCTTACATGATTTTTCGATCAGATAAACGATAGTAGAGTTGCCACCGCATATCTTCTACAATTTTAAAGATAGACTATTTGAACCTTCTAGAGATACATTTCAATCATCATTACTTATCGAATCGAACGATAGTTAAGTTTCCACCCACTCAATTTTAAAACGAGAAGGCAAAGCTAACTTCGACTGAGCCGAAGTTTTAATACACTTGAAAAACATAACTCCAACTGATTTAAATATATAAAATATATATAGGATATAGATATCAGATATTTAAAATTTTTAAATCATTGATAATAAAAATTTGATACCATAAAAAAAACTTTTCTTATCGGTTACCGATCGGTCCTATGGCAGCTATATGCTATAGTCATCTGATTTTGATAATTTTTCTCAAAATTATGTGTTAGCATATAAAACTAATATATACCAAGATTGGGGACGCTACGATAAAAAAACAAAAAAGTTTTTCTCACTAGAAGTAGTTTTTTGACCGACCGTTTATTTGGCAGCTATATGCTATAGTCATCCGATTTTGATAAATTTTTTCATAATTATGTGGATACATATAAAACAAATATATACTACGATTGGAAACGCTACGATGGAAATCAAAAAAGTTTTTCTCACAAAGACTTATTTTTCGACCGATCGTTCCTATGTCAGCTATATGCTATAGTGATCCGATTTTTATAAATTTTTCCAGAGTTATGTGGAAGCGTATAAAACTGACATATACCAAGGTTAGTGACGCTAAGATGGAAAACAAAAAAGTCTTTCTAACTAGAACTAGTTCTTAGACCGATCGTTCCTATGGCAGCTATATGATATAGTCATCCGATCCGGCCGGTTCCGACATATTAGTTGCGTGCAGTAAAAAGAAGACTGTGTGCAAAATTTCAGCTCGATAGCTTTAAAACTGAGGGACTAGTTCGCGTAGAAACAGACGGACAGACAGACAGACAGACGGACAGACAGACAGACGGACAGACAGACGGACAGACAGACGGACAAGCGGAAATGAACTCAGCTCGTCGTCCTGATCAAGAATATATATAGTTTATGGGGTCGGAAATGAATATTTCTTTGCGTTACAAACTTCTGGGCAAAATTAATATACACTTTTCAAGTGTATAAAAACCTCAAATCTCCCACAATTTTAAAGATAGATTTTTCGTACCTTCTTGATATATATTTTAATTATCATTCCGTTCAGATGAACGATATTCGAATTATAAGAATAACAAATAATTACGCTGGGAAGCACTGGGCCGCAATCGTGATGGGCTGCACTTGCACAGTTTGTGTGACCTCACACTTTAAAGCAGGGAATAATACCGTAACCGGAACCGTTAACCGAAATAAACCGTTTTAAGCCGCTTACCGGTATCGAAACCGGAACCGATATTGAACATTTTTTAAAGAACCAGAAAATCGTTTACCGTTATAATGGGAACCGAAAAAACTGGATCCTACTGTTTCGGTTTCTTATTATTTATTTTATTATATGATTATTTTAAATATATGTGTATAGGTCATTCCATATGAACTCAGCCACCCAACTTTTTTTTATGTGTTTTAACAAAAATTCATAGTTTACCCCTGTAGATCCCCACCACTCACAGACCGCGGGATGAACTTAAAAAAATTATCGCGTCGCTACGGCGCATCCGATTTAAGCGAACTTAATTGATAATTAACTATTATGATGTCTTCTATCCGAAAAAAAGAACGTTTGTAATCTCTTCGGTTTTTTAAAACTTTTAATTGCCGGATGGCCTTTACTTAATTAGCTTTAGTTTTTATTTCTTCGCTTCTTGCTTTTTTTGGCGGCCACGCTAGGTATTAGAGTGACCAGCCGGTGAATCTTATATAAATACCTTAAGATCTAGTTTACAATTATTGGTGTGCTTATAACTAATTCAAAATGGGTGATTGTTTATTAAAACTAGTTCATTTGTAATATGGAGTTAATAATAGGGAGTTTACACGTTAAAATAAATAAATTCTTAAGTAGGTTTTTTTATCTTTAAAAATATTTTTCCCATCATGACTTTTTCTATTTTGAGATGACATATTCATAAATGAAGAAACGAGTGTTTAGCAAAGAGCGACAGGCAATCCAAACATATTCTTCTAGAATATGTATACTGTATTCTTTACCCGAAAAAAAAATATTTCATAAAAATATCGGTTGAAAAAAAGACAAAAAAACATTAAATTTCGCTAGATTCCTACTTTACAAAAGATTTTTTTTAATATTTTATTTCGGTTGAAAGACATGAAAATAGTAGAATCTCAATTTAAGTCGCTTAAATTGGATGCCCCGTTACGATGCCATAATTTTTGTAAGTTTTATGTTCTTTGTCGTTCATCTCGCGAAATATTAGTGGCGGAGATGTCCAAAAATAGGTTTAAATTCTCGATGTGTAGAACTTTGCACCGCGGATAGTGATATAAAATATATAAAATTGGTAATCTTGCTGTTCGACTAGTCGAACACAGATTTACAGACAGCCATGATTTTCACGTCTAATAGGGAGGTCCAAAATAATGTTTAATACATAAATAGACAAAAAGAAAAAACCCCCAACAAAGTTACAAAATCGATAGTTTACATTTGAAGCGTCAAAAATCATATTATTCGCTTGATTTTGTAGTAAAAACAAGAGTAGCAGTGCCAAGTGGCGTACGATTTGCTATTTTTCCATTGACTCTATCTAAAGATTTATTCCATGCCTAAATTAGGTTTGATAGGGAAACCCCCTTATAAAAAAAAGGTGTCTTAATCAATTTAACACCCAGTGTCTTTTCTTTGATTTAGCAGTAAGTAAGTGACTTTCAATCACATCACGCATAGCCCACAGAAAAAAAAAACACAAATTCTCTAAGCTGTTGCTACTATAAATCAATGCAAGAGTCAAAGCAGGGGGAGGTCAACTTTTTGCACAACTTTTGCTTTTGTGGCCAAATGCCATTAATTATGCAAGTGTATGAGGCATAATTTCACGCCTAACAATGTGCAATAAAATATGAGTTGTGTTCCATGTTTCTTCTTTCAACAATATAAGTATTTTTTTTTTGTTCGTCTTTTCCACTTCAGAACAAACCCTTCGAAAATGAAAAGGGCAAAAACCAGGGCGATGTTGATTATGGCCGCATTATGTATACAAGCTGTCGTAGTTATTGTTGTCCTTTGGCCCCTTTTTTTTCGTGCTGCTGTTTAGCCTAATGACCCCCGTCGCGTTGTCTAATTAATTAATGGATTGTAATTAATTATTTAACACAATGTTCGGTCTTTTTTTTTTTTTGGTGTACGTGCTGGGTCAGAGCAACACATTCAATATGCATGTTGAACATACAACAAATGACAAATCTTGCCCACAATCGACAAGAAGAAGAAACGAAATTAAGTACTTCAGTGGCTTTTTTTCCTGCGGGTAGTTCTCGTACTAATCAAGTGGAAGAAAACCTAATGAAATATTGACTTTAAGCAAGACACCGCAGGAGCTGAATCTTACTTTAATCAGCCAATCAGAGGGCCTTTTTTTGTTGTTTTGTAATTTTGCAAATGCCCAAGAAAAAAGCAACTTAGATGACCCTTAATGAATCCTTTTTTTCTGTTGTTGTTGGGCCACCATTTAACCCTCGAGCAATTTTTAATTGACTGTCGTTGACTTGTAATTAATATTCCTTGTCATTGTTGTTGCTGTTGCCATCGACACTCATCAGCGGCGTCATTATTCTTTGCTGCTTGCATTAGTATTAATAACTTCTACAATACAATCGCAAATTTGTGTTCCATCTGTGTATTGGCGTACGTTTTGTTTGTTGTTTCTTATTTTTCCAGTTTTCTTCGGTCCGTTTGTTGATTTGCTGGTAACTGATAGCTGGTTCGCAGATAATGGGGGGAAAGGTATACACTAAATTGTTGTGGCTATTAGCAGGATTCGTTAAATGCACAAGAATGATTTTCACGCCATGATAAAACCATTTTTTTCAGACATGTAACTAAAAATTTGTTTTTTATGCCAAGCATTTAACTAAAAAGATAATTTTTGACATGCTTGTTATTTACAAGCATGTTAATAGTTTGAGCTGTTTTTTGTTTTAAAAAAATGAGAAACAATTTTCCACAAATTATTTTACAGGCGTGTAAATGAAAAAAAATCTTAACTAACAAGAGCATTTTTAATCCGCTTGTTTTTTACAGGCGAATAATAAATTTAAGCTGTTTGATGTTCAAAAATGCGAAAAAAATTGTACACTAATTACACTAGTTTACAAAAAAAAATAATAATAAAGACCCATTGAAGCCATTATTTTTTAATGATGTACTTTGAAATGCTGAGCTCAAAAATTAAATTCAAAAATTTTTCTATGGATACGTTTTTGAGTTAGAATTTTTTTCAGTTTTTTCGGTAGGTACCCTTACAGTTTATGACATATCTCGAGATAGAAACTTTAGATATCGTCAAGCAAGGTATTAATCTAAAGGATATGCAATTTGCAATAATCTAGTTGAAGATCATTTTCCAATCGGTTTAGTTGTTAAAATGCTTCAGGCAAAAATATTTCGAAAAAATCGATTTTTTTCTCAAAAACGTGCAAATGTTGTTTTCCTAAAATCTGTAAAAGGTTGAAACTGATAAAAATAAATTGTTTTTTCTTTTGTTCTTACGAATAGCACTTATACGAAGAAAATAAGGCATTGGTAAAGAATATCTATGGATAAATAAAGGAGCTGTGAGCAATTGAGTACAAGTACTAACAGTCAAATTTCATTGTTTTATGTATTTATTAAAAAAAAATTTTTTTTTTTTTCGTTTTTGGCCTTGCTCTTTATTTTTTTCTGTGATTTGACTTCTATTGAAACTCTTACATTGAGCAAAAATCAAAGTAAAAAAAATTTTTTTTTGATGAACACGTAAAATAGTCAAATTTGACCCCTAGTTTTTTCACACAATTGCTTACAACTTCGCTATTTATTCACCGATTTTCGTCATCAACGCCTTATTTTCTTCGTAATAGGGCAAATTATAAGAATAAAAGAAAAAACAATTTTTTGATTTTTATTTTTAACCATTTACAGATTTTAGAAAATCAAATTTTTCACGTTTTTGAGGAAAAAATCATTTTTTTCGAAATATTTTTGCTTCTTACTTTTAAACTACTAAACCGATTGGAAAATGTTCGTTGACTAGATTATTGGGAATTGCATAACCTTTTGATTAATCCCTTGCTTGACTTCATCTAAAGTTTGTAACTCGAGATATGGCTTAAAAGGTATGGGTACCTATCGAAAAACTAAAAAAAAATTCTAACTCAAAAACGTATCCATACAAAATTTTTTAAAATTCATTTTTGAGTTCAGCATTCCAAAATACATCATTAAAAAATAATGGCCTCAATGGGTCTTTTTCGCTGTAAACTAGTGTTATTTTTCAGGCGTGTAAATGGAAAAAAAAACATAAAACTCATGTAACTAACAAGAGCATTTTTGACCCGCTTGTTATTTAAAGGCGAATAATAAATTAAAGCTTTTCAATAATATGCGAAAAAATTTTCCACAAATTATTTTACAGGCGTGAAAAAATAAGACATAAAAAAATATCTTAAAATCGTATAGCTTACAAGAGCATTTTTAATCCGCTTGTTTTTTACAGGCGAATTATAAATTTAAGCTGTTTTATGTTCAAAAACTCGAAAAATTTTTACACTAATTATTTTTCAGGCGTGGAAATGAACAAAAAATCGTAAAAGTCATGTAACTAACAAGAGCATTTTTGACCCGCTTGTTATTTACAGGCGAATAATAAATTAAAGCTGTTCAATAATATGCGAAAAATTTTTACACAAATTATTTTACAGGCGTGTAAAATTATTTTTTTCTTTCATTTAATTTTTCCTACCGCCGTTTATTAGCAACTCGACTAGCGGACTGTCACGCACACACTAATACTAATAAAACTGGGAAACATTTTTTTAATATTTTACACGACTGTAAAAAATTTTGCGAAAAAAATTTTTGATTCAATTTTTTTACAAAAGTCTGCTCAAATTATTTACACTCCCGTAAAAAAAAAATTTTCCCCTATAGATTAATTTACATGTGTAAATTTTAAAAATATTTTACACGCCAGTAAACAAATTTTGTCAATTTGTTTTTACAGAAGGCTGCTCAAATTATTCACACTCCTGTAAAAATATTAATATTTAATTATATGTGTAAAAATAATTTTTACAGGTTGTATATTTGACTCTCTGTTAATAAATCGCGTGTCAAGAAAAAAGTGTTTTATTTTACGAACCCTGGTAAGTGGTTGCAAAATTGAAATCATTAGTTAACCCTTGTTAGCCAAAAATATCTAAGTTTTTGTCACATTTTGTAAACTCATTAGAGATCTGCATGACTGCACTCAAACTTTGAACAACAATAATTACCTTAGAGTTTGGCACAACAACAAACTCTGCTAACTGAATTGCCATTGAATTGAGTGGTGGCATTGTACAGTTAGAACATTTATTTCCCAACATTCCCTTTTAATTTGGAAAATGTTTCCCACTTTATTTCGCACCAGAATTGGCTTACTCTTTGTTTTTTGGGTGCTACTTGTAGGGTATTCAAAAAACAATTGTTGTCCCTGTAGCAGGACAAACAACAACAATTATAATGGCAGGCAAGACAGGTGAAAAAAATGTACAAATTGATGGGCAAGCAGCATCAGGCAACAGACGAAGCACAGGAAGCAAGACAAGTGGAAGAAGGAAACGAATCAACAGCCAACGACAATTGGCAATTCGGTGATTCCCCTTTCCTCGCAGGCGTTTGCTCTGTGCGTAAGCGTGTGTGTGTGTGTGTTTGTTTGCTCTTAATTGAAACTTGTCTTTGCTCTATTCCTTGTATTGTCTATGTCGCGTCACTGTCCTGAGGTTGTATTCTGATTTCGATATGAGTAAGCATATTGCTGAAAATTTGTGTCAAATAGATAAATGGTTGGGCAAATTTGCATCGAACTGAACAGAATTGGGATTATGAATTGCTTACAAGAGTTAAGACATTATGTTTAATTGGAATTAAGCTACTGATTTAGGTACAGATTGCAGTATGTCTTGGTAGCTTGATTGGCAGGATTTGAAAGAAAACAAGACCACAAAAAGTTATTTATATGGCAGTGTACTTAAGAAAGCGGTGCTCAAGATGGTGCCATAAAATCAGTGGCACTATATCGACAGCTTGGCAAAGTTTAACAATAAAATGCAAAGTTTTTGGAGTCGGTTCATAAACAGCAAAGAAATATGCATCTATCACTTCATAACTTAGAAAAAGCTACAAGAAAAAATACGACAAGATAAATTATAGATAAATTCAATTCATTAATGCTTGACCCAAGCCCTTCGAACTTTTATCATTTCAATATCATTCATTCTTCTACATCAATCTATTTTCAGATGACATATTCATAAATGAAGAAACGAATGCTTAGCAAAGAGCGACAGACAATTCAAATTTATTCTTCGTCTTGTTTTTCTTGTTTTGTTTTCCAATCCAAAGACGAGAGACTGCTTTATAGAAAAATAACTTTAAGTAACATCTAAGAAATAACAACAAAAGGTTTCAAAAACTAATTCACCAAGGGCAGAATACCCTGAGGATTCTAACAGGACTCTACACAGGACATTGTAGACTGCGGGGCCACTTGTATAAACTGGGGATAAAAACACCCAACTATGTAGATATTGCGAAGAGAAGGAGGAGTCCTCGGAGCACATACTAGCATACTGTGACACTCTAGCGAGGCGCAGATTTAGGAGCTTTGGGAAGCACACGCTGCACCCTGGAAGCATTAGAAACTTAGACCCTAAGAAAATCCTGACATTTGTGCAGGAAATAGGGCTGCTAGGTGAGTTGTAAACGCAGCGTGGGGGTACAATAGATCAACAATGGTCGCAGTGCACTAACCTCCCCAAACAAACATACATACAACATCTAAGAGGTGTGACAACAAGCGTGTGTGATGGAGTAGAGCGTCAAGAAGCGATTCAATTAGTGTCCAGTGCAAAAGTCCTGAATTCTATTTCCAGAGAAGACTAACCAAAGTTGACAATGAGTTAAAAGTTAAACTTGGCTGTTACAGCCCCTAATGAGGCCAAGCCGAGCTTCTCTCTTACGTTTAAACACATAAAATATATCATGATAACTGCCCTTAAAAGTATGCTATGGTAATTTGCATTATTAATTATCTATTTAAACGATTCGGTTATGGTAGCGTTTTACATATTTTACACTGAGCATTAAATCCTTTAGTCGGAGCAGTTAAAATTATTTAAAATAAAATAAGTGTCATAGTAAATATAAAAGAAATAGCATACTTTCAAGGACATAGCATACTTTAAAGAGCATTTATCATGATCAATTTAGTATGTTTAAACGAGGTTATAAAGACACTGAGGGCCGTTTCTCATCTTCATGGTTTTCAAATCCAGGTGATTTAAAAAAAATATATATATATTGCATACTTTTAGGACGTTTTAAAATATCTATGCTTGTGTCTACAACAACCCAATCATGATTATAATCGCTGCCTAAAAGCAGGCAACATACTTTTTCTCAAAAAGCACCTGGATTTGAAAAACATGAACATGAGAAAACGGCCCTTAGTATATAAAAAACCAAAACTAGTGTGGCTCATGAACTGTATATAGTGTGAAATGTCCCATGAAATAAGGGGGAAAGCAAACAGATTATCCAGCGCTTATGTAGAGTATCCATTCCTTATTCTACGAGATGTGATCTACGTAAACCCATTTAGTTTCTACAGAAAAAAAAATGGGGAGCTAAATCGAAGGTAAAAAAAATTTATTTGATTCCGACCTACGGATTAAAGTTTTAAGTACGAACGACTGGGAACAATCCCAGAATTCTTATATCAATCCCAAAAAGCACAAATCAAGTTCTGATCGTACTTAAAAATCAAATCCAATTGGCGAAATTAAATACTTATGTCAATTCGTTCATACTTAGTCGGGATTAACACCATGAAGCAAACTTCATGAAGTTTTCTTAGTAGGCGTGGAATTTAGAGGAAATCTTTCAGACCTTTTAAACAAATAGTAAAAAATACATTTAAATCTCTCGCCTACTAGGAAAACTTCATGAAGTTTGCTTCATCATGTAAATCCCGTCTTAGTTTTAAAAAAATCAAGGATCGACCTACTTTTGACATTGTTTAGGACTGATTTTTGTCTGAATACTTAAAAGGGCATATCAGCTTAAGCATAGTTGAAGTTTAACATTTTTTCTTTTTGTCAATTTTATATCGATTTGTGTAAATTGTTCTTGATGTACTTAAATTTATTTTAAATGTTTTGTCATTTTTTACTTGACAGTGCCCAGCGTTTAAGCCAGAGACTTAGAGAAGGAAGCATAAGGGTGGTGCTGGTGGTGGTGCCGGGGGTGGAGTTCTCTGTTCCAACGAGGGTCGAACTGTGACCCAAAAGAGCGTCCGTCAAGTTCATGATGAAGTGCATTATAACTGATTAAATTTGTACTAATACAAATGCGCACTTACACTCATACACTGATTGATATGCGCCCTACGCAGCTGCTGCTGCTGCTGCTGTGTGTGTGCGTGTGTTTGTGCGTGAGTTTTTGTTTGTGTGAGTTAAACATTTTGTGAGATTAAACGCTTTGTGCTGATTAAATGAGTTTAGAGAACTTGCGGTCGGCCAGCTTCTGTGCTCACTCTCTCTTTCTCTCTCGCACAAACACACAGACTTGGATGACATTATACGCTGAGTGTGTGTGTGTGTGTGTGGCAGTGGCAAATTAATAGCTTTACACAAACAAAGTTTTCCAAACTTTTCGGGGATTCGCAAATGAAATTCGCTGCCATTTCAACCACAAAATGTGTTGCACACTTTTAGGCGCACTTTTGCTAACAACTTTTCTAACGCAATAAATTTGTATAACAGAAATGGGGACTACTGTGACACATGAAAAACTGTGTGCCTTGTCAGTTGCTCTCTCTCACACACCACTTTCTACAGCGCTTACTCGTGTGCGAGGTGTCTGAACTAGTTCACTTACACTTTCTCATTTACAAGTTTTTTCGACCCATATCTTAGATGATTTTTTTCTTGACCCTTTCCCGGTTTAAAAAGTGTTGCTAACCAACTTGAACCGGTACAAAAATGCTTCCATGCCATTTTTTTGAAGTAATGTTAAAGCCAGAAAGGGCCAAGCCGAGCTTCTCTAAATCTCTTGGTTCGTGTGTCTTTTAATTTCCGCTCGAAAGAAGTAATATTAGGATATTAAATATTTGTCTGGCTCAAAAACGGTATCGATCCACTTTGATCAAAAATGGTTCCAACTTAGAAAATAATTTAGTGTACGGCTTGAAAATTTGATGACACAATAAAGAGTAAGATATCTTCCACATTTAAACACATTTCCAAACTAGTTTGAACTGGCTCAAAAGTGGTTCAGAGTCATATCTCCATTATTATTTATGCAATGACTTAAAAATTTCATCTCAGTTTGAACTGGTTCGGTACCATATCTCAATAACTATATAAGCTAAGGTCTTGAAGTTAAGGTATATAATAAGAAGTTTGACTCTTTCCTTATTAAAAACGGGTGGCAAACCAACATGAACCGGTTCAAAGGTGTTTTCATGCCATATCCTAAAATCTTTGTAAAATGTATTAAACTTGAAAGTTGAAGTTATATTAAACGAGAAGGCAAAGCTAACTTCGACTGTGCCGAAGTTTTAATACACTTGAAAAACTTTACTCCAACTGATTTAACCAGTAAAATATATATAGGATATAGATATCAGATATTAAAAAATTTTAAATCATCGATAATAAAAATAGGATACCATAAAAAAACTTTTCTTAGTAAAACACATTTTCCGACCGATCGGTCCTATGGCAGCTATATGCTATAGTGATCCGATTTTGATACATTTTTCCAGAATTATGTGAAATCATATAAAACTATCATATACCAAGATTAGTGACGCTACGATGGAAAACAAAAAAGTTTTTCTCACTAAAACTTATTTTCCGACCGATCGTTCCTATGGCAGCTATATGATATAGTCATCCGATTTTGATAAATTTTTTCGAAATTGTGTGGAAGCATATAAAACTAATATATACTACGATTGGTGACGCTACGATGAAAAACAAAAAAGTTTTTCCCACTAGAACTAGTTTTTTGACCGACCCTTTATACTTCAGCTATATGATATAGTCATCCGATTTTGATAAATTTTTTCACAATTATGTGGAAGCATATAAAACTAACATACACTAAGATTTGTGCCGCTACGATGGAAAACAACAAAGTTTTTCTAACTAGAACTAGTTCTTAGACCGATCGTTCCTATGGCAGCTATATGATATAGTCATCCGATCCGGCCGGTTCCGACATATTAGTTGCGTGCAGTAAAAAGAAGACTCTGGGCAAAATTTCAGCTCGATAGCTTTAAAACTGAGAGACTAGTTCGCGTAGAAACAGACAGACGGACAGACGGACACACAGACAGACGGACAGACAGACGGACAGACAGACGGACGGACGGACAAGCGGAATTGAACTCAGCTCGTCGTCCTGATCAAGAATATATATAGTTTATGGGGTCGGAAATAAATATTTCTATGCGTTACAAACTTCTGGGCAAAATTAATATACACTTTTCAAGTGTATAAAAATTAAATATTTTTCTGCCTCAAGAGCGGTACCGAACCACTTTAAACCGGATCAAAAGTGGTTCAAGATCAATATCTTACAAATTATTTAAGCTATGACTTGAAAATTTGATGACATAATAAAGAGTAAGATATTTTCTCGGCATAAACCCATTTCCGTACCAGTTTGAACTGGTTCAAAAGTGGTTCAGTGTCAAATCTTAATAACTATTTAAGATAAGGTCTTGAAATTTGGTAAGTAGGTAGATATGAAGGAGTTTGACGCTTTTCCGATTGAATTGAAGTTATATTAGAAATAAGATATTTGTCTGGCTCTAGAGCGGTTCCGAACCAGTTTGAACTGGTTCAACAGTGGTTTACAGCCATAACTCAGAAATTATAAAAGCTATGACTTAACAATTTTATCTCACAATGAAAAGTCAGCATTTTGATTGATTTAAGCTTATTTCTAAACCAGTTTGAACTAGTTCAGAAGTGGTTTAGAGCCATATCTAAAAAAATATTTTAAGCTATGGTCATGAAATTTCATAAGTAGATAGATTATAAAGAGAATAACACTTAAATCCAACTTGAACCAGTTGAAAAGTGCTTTCAAGCCATATCCTTAAAAATAGTTAAGCTAGAAACTTGAAATGTCAAGTATTAATATAGAATCAGCTATTTTCTTAGCTCAAGACCGGTTCCCAATCAGTTTTGACTGTTTCAAAGGTGTTTTAGGGCCATATCTAAGAAATTAAATAAACAATGTTTTGACAATTTGATGTCACAATAAAGAGTCAGTTATTTTTCTAGCTAAAGCCCATTTCTGAACTAGTGTGAACTAGTTCGTAGCCAGAGTTTAGAGATAATATGAGCTAGAAACTTTTAAATGGGTAATTAGGATGATAATATGCAGTTTGATCCTTTGCCGGCACAAAACCGAACGCAAACCAATTTGAACCGGTTCAAAAGTGGTTCCAAGTCATATACTAAAAATGAATTTTAGAGAAACACTATGGAATAGGATTTTTTTTTTAAATAATTTTAATATGGACTATGGATTTTTTTTTTCTAAATCAAAAGCGTTACCGAACCAGTTTGAACCGGTTCAAAAGTGGTTCCGAAGCATATCTTTAAAATTGTTTAAGCTTGGACTTGAAAATTTGTCACACTTTTCTGGTTCGAAGTAGAGTTTGAGAATCTAGTTCATTTTAATAACCCAGTTAGTTAGTTAATTTTTTGATAAACTATATACTTTTGCACTATAGTTCATAAAATGATCAATGATAACTATCGATCTTTTCATAAAGTTCATATAATTATTTATGATAAATGAACTATAGTTCATAAAAATTCATTTTAAATATAGTCGATTATTTAAACTAATTCATTTTTCGAACTAGTTCATACTTGGAGCTAGTTCGTAATTTGAACTAGTTCATAATTGGAGCTAGTTCGTAATTTGAACTAGTTTGTAATCTTAACTAGTTCGTAATTTGATTATTGGTATAATTTTTTCTGTCGCAATCAATCAAACAAACAGCTTCATAAAACATGTCTTAACAATCTGTTATCATTTAGTACTTCAAATAAATAAATAAATAACATTATGGAATGAATTTCATTCAGTTCAATATGAACTGTGAAAAAAATGAACTATTGATCAAAAATGAATAGTTTATCAAAAAATGAACTTTAGGACAAAAAGTGAATAGTTAAAAAAATGAACTAAAGTTCAGACCAGAGACTAAACTATTCACTTCTCTAGTTCAGACACTGAGAGCTAGTAAATTATTTAATTTAAATAACTAATTCATATGAGCTAGTTCACAAAATTCCGCACCACTCTAGTTTGAACTGGTTCAGAGCCCTTTTGTGTAGAAATTATTTAAGCTATGAAATTGATATTTTTAGTGAATGTTCGAAAAACATTTTCTTTGATCAAATCCGGGTTACAAAATTTCGAATAATTTTCAAACCGGCTCAAACTAGTTTAGAACAGGTTCCCAATTGATTTTTTTAATTTAAATTTTTTTGTAGAACTTGATTTTGGGAACAGCTTGAAATCAGATACATTAAATATTTTAAGCCCCATTTTCAAGTTGGCCACATAAAATGTAAGCTCAAATGCGATTAACAAGGGTCGGGCACAGCTGCTTGTCTCCTTCGGCCTCGTTTTCTTCGTCTTCTCAATTTTTTTTTTTTAATGCAAATAAACGTATTAGACAGGAGGACGCTGAACGGAAGGGAGGGAGCAATTTAATTGCTTTAACTGTCAATAAATGAATTATGTGCGGGCCGCTGAGGCCTGCAGTCAAGTTTTGGCAGCTGTCAAATTTGTGTAACGACATCCCAGAAAAAAAAAAATATATAAAAAATAAACGAAAATGTGTGTGTTCAACGGAAACAATTGTTTTGCCATCCTCGCAGGCGTCTATTATGACAATGATTATTATTATGAATTTTATATGGAGTTCGCAGCAGGCCTACAAAAATTAGCGCAAAATAAATTCCCCTCCCCCCCAACAACAACAACAACACATATGCCTAGTCACCCCTAACGCCCTTTGTGGCTGCCGTCGTCGTCGCGTCATTCTGGGCTCCTCATCAAAGTCAATTTTCTTGTTGATTTTTGCTTATTTGCGCATCTAAATGGATTTTTATCGCAATGTTTTGCAATGTCCTTCCGGCAGGAATCAATACATGAATTTTGTTCAAATTTGCGGTAATTTGTGTGCTCATGGATGCCCAAACACTGCAGGAATAGAGGGCGTTGAATATGACCAAAGGCGCCAACTGATTGGCAAATCCCCGGAGAGCAGTAAGCAGCGAGAAGAGTTAATGAAAATCCGGAATATATATACATTAATCCGCGAGTTGCAAGCTTAGCTGTTGCCTGTCAGGGGTTAAGCTGCAAAGCACAACACAAATACACACACACACACACAGAGAAAAAAACAAAGAAAGAAAAAATATATAGATTATTTTCAGCTTGTCAAAATAAATTTCATAGAAAGGAAGGTTTCATTTTTCGAAAGTAAAATTGTTTAAATGGTACTAAACTGTATTTTGTATATTGAATGATTTTAAATTATTTCCATATTTTACACACACACACACACACTGAAATACATGTATATGTGCCAGCATATGTGTGTGTGGTGATTGGAAACGTATTGACTTGTTGCCCGGCGGTGTGAGGGCGTGGTTAGCGAGCAGTAAATTAAAAAACGGCGCATATTGAAAAGCAATACATGAATTTCACTGTGTGTGTGTGTGTGTGTGTGTTGTGTGTGGAGAACAACAGCACAGCCGCAGGAGTAAATACAAATTTGATTTTTCATTGTGGCGCAGCGAAACGCATTTAAGTCTCAAATTTCACTCTCCACATGAAACCGACTGAAACGAAACTATAATTATAATTATAATGACGTTCGCGGCCGTATTATCTTGCAGAAAATTCATAATTTTAGTTATTTGCGGGTTTAGCAATCTTTTTTTTAAGAATTTACACAAAAATTGCTTGCATACTTAAAAGGGCAAACGCGTGTGCGCTCGACTTATACGTGGGAATTTCTACGGCTGCCGCAACAATATATGAGAAAAATTAAAATAAAATAAACAGAACAGAACAGAAACAGTAGAAAAGCCAACACAACTAGAACATGCACATAATTATGAGCACAGCAAAATTTCCAAACAGCAACCACTAGAACAACGGGCATTCCATTTGAGCTTCTTCGAAAAATATTTTGCTAGCCTTTGCAGTTTAATGGAATTATTTTGTTCTTTTTTTATTTTATTTACCTTAATAATTATATAAAGGACTACAGCTCATGTGTGTGTGTGTTTGTGTGCTAAAGCCACTCAACTTGCTGCATTTCAATTCCAAGTAAACAAACAACAAAAAATTATTACATTTAGATTGCACTTTGTGCAAAACGAAACAAAAAATGGTTAATTAGTTTTTATTTTTGCACTTAACCTTTGGAATTTTTGCAATCCTTGCAACTTGCACAACAGCAATTTCAAAGGAAGGGAATTTGCGCCACTGCGAAGCGGAACATGAAAAATTAACACACAAAAATAAAAACATTCTTTGACTATTGACTGGTTTATCAGAGTTCTAAAGAACCGGTTTGAGCAAAACTCCACCCTAATGTTTGAGTTTATACAAAAAGTATTTAATTTTCATCATGGAAAAGCTTTAAGTGATATATTAATACTAGCATATAAATATAGCCGCCAAAATGTTAAAAAAAAATACCGTTTGGCAATGATCCCACCCCCGCCCCCTCCATTTTCCGACCTTCAGAAACGAGAAAATTATTTTCCACCTATTTGGCCCATTGAGCGTACAAACCCTGAAACCACCCCCGGCACCCATGATCCGACCTTGAAGGTGAGTGTGCGCAAAGCTAAAAACTTTATCCTATTTAACTGGTCCATAGAGGTTTTTAACCAAATTTAATACATATTCCGACCTTTGCAGTGAACTTCCCGAAATAAAATAACACGTGTTTCCATTTATTCTGACCGTAGAGCTTACAAAACAAATTTTATTCAGATCGGCTCACAAATAGACATTGTCACTGAACCAAAATACGCCCACCATTATTCTTGCCTGTGGGCGGAAATTCCACCACCGAGTAATCAAATGTCTAATTATTTTCTATAATGTGTTCACAAACCGATTTTGAAGCCAATCGGATTAAAAATAGGTTTTACCATATGGAATTTTCCGGGAATTTCCCGACTTTTCGTGCGGATTTTCCACCATTGGAAAATCTCATGTCTAATTATTCTGCTTACTATCCTTACAAACCGAGTTTACCCTAAATCGGATGAAAAATAGTGTTTTCCATATAGAATTTTCCGGCCATTTTCCTTGTGGGCGAATTTTCCAACATCGGAAAATCTCATGTCAACTTATTGTGTATACTATCCTTACAAACCGAGTTTGAAGTCAATCGGATGAAAAATAGTGTTTTCCATATAGAATTTTCCGGCCATTTTTCTTGTGGGCGAATTTTCCAACATCGGAAAATCTCATGTCAACTTATTGTGTATACTATCCTTACAAACCGAGTTTGAAGTCAATCGGATGAAAAATAGTGTTTTCCATATAGAATTTTCCGGCCATTTTTCTTGTGGGTGAAATTTCCACCAACAAAAAATCGCATGCCTAATTATTTTGCATACTATCCTTACAAACCGAGTTTAAAGTCAATCGGAGAAAAAATGTTTTTTTCCATATAGAATTTTCCGGGAATTTCCCGACTTTTCGGGCGGATTTTCCATCATCGGAAAATCTCAAGTCTAATTATTCTGCTTACCATTCTCACAAACCGAGTTTGAAGTCAATCGGATGAAAAATAGTTTTTTCTATGAAGAATTTTCCGGCCATTTTCCTTGTGGGCGGATTTTCTGAAAATCTGGGAAACAGGTGTCCAATTATTTCGCTTACTTTACTTACAAATTAAATTTCAAGTCACTTGAATGAAAAACAAAATTTTTCCCATAGTAGCTTTTCCGGGAGTTTTCCACCCCTTAGGGGTGGAATTTTCCAAAACCCCGTCTTAGTGCCCACTTTCAACTGATATGGAAACTTCCGTGAAAATTTCAGCATTCTATCTCTTACCGTTCAGGCTCTACGTTGATTGTCAATCAGTGAACCAGTGAGGACAAACTCTTTTATATGAAGAGAGATATATTGTCCATTTGGATTAAGGCTTCCTTAGTCCTAGAAAAACACTTCTTTGCTCCTAAAGCTTTGTAATTCCCAAATAGTTAAAGCCTAATTTGCATAGAATTATTCCTTGCCGCGCCCATTTCTAATAGCAGCTGCCAGAGTGTATGAATTAAAGTTAGCTTTTTCTCTCGCCCCACTGCACTTTAATAAGTTTCAGGTTACGTATGGAATGCACAAAACATTTTTCTACAATATTTCTGTAAAAATTTAGTACTCAATTAATTATAATTAAAGCATAATTGTGTGTTTTTATAACTGTTACGGGCTAAAACTTGCCAGTTTGCATAATTTAAATAAATATGTATATTCTTTGCATTTTAATAAATTTTCTCCATAAACTAACAACACAGTTACTTTTTAACTACAAGCATAATAAATTACCTTTCCTCTTTGTTTCAACATTTTCTGAGTATTTTATTGACTTAAACTTTGGCAATTGAAGTTTATTTTATTTTGTATTTCTAGGCCATTTGACTGTGAAATTTAATTGCTATATTATATACACTCAAAAAAAAAAAACAAATTAATCTTAGGCAAAATTATTTCAAACTACCATTAAACATATTCTATTTGGTGTAAGGCAGCTCTAAATGATAGCCTTACCACAGTGACTGACTGATTGATTAATCAACGCTGAATTGAATTTTGAATGGACAATTTGTTTTACTGTCGTATACTATATTTATTATGTATACTAATCATGCTTTTTGCCCCTCGAAGTATGCTAACTTTATTTTCTTCAATTATTATTAATTTTAAGTCAGTTATGGCAGCATCTTACATAATCCACATAGTGCATTCACTCGGATTGTCGGACCAGTCAAAGGTATACAAAAATAATGCGTTAAGGCTACTAAATAATAAATATTTTCCTTATTTATTTATATATATAAACATAGCATACTTTGAAGGGTAAAAGGGCCTACTTTTAAGCCGCGTTTGAAATGATACTCGGGTCGTTGTATACACAAGCATAGATATTTAAATGTATCTTAAAAGGAAGGCAACATACATTTTCTCAAAAAGCACTTAGATTAAAAAATCATGAAGATGAGAAAACGGCCCTAAGAAATGTTTTTGCAAAAGTCCATCCCAATGTATCAAAACTTTCCAAATCGTTTTTGTAGTTATTATTTATTTGATCAATGTTTTATGTTTTAAATTAACAATAATCCAATAGGAATATCTCGAAACCGTTATCTCTAGAATAGGAGTAATCTGAAATATTAGCATATAGCAAAATGGGGATGCCTATACAAAAAAATTCTCTCAAAATGACTAAAAACTACTTTACAATTCAAAAGTATCAAAAAGATCCTGAAAATTAGGAAAAAAGACCACGTACTGTTCGCCCGCCATTGCCGCAAGAACCTGATTAAAAGTGAATAAAAATATAAGTTATTAATAGGGAAAACCAAAGTGCAGCCCATATTTGCTCATAACTGGCCCCAATACTGAAGCGTCCCGTGCAAAGAATTTCACGAGCCGACACAACCGTTTCATATGAATAAAATATCATCAAATATAGTCAACTTCTAACATAAAGATGTCCTAATGCACTTTCAGGAGATGCATAAGTCTTAGGCCTTAAAGTGACGAAATATGATTTTAAGTGATAAAAGAATATATATTTGGATCTCCCAAATGGATATCAATGAGATTATTATAATATTGGAACCCTTAAACAAGTTATTGTGCATCGCAATTATAAAGATGGGTTTGCAGATGGCGTGGCCTCCATTTGGAAAGGGTCTAATATGCTTTGTAACACATAAAATTAACTTCGAAAAATATGTGCATTTATTAGACGAAGTTCTCATTAATTTTGCATACGAATATTAGGGTGGCCCTTGGACATTTCAACAGGAAAATCCTGCATTCACTTTTCAAAACGCACAAAACAATATTCTGAACAAAAAACATACAGGTTTTGATGTGGCCCGCTAAAAGTCCATATCTTTATTCTATAAAAATATTTGGGGCATCATTTCTAACCAAATCTACACGCATGGGGGACAATAAAATACCTTAAAAGAACTAAAAGAGTCAATTATTGCTAAACTTAATACAAATAATTTTGTGCTAAATTAACAGTTCACTTATTTCGTTCTAAAAAAATATTTATTTAATTTTATAACGAGAAGGCAAAGCTAACTTCGACTGTGCCGAAGTTTTAATACACTTGAAAAACTTTACTCCAGCTGATTTAACAGTTAAAATATATATAGGATATAGATATCAGATATTTAAAATTTTTAAATCATTGATAATAAAAATTTGATACCATAAAAAAAAACTTTTCTTAGTAAAACCCATTTCGACCGATCGGTCCGATGGCAGCTATATGCTATAGTCCTCCGATTTTGATAAAATCTTTCAAAATTGTGTTAACGCATATAAAACTAATACATACCAAGATTGGTGACGCTAGGATGGAAAACAAAAAAGTTTTTCCCACTAGAACTAGTTTTTTAACCGACCGTTTATATGGCAGCTATATGCTATATTCATCGGATTTTGATAAATTTTTCCACAAATATGTAAAATCATCTAAAACTAATATATACCAAGATTGGTCACGCTACAATGGAAAATAAAAAAGTTTTTCTCACAAAGACTTATTTTCCGACCGATCGTTCCTATGGCAGCTATAAGATATAGTCATCCGATCCGGCCGGTTCCGACATATTAATTGCGTGCAGTAAAAAGAAGACTCTGTGCAAAATTTCAGCTCGATAGCTTTAAAACTGAGAGACTAGTTCGCGTAGAAACAGACAGACAGACGGACAGACAGAACTCGGCTCGTCGTCCTGATCAAGAATATATATAATTTATGGGGTCGGAAATGAATATTTCTATGCGTTACAAACTTCTGGGCAAAATTAATATACACTTTTCAAGTGTATAAAAATAGAAAGCTAACATCGACTACGCCGATGTTTTAAAAACCCTTCTGTTTTTGAAAGGCGCTACCATTGATAACAAAAAAGTTTTTCTCACTAGAATTTGTTTTTAGACCGATCGTTCCTATGGCAGCTATATGCTATAGTCATCCGATTTCGACCATTTTTTCCAGAATAGTGTGCATGTGCATGTACATTAAACTAATATATACCACGATTGGTGATGCTACGATGGAAAACAGAAAAGTTTTTCTCACTAGAACTAGTTTTTGGACCGACCGTTTATATGGCAGCTATATGCTTTAGTCATCCGATTTTGATAAATTTTTCCAGAATTGTGTGGAAGCATATAAAACATATATATACCACGATTGGTGTCGCTGCGATAGAAAAAAAAAAGTTTTTCTCACTAGAACTAGTTTTTGAACCGATCGTTCCTATGGCAGCTATATGATATAGTCATCCGATCCGGCCGATTCCGACAAATGTGCAGCGTATTTGTATTTAAAGACTTTTTGCAAAGTTTGGTCAAGATAGCTTTAAAACTGAGGGAGGAGATAGCATAGAAACAGACGGACAGACGGACGGACGGACGGACGGACGGACGGACGGACGGACGGACAGACGGACAGACGGAAATGAACTCAGTTCGTCATGCTGATCAAGAATATATATACTTTATGTGGTCGGAAATGCTTCCTTCACTGCGTTACAAACATCGTGACAATTTTAATATACCCTCTGCAAGGGTATAAAAATTGTTTTATGATTTAGAACAATTTTTATGACTGGATTGTTATATTTTTAACTTAGGGCCGATTTCTTATTTTCTAAATAGCTGCTATGTGTCAGATAAACTTACATTTTGCTCTATTATTTGTAAGTTTATGTGACAGATAGTGCTATGTAGGATATGAAGAAAGAAAAATAGAAGGCTAACATCGGCTACGCCGATGTTTTAAATACCCTTGCAGGTTTCAAAAGGCGCTACCATTGATAACAAAAAAGTTTTTCTCATTAGAATTAGTTTTTAGACCGATCGTTCCTATGGCAGCTATATGCTATAGTCATAGATTTCGATAAATTTTTCCAGAATTGTGTGGAATCATATAAAATTAATATATACCACGACTGGTGACGCTACGATAGAAAACAAAAAAGTTTTTCTCATTAGAAATAGTTTTTGGACCGATCGTTCCTATGGCAGCTATATGCTATAGTCATCCGATTTTGATAAATTTTTCCAAAATTGTGTGGAAGTATATGAAACTAATATATACCATGATTGGTGATGCTACGTTGGAAAACAAAAAAGTTTTTCTCACTAAAACTAGTTTTTGAACCGACCGTTTATATGGCAGCTATATGCTATAGTCATCCGATTTTGATAAATTTTTCCAGAATTGTGTAGAAGAATATAAAACTTATATATACCACGATTGGTGATGCTACGATGGAAAACAAAAAAGTTTTTCTCATTAGAACTAGTTTTAGGAACGATCGTTCCTATGGCAGCTATATGATATAGTCATCCAATCGGCCGATTCCGACAAATGTGCAGCGTATTTGTATTTAAAGACTTTTTGCAAAGTTTGGTCAAGATAACTTCAAAACTGAGGGAGGAGATAGCATAGAAACAGACGGACAGACGGACGGACGGACGGACGGACGGACGGACGGACGGACAGACGGACAGCCGGAAATGAACTCAGCTCGTCATGCTGATCAAGAATATATATACTTTATGTGGTCGGAAATGCTTCCTTCACTGCGTTACAAACATCGTGACAATTTTAATATACCCTCTGCAAGGGTATAAAAATTACAACTATACAAAAATATTTCAAACTTTACTTTAAATTAAGGAAAATATGTTTGTAAGGTGACTATTCTAGTAGCCGTAGAAAAGTTCAGAATAACAAATAATTTACAAAATCTGATATCCATGGTATAATAATATAAAAACCTTTCGAGCGGTGTACCAACGAGCACTAACACGTTGACAGCCGTTGCTTTTTACCATTCAGACCGACTGATTTTCACCGCACCATTGGTACCCCAAAATAAGGCAGCATGCTTCAGTGACCTCACCTTATATAATTACACCATGCTGATATCAAAACAACACACAAAATTGACAGGTAAGCATATATTCTCCTACATTAAGAGTAAGTTAACTTGATTTCTGAGTTGATCTGTAAAGAATTCGGTTTGAAAGCTCTATGAACCAAAAATATTGGAATTTTTGTTGGAAAACGAACCCCAAGGGCAGAAAATGTGTAAGGGATTTTAATGCCAGCGATTATTATGTACCGATCTGTAAGAAATTCTGGTTGTTAGCTCTAATTTTCTAAACTAGAAAAATACACTACCAAGATCAGAAAATTTAATTTGGTCGAGAAAATGGGGAGGGGAATAAGGTTAAAGAAGGTTATATATTATCAGATAGAATAAGACGTTGTCTTAGTCTTCAGCTTAAAAAAGTTAATAAAAAAAATATGTTTTATTCTATCGATTTCGATTTGTATTCCTATTTGCTGGCTTATACGGGTAAAATGCTAAAACATATAAAAGCAAATATATAAAAGACTGATTAAAAATAGAGAACGTAAAAATTGTATTAAAACTGTGGTAAAACTAAACGAATAACAAATTACATTAAACCCCCACACTAAAAGCATCAACGTCCAGAATAAACAACTTATCTCAAAGAGCTGAAATGTTGCCCAGACTTTCGTTAAGGATTATGGACGAGCACTAAGAAAGCATTATGGAAAATTCGAAGGGGAAAGTTGTAATAGAAAAAAAAACATTCCAATTAGTTATGAGCCAATTTTGATAAGACTTAAAGTTAGTTTTATAAATTTTACTTCATCAAATTTTACAATAAACCAAATTGTAAATTCAACAAATAAACTTTATGTTTAGGCCAAAATTGAAATGAAACGAATTTTCGATAAATGCAGGCTACCTGAGAGGAGTTAAATAAGACATTTAATTATGTGCGTGTCTTAGCACATTATTATGTGATGCCTCAACCTACGCACAATTCTATGCTTAGTCGTTGTGCGTTTATGTGATTGATTTCTTTAATTACAAATAATTATGGTAATTCGATATGCCTTAATGAGCTTTGAGACAACTCCTGGTAAGTTATTAAAGGCAAATTTGTAGACAGATTTTTAAATTGACCAAATACGCTACATTTATACACCCCCACACACCCGGATGATTTTTTTTTGTGAAGTAATGTTCGTTGTTCAGGCGAATACCTGTCACATTTCGCACATATTTTGGCGGTTTCTTCTGTTTTTTTTTCTTTTTTTTTTTTTTTTGCTGTATTATTCATAAACCGAGGGCATGTCATTCATTCGGACTTGTCTACCTCTCCAGTGAAATGAAATGGAATTCGCATAAAGGACTGTGAAGCCAATAAAGTCAAAGTCAAGCCACAGCATAAAAGCATGAAAAGTGAAAAGTTGTCAGTCCCCGCGTGTTGCCAAGGTAAATGCAAATAATTAAAAAATGAAAAATGGAAAAACTGTGGCGGGCATGTGATTTTTCTAATGGAATTTCCACACCTACTCAAAAAAGGATTATGATTTTTGGTAAATGGGAAAAGTACGTTAAAGTTTCACAGCAGCTGCCAATTGCCAGCTTTTCGTTGCTTACTTTTCGCTTTCCATTCCCAGCTGGATATCATCCTCCCTCTCCCACCCCCCTGCTCCAACCCACCCCATAGACACTTTGAAGATGTCAACGGCAACGGGCGAGCCAGCAAATTGTTTGCGGTCTCGCTTCAGGTGCTCGGCGGGTCCTTGGTGAATGGTTTTGAATTTAAATTTTGGCTGACACCTCGTCCCAACCAAAACCCAATCCCAATGCGGATGCGGATGTAGATGTGCCTTTGCCTTGGCAGCCAATAAAATCGTTTTAGTATATTAATTAAAAGCGTTGGGTAAACACGAAACCCAAAGCGGTCTTTGGGTCCCAAGTGCTCGCACAGCTGTCGCGCGGCTGCTGGACATCATCAGGAAGAAAAGAAAAAAAAGAAACGACAGGAAAATGGCAAATTCCCCAGCGTCGTCGGGTTGAATGCTTTTCCAGATCGCACCGGCTTCGTGTTGCGCCATTTTGTTTTACAACTTACGTTACATTAAACTGAATGAGTTTTTTTTTTTTTTTGTCAAATAATACTTAAAAGAGGACAGTTGATACGCTAAATAAAAATTACTTTCTTTTTTTTTAGGGGAAAAAACTGAAACAAAAAACCGCAAAATTGTTAATCAAACTAAAATTTTGTTGGTTAGTGTAATACTAATAAATAATAATAAAATTAATAATAATAAATAATTTATTTGCAATCAAATTGGAATTATGAAAAAAAATGCTCAAAATTGTTGCCCAGTTTTGTAAATGTTTCCTTTGATTTCAATTTATGAAATAAATAAAGTTAAAAAAAAAAGTTCAAATTTTCCCTTGAAAAAATGCTTATTATTTCAACTATTTCAATTTAAATTTTAAGCCACATTCCCTCCTGCTGTCCAGAAATTGATATCGTTTTATTCGTTTCCTTTTGTTCATTTACCACCAACAAACAGAAAAATAAAAAAAATAAAAAGCACACCAACTATTTAATAACTTTCTGGAAGTGAAATGTCACCCGTCATCAGAGAATGGAAAAATATTTGCCTAACAAAGCGCAAACATTCATTGCGTTCTTCTCTCTCACTCTCTCTCTCTCTCTTTCTGGTATTATGTCAAAGCGTTTCGTTTCGTTTCGTTTCATTTTATGAAATGCTTTGGCATCTTGTTGCCAGGGCAAGTGCACATTGCACTTTTCTAATGATGCCGCATGATACGAAACTATTTGCAAACCCTAATTGAAAATGTTTTGCCGCACAAAATGAAGTATGAGAAATGAATTGGCTTAACTTTGTTTTTTTTTTGGGGTAGCATAACTGAAGGTCAGCAATAAAAGTGTTTGCATCACAGACAGATACAAACTTAACTTTTTAAACAGATAGAAAAAAAAGACCGGAAATTAAAAGAAATCAAAGTTTTCAATACTCAAGTTTTTTCTACTGCAGTTGACATACACGTGCATGTTCAACGAGTGGAACCAGGAAACAGCAACCCAAAGGGAAAAAACTATCATCTAAATAAGCCACAGCAAATTGTAAAGTTTGCAGCAAGTTTCTCCTTTGATAATATGGATGAGTGGGTGTAACTGATGACTTGTCAATGGCACAAGTTGTTACCAGAATGCAGTAAATTATATAGAAAAAATAATAAAAATAAAACTTGAGTTTCTAGAAGCTTAACGTTCATAACGACTTGTCAAAACTGAACCATTGAATTTTCCTTCATTCTATTAAGGCCTCATTCCAAAATGCCATTCAAAATTTATTTCGGCACTATACTTCATATAAATAAGACAGCTTTTCAAAAGCATTTAGCTTTCAGAGCTTTTTAAAAGTGTTTCTATTCATATGAAGAATTGTGCCGGAATAAGTAAAAAACATAATTTACTTAAAGAACTAATGGTTCGAATCGAGCACATTTTTCTCTTAACACATTTCTGCAAAATTTCAATTATACCAGTTTAGGAAAGTGTTTTTAATGATTCTAAATGATTTGGCCTATAAATGGTGCAAATAGTTCATTTTGGCTATCTCTGATTACGAAAAAAGAAATCGAAATGATGAGTAAAATAAATCTCTGAAAGGTCCGAACAATCTAACTTCAAAATCTTTTACAATTGTCTATTGTTCGTCTGACGTTCATGAAGTGCGGCTATAGTTATGCACCGAGTATAAAACGAACAAGTAAGAAAGTCGGTCAAGCCCGACTGTAATATACTCTGTACCTGTCAAAGATTGTACATAAAGGCCTATTCTCAGATGACATAAAAATAATTTTCGTCACTATACTTTATATGAATAGAAACACTTTTGTAGAGCTTTGAAATCAGAATGCTTTTGAACTGATGTCTTATTTATATGAAACATAGAGCCGAAAATAAAATTTATGTCATCTGAGATCAGGCCTTTAATGAAAACTTTTAAGTGTGGGGTCACACAAACGGTGTAAGTGCTGCCCAAAACGATATCGGCCAGTGCTGCCCATCGTAATAATTAGTTTTGCTTATAACTCGACTATCGTTCATCTGATCTGGAAATGGTGTATGGTGGATCGATATGAAATGACGATTTAAATGGACAATCTATCTTTAAAATTAAAGGAGATATGACGTTTTTTTAATTGTGGGGGTGGCAACTCTGCCATTATTCATCTGATCGGAAAACGATGTATCAGAGCTTAATAAGTTTTGAAGAGTAAAATATATGTCTAGAAGGTTCGAACAATCTATCTCTAAAATTGTGGGAGTTTTGAGTATTTTATAAAATTGTGGGGGTGGCAACTCTGCTATTGTTCATCTGTTTGGAAAACGATGTATGAAGGCTTAATGAGTTTTGATGAGTAGAATATATTTCAGGATGGTTTGAACGATCTATCTCCGAAATTGTGGAAGTTTTGAGAAGTTTTTCGAATTGTGCGGGTGGCAACTCTACTATTGTTCATCTGATCGGAAAGCGATACATGGGGGCTCGATAAGTAATGATAAGTGAAATATATGTCTAAAAGGTTCGAACAACCTAACTCCAAAATTTTTGATTCTCTTTTTATGTGAATTTACCAATTATTGCTCTCCCTTCTCTGAGTACTCGGTGCGGCCATAGTTATGCACCGAAGTTTACAAACTGCTACGGAAAAGCTTCATGTAAATATTGTATCATATTCAACACTAGAGGAAAAGTAGTCTCCATAAATAACCAAGAAATATATCATTGATCAGGGAGCCAGTTCTTCTGCTGAACACGGCCATTGACTCGCTTAGCTTGTCGCTGAAACTGTCGATTATGGCTAATGTTTGATCGCAGAGCGAGCGTAAGTTAGCGGTACGATTTCCTGGTTCAGTTGGCTGAAAGATTTTGACACACTGTGCAGAATTCTTGAGTTGAGCCAACTTTACAGACATTAATAAAGGGCCAAACCGAGCTTCTCTCATTCTCTTGCATCGTTTTTCTTTCGACGAATCCGAACGGTAAAGATTTTGAGAAGTTTTTTCATGGCTACATACTTCACACAGCTTGCGCCAATAATTGGTAAAGGTGACCAAACGTGTAAAAGTTTGATATTCCGAGGCCCACTGAGCCACACAAGGCCATATATAAACGAGTTTGTCCTCATTCACTGACCTGACTGATTGCCAATCTACACTGAGCCTAAACGGTTAGAGCTAAAAAGCTGAAACTTGAACAGTAGTTTTCATAGTAAAGTCAAAACTAAGGCGGACATTTTGAACATTTCACTGACAAGAAACAAAAATTATTAAAAATGTTGTTTCTTCATCCGATCGTCTTTAAAGTCAGTTTGCACAATATTTTTGAAAAAGTCCCACAAGAAAAAATGGCAGGAAAATTTTAAATAGAAGCATAATCAATCAATTTGCCTGCTGTGTTTGCTCACAAGCAAGGGCAAGTGCTTGGTCCATTTCTGTTTTCTGTGTATATTAATGATTTGCCTGATAGTCTGTCCCACTGTAATGTCCGTTATGTAAAATTGATTTGTGTATCAGGATTTGCAATGAAAAACTTTTGTCAATCAGCAGGTGGTCTCAAGCGAATGGTCTTAGTTTGAATGCTTCAAAATCGAAATGTCTAACGATTTATTAAAAATCCCTATGCACCGGACAGTTGGCTGAGCTTGCCATCTTGCCGCTACCAATCTTGGTGTAACCTTTAACAAGACACTAACATGGAAAGGCCACATATCAAAAGCCACAGGAAAAAGTTGCGGTATGCTCAGGCAACTGTCACTAACACAGAAGGCTATACCTCAAGAGCTCAATGAACTACCACATGATATGAAGAAAATCAGAAACGCAAATATGAAGGTTGGCTATACAGTCACTGTTTCATAGACTTTCCAGTCTAATAATCAGAAGCCTTCGCTAGTGACTTCAGGTTTGCCAATTACCTTTCCATGCAATCAATACCTTAAACAGTTGGGAACTGCAATATAATGAATGTAATGTACTCAGCTTTTTTGGCTTAGAGCTCAAGCTCAACAGCAGACCCTTTCAAGTGAGAAAACCTTAAACTTTCGAGCAAACTTAAAAACGGCCGTTAAATTTGAAGGAGTTTTTTGTGCATATTTTTTTTAATCTTTTGTCTAGTTTTGCTTACACAAAAAAAGGAAGTAAAATAGTTTTTATTCGATTGATTTTAAGCTCGCTTTCTCAGAAAAAAGTCCTGCCAGCGTTCTCGAACAAATGAGATAGAATTTTTACCATTTTGTACCTAAAGTTTTAAGTATAATTCGTATTTGGTTGTACTTAAAGTAAGTACGAATCAGTCTTAAGTTTAAAATTTACCCAAAATGTTCCAAAAATTAGAACAAAATTTTTAACTCAAGTACAAAATACTTAAATCGAGAATTTTTCGTACTCAAACGTTCTAGAACGAACGGTAGTATAGTTCTTTCTTGGGTGTACTTAAGCTAAGTACGAATCAATCTAATATTGGTTTAATCCGATTTCGTTCTAAGAATAAGGTTAAAAAAAAACTTGGAATAGCCAAAAATGTAATTAATGTATCCCGAAACGGGCTAAACCCAAATATTTTAGGATTAAACAGATCGTACTTGAACCAAGTATTTTGTACTTGCTTAAAGAATCTTCGTACTTGCCGTACTATTGACACCGTTTGTACTTGATTTAAGTACAAAGTTCTCGGAGTTTTTCTGAGTGTACAAATAATTGAAAGTAAAGTTTAAATTCTTAACGTTATTTTTTAACCAATCTTAATAAATATTTCATAATGATGCTCCAAAATGCATTTTATTTTTCTCGTTGAAGCCTTTTATTGCAAAATGGAGCTTTTTGAGCAAAGCAATTTTTCATAAGATCAAAATTATAAATTTACAACACAAAAATTGTTCGAAAAAGTCAACATCGCTAAAAATGAAAACCTAGAAGTAATTGAAACAAAGTGTCAGGTAAAAGCTCTTCTCAAAGATAACTAAGACGGGATTTACACGATGAAGCAAACTTCATGAAGTTTTTTAAAAAGCTCTTGCTTGTAGAAAAGAGGCGTAGAGGGGCAAGCTACCTCACTACACCTCTTTCCCACAAACAAAAGCTTTTGCCAAAACTTCATGCAGTTTGCTTCATCGTGTAAATCCCGACTAATTTACGCAGCGATTTGAGCTCATTGCAAAATTAGTGTAGAAAAATGGACAAGTAATGAAAATTATATTATTTTTGAGGAAGAATTGTCGAATTTGTTAATAAGGTTTCTTAATTAACTAAGTAAAGTATTTCAAGTTGAGCGTCTAAATATACAATTGGGTTGACTTCTCACAAGTAAAAACCATCAGTTATTTTAAGATCTAGTAACTTTTGTAAGAAATATAAAGATACTGCTTCTGCAGAGCACAAATAGCAGATGTAACGATCTTTTATTGTCGGTTTGCTGATGTCGCTGTCGCTGCGAATTTTGCTATGCATACTTGAAACGGTCCTGCCGAACACTGAATTAAAGCAAAGCTATGAAATTAACTAAATATATGCTATATCAAGAGTTTTGTTCAAGATTCTGAATATGTTTGGTCAATAAATGACTTAAAACAAAAATTTGATTAAATTACTGATATTTGATCTGTGTCAGACAATCAGAAGGAATGGTTCGGGTAGATATGTGGTATCTCTTCTATTCCGCAATTCAAAACATATTGACCCTCCATATCTATCGGATAAATTTGGTTTGTAAACTTGATGGGCCAAATAAATAGAAAAATACGCATTAAATTTTTAGACACCCATCCAAAGAACCAAATATGGGGCGCAGGGCTGGGTTTAAGGCAGAGATGGGCAATGTAAGCAGCGTTATTTTTAAAAAGATATTAAGACTATTTATCATCAGCTGGGTTTTAGGGAACAACGTTATTTTTCTGGGAATATTAATTGACAAATCAGTTTAATTTGTTTCAATTCGATCAAAAGTTCTTTAAAAAAGGATTATAAGGCCTTTTTTTTAAAAACAAACCTTTTGGGAAGGCAGTAATTTCGAAGCGAAATTTTGTTCTGTACTTGTTGGCACTTTGTCCATGACAACAAGCACATATAAGAGAGAGTAAGATGTGAACTGCTTAAACAAGAATTCGGTTGTCTGTGATTAACAAGCTGAGTCTCAAGCTTAGCGAAGGAGTGCCCACACAATGCTTATGGCAGAGGAAATAGCAATATAACCCAAAAACGACCTGTGGAGACTTAACGAATGAGTTGGTATTATGAGACGATCAGCGAACGGTTACACTGGTGCCAAGTGATTGAGGGAAATGAAGCTAAGCGACACCCAAGTGTATTGAGTGAAAAGACAATATAATAATAAATAAAGTTTATGTTTAAAATGTTATTAAACCTGCGTTGTTACACGACCCAAATCGAATTGGAAAAAGGGCCAAAAGCGATTTGTAGAACACATGGGTATATAAAGAAAATAATTTGTCAAACAACAACAAACACAAAAAGAGCTAAAAGAAGACAGGCTAATGCAGGCTAGGAAAATGCTTTGAATATTGCATTTCATAACGAACTCAAAGATGTTTCACTTCTAAGCCGAATCAGGTCCTTTCTGGAAAGACCTTTGAGTGTTTTTTGTGTATTGCAGTCATTCGTTTTGATTTGTCAAACACTTTATCACTTAATGTTGTTTTGTGGCAATTTATATTTTATTTGCCATTTCATTTCTCCCCTCTCTCTCTCTCTCTCTCTCTGTGTCTAGCTGTCTCTTTCAGCATTTGCTGGGCCAAGTCTTGTTAAGTGAAACAATTGAATTGTTAACTGAACAATAAAGTATTTTATTATTATTAGATTTTTGCTGGCTTCTCAACATTTGCCCATTTGCCTTTGTGGTCTGCTTCGTCTCTCTCTCGCTCTCTGCGAGTGTTATCCGGGTCTTAAGTGGCTTACGGCTGTGATATGGCTCTGATATGGCGTTTGGCATTTTGGCGGCTGTCTCGAGTAGATTTCCAACATATTTCTTGGCTCTCTTGTTATTTGTCATTTGTATTATAATGCTGTGAGTAGGTTTCCTTCTTCTTCTTTTTCTGCCACAATTCTTTTGTTGTTTGAGGCGTCTTTTGATTTGGGGTGGGTGGGAGTTGTTGTTGTTGGTATTGCCAAGCCATTTAGGTTTTTGAATTTATGGCCATTTTGTGTTTTGTGGCTGGGCTCTTTGTTGTTGATTTTTGTATATTTTTGAAATGGATGGGCAATTTATGTTTTTTGGCCTTTGACATGACATAAAAGCCTTCTCTCTTTCACTCTATGTGTGTGTGTGTGTGTGTGTGTTTTGATTTATGAGAAATGCTTATGTGTACGTGCCTGACCCAATTGAAATCAAAATGGAAATGAATTTTCCAAAGCCGAAATGTTGGTTTTTAAAGTTGAAGACAGACGCAATTAACCTGGGCGCTGGAAAGTAGGCAACACTTTATTTTAAAATGTACCAAAAGTCCCACGCACACACACTTAAGTGCGAAGTGCAAGGCAAACGCCTCAATACACTGACAACTTTTAATGCCTTTCCAACAAAGTTGTGTTCGCTGTTGTTGTTGTTGTTATTGTTGTCCTTGGCCAGGACATGCTTACACTTAAAAGGCGTATGGCCAAAGAGAACTGCACCTACATCAAGTACCTGCCACATTTGATGAGCTCGCATAACATTAAGTCAAAGCCAAAGGGCATACAAACTTTACTTAGATTTAAATATATAGAAAAATTGCATTTCATAGCATTTACTCACATAACCAATTCATGCGCTCCGTGTACTCAACCTTGCGTTTGAGATCCTTGACCAGGGCGCGAAAGTCATCGTCATTGAAGTGACACTGGATGATCGTGTTATTCAGCTGCAAAATGCTATACTCATTATTCCCATTATTGCCATTGTTCGAGGCGGCAGCTGCCGCTGCTATGGCCCCATTCAGGGCATTCGATTCAATGTCCGTGGCGCTGGCACGCAACTTGTTGGCTGTGGTGGTGACACCAATGCCCAGGCCCATGGCATCACCGTCCACATTGCTGCAGGATTTACTTAGTATAATGGTGGCTCGATTGGCAATGGAATTGGCGGCCAGCAGATGCTCACCGGCTGCACCACAGCTGCCGCGATGAAAGGGCAGCTTCCCCGTGATGGCGTTGGTGGTGGTATTGCTGCTGCTGCTGGTGGTGTTGGTGGCACAATTGTTATTCTTGAGCGTGATGCAGTGCAGCTGATTGGAGAGAGCGGCCGAACAATCGCTGGCCCTACGACGCCGTGGATTGTCCTGGCCAGCAGAATCGGGCAGGGAAATGGGTTGCAGGTAGGCACCGACAGCGCTGCTGCTGTGGCTGCTGGTGGGTAGCTGCTGCTGTTGCTGCTGCTGCTGTTGTTGGCTATCTGCAGCTGCCATGTTCGACAGAGATGTGGACATGGTCAGGGTCAGATCGTGGTGGTGGTGATGATGATGATGATGATGGTTGTTGTTGTTGTTATGATTATTATTATTTGTGGTATCGGAACAGGCAAAATGTTGTCGTATAACTGTCAAATTGCTGCGATGCTGCTGCTCCACCTCAAACTGATCCTCGTAGAATTGTATGAGCAACTCCTCCAGCAGGGCAATGGGTGTGCCCGTATTTAGGGAGGCAGAAGCCGTAATCGATAACGAACCGGAAGCGGAGGGTGTTACACTGGCCGTTGAACTGCTCGAGGATTTGCGACGCACGGTGGTGGCTGTGGTTGCTGTGTTGGTGGTGGCAGTGCCCAAAAACACCTCCACTTGGGCTTCCAATTCTTCGGCTAAATCTTCTTCACACAAACCGGGTGGTTCCTCCTCTTCGCGTTCGGTGCTAAGTGAGCTGCTGTTGTTGCTGCTGTGGCTAATGCTGCTGCTGCCGGCGCTAGCTGCTGTTGCTGCTGCTGGTGGCAGTGCGGATAGAACTCCCCCAACGGCCACTGTGGCCGCAGCCAATACCAGAGCCCGTTCGCGCTCTTTACCCGGATCGAATATCGAGTGCTTGAGCAAGATCTCCTGCAGCTGGCGGCGCTGACGATGCGCACTGTAGGGATTGACCAAACGAAATTCACCATAAAATTTTGCCAATCCACGTACACGTGATGCTATATAGCCAATTTTACGCAATAGCCGCACATCGGCGTTTAATGCGGCGGAAGCGGCGGCAGCTGATTGCAGTTGTTGTTGTTGATGTTGCTGTGGTGGCTGTAGTTGGAGTTGCTGATGCAGAGCTGCATTTCCTGATCCTTGAGCTTCAACTAAGGCCTGGCTTAAATCAGTTTTGCTGGTGGCTAATGCCGCTGTTGCTGTTGTTGTTGTTGTTGTTGCTGCTGCTATAACTGTTGTTGTTGTTGTTGTAGTTGCTGTGGTGGCTGCTGCATTTGTGGTTGTTGTTGCTGTCTCAAGTGTTTCCTCGTCTGCTGCTGCTGCTGCTGCTGCACTGCTGCCACGTCGACTGCTACTGCTGCTGCAGTTGCTGTCCTGGTACATTTATAAGCAACCCTCGCTAACCCGGTTTTTAGCACTTGTTGTTGTTGTTGTTGTTGTTAGAGCGTTTGCTGCTACTGCTGCTGCTGTTGCTGCCGCTGTAATTGTTATTATTATTTGATTTGCTTTCGGTGCTGGCTGCATAAATTAATTTATATGTTAAGAGAGCGCGTAAAGCTACGTTTACATTGTTTTATTTAATTTTTTTATGAGCCTGGCGCCTTTTTATGACCGTTTCTTTTGTTACTTGCAATTTGTTTTTGATGTTTATGCCACGCCAGCAAAGTTATGCAAATTTCCCCGTATCCTGGCGCCGCTTACTCAAATCAATTTACCGGAAAAGTTGCGTTCTTTTTTGGGCATATTCCTGGCCGATTCTAACCTCAGCTTGTTGCTGCTGTTGCTGCTGCTGCTGTTGCTGTTGCTGCTGTGTTTTACATTTTATTGTATTTTAATTTGCATTATTCAACTGTTTGTCTGCACCCATACCTGCTCGCTCTCTCTCTTTCTCACTTTAGACACACACACATACGCGCACGCTCGCCATTTGAAGTTGAAGGGGCGATGGCGGCAGTAAGGGTGTCACTTCCGTTTCCGTTTTTGCAAACAATTGCGGCGATTTCTGCGTTTGACGCTGCCAAATCTGCAAATAAAAGAGGAAATGAAAGCATGAGGTTTCGATTAGTCCACACAGTCAGGTTAGGTTATATAACATATTTTTCGATACTATTTATCAACCAACCAGGCTGCCAACTTGTTTGTGTTTATTTCATTTCTGCCTGACATTTATCAAGTCATTTCGTTCATTATTCATGTTTAACAATTTTCCATTTCAACTTGATTAATCAAAATCAATTTTTGTTTAAGGGAATGCCAACTTGGTATTATAAACAGAAACAATTTTTTATGAAATTTTATTTAGGATAACAAAAATTGCTTTTAACTAGCTCATTATTCACATTTCTTCGTTTTTGTTCAAATAGTTAACAACTTGTTATAAAAACTCAAGCTTAAGGCATCTACAACTTGGTATTTACTCCATTTTATTAGGTTATTCTGATCAAGGAGTGCCAAAATCGGTTTACATTTTATCAAATTTTGTTCAAGTGTTTCCACTTGTTATTAAGGCCCGTTCCCACTTTCGATTTTAATCAAAATATGCGGAATCGGAACTGCTATATGTTCCCTATTTCATAAACTGATTGTGTGATTTGGCTTTTAATTTCCAATTTCCATTTCTCTTTATTGAACTGTCGAGATGGCCATAAGTTAGAATCGAATTAACTAATTCCGTCTTGGAAATTAGATCTCACTCTTACCAATTCCAAACGAGAATAGGCCTGATTATTATTACCTTTAGCTCAGGAAGCGTACTTCTTGTTTACTAAGACAATTTATTAAATTATTCTGATCAAGTTTATTGCAATCATTTTTTGTATAAAGAGACTGTCAACTCGTTACAAAAATTTCTATTCAACTGCGTTATTTTTTAAGCTTGTTAGTTTTTGTACAAGGGGATGCCAACTTGTTATTAAAAATCAAGTTCAAAGAACTTACAACTTATTTATTGTTCCTTCTTATCAGCTTATTTGATCAAGGAATGCCAACTTATTGTGAAACTTTTAATTTCATCTATGTTAAGAGTTTATTTTATTAGTTTTTATTATAAGGGAGTTGCCCACTTATTAAAAAAATAAATAAACACACAATATCATCTTTTTTATCATCAATTTTTGTGCACGGAGATGCCAACTCGTTATTAAAACTCAAGTTCAAAGAACTTACAACTTAATTATTGTTCCTTCTTATCAGCTTATTTGATTAAGGAATGCCAATTTATAGCAAAACTTTTAATTTCAACTAGTTTATTTTATTTGTTTTTTTATAAGGGAGTTGCCAACTTCACATTTGTAAGTTTTGGATTATGTGTGCGTGCGTTATACCCTAAAGAAATTACCGATTGAAGCAAGAAAAATGAAATAAAAAAAAAAAAACGTTCAGAAACGAAACTGTTACCGGTACAATGTTGCAGTTCTTTTCGGTCATTTCGGTTCCATAAATAAAGGTTCCGAAATACCGGTACGCAAAAATAAATAATAACTGTTCCGGTTCCGGTTCTGGTTTCTGAGTATCAATCGGTTCTTTATCGGTATATGGTTCCGGTTTGTTATATGGTTTGACACCTTTGATTTAAACTGAAGTTCAAAGATCTTACAACTTATTTATTGTTCGTTCTAATCTGCTTATTTGATCAAGGAATGACAATTTGTTGTAAGACTTTTATTGACTTGTTGTGAGACTTTGTTAGTGTTTGTTTATGGAGCTGAGAAGTTGTTATTAAAAATCACGATCAAAGAACTTACAACTTATTTATTGTGCGTTCTTATCAGCCTTTTTGGTCAAGGAATGCCAACTTATTGTGAAACTTTTAATTACAACTAGTTAGAAAGTTCATTTTATTCGATTTTTATAATGGAAATGCCAACTTATTACAAACTATATATATATATATATATATCATATATGTATCAACTTGTTTATTATTAATTTTGAACAAGGGGATGCCAACTTGTTATTAAAAATTAAGTTTTACCGAACTTAAAGCTTATTTATGGTTCCTTATAATCAGGTTATTTGATCAAGGAATGCCAACTTGTTGTGAGACTGTTGATTCAACTAGTTTAGAACTGAGTTAACTTTTGTACATGGAGCTGCCAACGTGTTATTAAAAATCAAGATCAAAGAACTAACAGCTTATTTATTATTCCTTCTTATCAGCTTATTTGATCAAGGAATGCCAACTTATTGTGAAACTTTTTATTTCAACAAGTTTAGGAGTTTATTTTGTTAGTTTTTTTATAAGGAGTTGCCAACTTATTAAAATAATAAATAAATACGCAATATCAATTTGTTTCTAATTAAATTTTTGTACAAGGATGTCAACTTGATATATTTAACCTAAGGTCAAAGAACCTACAACTTATTTATTGTTGTTTTGATCAGCTTATTTAATCAAGGAATGCCAACTTGTTGTGAGACTTTTTAATTTCCACTAGTCTAGAACTGTATTTTTACTGATGAGCTGTTGTTATTAAAAATAATTAAAAATTATCAGCCTTGTATGAGATGCCAACTTATTGTAAAACTTTTTTAATTCTAACTAGTTTAGGAGTTTATTTTTTAAGTTTTTGTATAAGGAGTTACCAACTTAAACATAACTATTATTTCTTGTACAAGGGGATGCCAACTTGTGATTAAAAATCAAGTAGAATTAGCAGACGAAATATTGATAATTATATATAACAAATCTGAGTTTGTTCTTATCACACAGATTTCAACTTAAAGCAAACAAAATTCTAGAATTATATGCAATTTAAATAAATAAATAAATAATTGACCATAAAAGATAAGAAATAGAAGAGAGAGAGAGGAATAGGTTGTCAGTATAGCAATTTGAAAACTCTGTCCTCTGAATCACAGTATATTCTGAAAACTCTAGAATTTTCAACCTGTTTTATATTAAGGCTGCACAACGGTCCAGAACCCTTTTAACCGGTTCGGTTCAGGACATTGGGGTCTCTCCAACCGATATTTATAAATGAATGACCCTTTTAACACGAAATCGAACCGGATTATAAATATTTGGAAACAGATTCGTTTCAAAAAGTTACCTTACAAAAATATTCTCAGCAGTTTCTTCGATAAAATGAACTGTGAAGCACAAATATGTGAAGCCCACAATTATTTGTAACCAACAATCAAATTCAAGCAATATTAGAGACAGATTGTTGTTGAAGAGCCCTTTCATTAGATTTTGGTGCCCAGGGACATGTACTGAAAATTATATTTGTATTTGCCACACTTTGTTGAGATTTCCAGAAGAATTGAAATGAAGAAGCAACAGTTATGAAGTAAAATTTAAAAAAAAACTTAGCTGACTTAAGTAGAAGGGGTTATCTTCCTCTTATTGTTGACAATAACGTTTCAACGACCAGTCACATTTGGTAGCCGTGAATAAGGAAAAGAATGATGATCGAAGACATCAAAGTTTGATCATTCGTACATTTTTTGTTATGTCCAATAACGTCCTTTGCTACATTATACAAAGGTTATCATATCTAAAATTTATCCATTAAGTTATGAACGAAAGTTTGAACGAAAAAACTGGTATGCGAACCAAAGCATAAAACAGAACCTTCTCCAGAATTTCAATTTCCTCTTTGGGTCGTTATTCCCACGAGGGATACAGGGCCTAGCTTCTTATACAATATCGAAACAGAATTTGTAGTTGGTAATTCTGAACTTCAGCCAATCAAATTGTTATATACTTTGGGGGTTCGTTAACTTTAAATGCAAAATAGCAGCCCACCTCCCGCCCAACCATCCAAAAGGCACAGCTACGAAAGTGTAACACAAATATGTTGGTTTATAAGCAAGTTCAAAAAGCTTAAGTAAGTTATATGTGAAATTTTTAGGGCTTAAGCCTGGTCAGTTGAGGCATCAAATAACAAGTTGTTTAATTGCAAAATTTTTGAACATTCTCTCTCTCCGACTGTTGTTTCAATTTTTACTAGAAACAAACACAAATATTTGCGCTACTCTGTCAACTTAATAAACTCTGAAAATTTTCTTACTAAAAATAGCGTTACATTGGCAAAAAGATACGAGTTAAGCCTGTGCGAATGTGTGGAAATTGTGTGGTTTCTTTGCAGACGAGAATCTCTTGTTTGATTACCGAAGAACCAGCCCCTCCCCCCTCCCAACCCACCGCTTGAACAATAAAGAGTCTGCAACTGGACCGTCATTGCCATGTGGGACATCCTTTTGTCTCTGGTGCATTGTGGAAGTTGCACACGAGTTCGTGGACAGACAAAAGAGAGACAGATGGACTGCCTGTCTGTCTGTCTGTCTGACTGATGGAACGGACAGAGTTGGCAGAGCACTTAACAGGGAGTCGACATAGAGAAGAAGAAGAGAAGCAACTGTTTGACATTTGCTGTCATTCTCAACGTTGGCAAAAACGTCGACAGTTGTTGCTGTTGCCGTTGCAATTGCCTGTTGTTTTGGCACCCACCCCCCTCCCTGCCCACTTCCCCTTTTCCATGGCAGCGCCATTGGGCTACACCTTTGTCTTTGCGGTCGAGCACGCTTATTGGGATTGTCCAGTGTCCACCTCGGATCCCATTCGCTGCACATTTCAATCGATTGTCACAACACACACACACACACACACACAAGCAGAGCATGGGCAGAGCATGAGCAGCGCAGCAGCTGAGCTCAGCACAACAAACAAGAACAGGCAGCTGACGACGACGAAGAAGAAGTAGTAAAAATATTTCATAAAATATTTACATTGTGTGTTTTCCTATTTATCCATTTGTTTATTTGTTGATCCTTTGCAACTTTTGTGCTGCTTTTCCTGTAGTTCGTTTAATTGATTTACCAACACTTTGTCCTTAAAAAATATGCAAAACAAAATTTAGAAAATGACAAATTAGTCAAAGTGTACTCAAATTGTCACTTAATAAAAGCGAGAAGGAGAAGCCGCAGCAAAAACTCATAAATGAACAAGATTTAAATTTTAAAGAAAGTTGAAGATACCTAAGTTTGTTTGCAAATTAAAGTTAAAACAATAAGTTGGCATTCCCTTATTACACTTTTTTTTTAAATTAATCAATATGGAGTTAATAAATTTTATTTCTAATAAGTTGGCATTCCTCTTTTAGGCTTATCAATAGCTTATCCTACGGCACTTAAGAAGTAAGCAAACAGAGCACCGAGAGCCAATGCCTTCTTATAATTAAACAGTGTTGAAAAAAAAATGTTTGAAACCAGAGCTAGTACACAATGTTTAGACCAGTGTTGAAAAACAATGTTTAAAACAGTGTTGGAAAACAATGTATAAAAACAGTGTGGAAAAACAATGCTTAAAACAGTTTTGGAAAATAATGTTTAAGAGATTGTTGAAAAACAATATTTAAAAACAGTGTTGAAAAATACTATTTAAAACAGTGTTGGAAAACAATGTTTAGAAGAGTGTTGTAAATCAATGTTTAAGACAGTATTAGAAAACAATGTTTAAAACAGTGTTGTAAAACAGTGTTTAAAAACAGTGTTGGTAAACAATGTTTAAAACAGTGTTGGAAAATAATGTTTAAGAGATTGTTGGAAAACAATGTTTAAAAACAGTGTTGGTAAACAATGTTTAACACAGTGTTGGAAAACAATGTTTAAAACAGTGTTGAAAAAATACTATTAAAAACAGTGTTGGAAAACAATGTTCAAAACAGTGTTGTAAATCAATGTTTAAAAGGGTGTTGGAAAACAATGTTAGAAACCGTTTAGTAAAACAATGTGTAAAGCAGTATTGGAAAACAATGTTTAAAACAGTGTTGGAAAACAATGCATAAAAACAGCGTTAAAAACAATGTTCAAAACAGTGTTGGAAAATAATGTTTAAGAGATTGTTGGAAAACAATGTTTAAAAACAGTGTAGTTAAACAATGTTTAAAAACAGTGTTGGTAAACAATGTTTGAAACAGTGTGGTAAAACAATGCTTAAGAGAGTGTTAGTAAAAAATGTTTAAAACAGTGTTGTATGTAAAACAATGCTTAAGACAGTGTTGGAAAACAATGCTTAAGACAGTGTTGGAAAACAATGCTTAAGACAGTGTTGGAAAACAATTTTTAAAACAGTGTTGGAAAACAATGTTTTAATGAGTTTGAAAATAAATAGTGTTGGGAAAATAGTGCATGAAAACAGTTTTAGAATGTATTTTCATGTTTTTACCCAGAAAATAGCTTGATAAAATTTCGCAATTTTTACTGATTTGCTGAAGTTCATCGATAATGTTTTAACAATCTAAGAAGCTATGAACCGGGACTCCGCGAACTAGAGCTGTAAAACTATCGACGATATATCGATTATATCGATGGTGGCTGTGCGGCGGGTCATCATCGATTGTTTTTTCCACCATCGATACATCGCGATGTTGGAAAATTCGCCCCAAGAGTGGGGAAATGCCTGGAAAATTCTATATGGTAAAATCTATTTTTAATCCGATTGGCTTCAAAGTCGTTTTGTGAACACATTATAGAAAAAAATTAGACATTTGATTTCTCGGTAGTGGAATTTCCGCCCACAGGCAAGAATAATGGTGGGCGTATTTCGGTTCAGTGACAATAGCTATTTGTGAGCCGATCTAAATAAAATTCGTTTTTTAAGCTCTAGGGTCAGAATGAATGGATTTATTTCGGGAAGTTTACTGCAAAGGTCGGAATATAGGTGCGGGGGTGAGTTTTTAGCAACCTGAACAGTTAAAACAAAATGGGTTTTTTTTGTTTCGATAATATCGAAATAATCGATGGTTTAGACTATCACTATCGAAAACATCGATAGGGGGCACTATCGATGTTTTTACAGCTCTACCGCGAACCATACCTTGGGTTTAGACCGAAGAATTTGACTGGCTTGAAGCCTAGCAACAAATGTTAAATGATTTGGCTGTTTTAAGGATTGACAGAAGCGGCTATACAGATAACTAGCATTCTGTTTGTGTAAAGCCAAGACGGGATTTACACGATGAAGCAAAGTTCATGAAGATTTCTTAGACTGGATTTACACCAGGGCCGGCCAAATGGAGAGGACTGAAATATGAGCATGTGTTGGTGACTGCCACAGTAGAGAGCCAACTCACTTGCAAAATCAAGTTTTTCTGTGCTCACCGATTCACACAGACATGACTTCGGCTCGCGTCTGTGTGAAAAACACGAATGCGCTCGGCCGCCAGTGGCTATGAGCTGGCCGGGCCTGATTTACACCATGAAGCAAACTTCATGAAGTTTTCTTAGTAGGCGTGGAATTTAGAAGAAATCATTCAGAACGAATAGTAAAGAAATACATTTAAATCTCTCGCCTACTAAGAAAACTTCATGAAGTTCGCTTCATCGTGTAAATCCCGACTAAGAACGTTAATGTTGTTGGTTGATTATAAAATAAAAATTTCAGTTACTCAAAATACTCGTAACAAGTACAAATTTTCAGTTTAAACTTTCTACTTTTAATTTGTAAAATTTTGTTGTTTGTTTTTTTTTTTTTGAATTAATTCAATTAAACTAATCAACTGCACATAAGCTGTTTCACTAGACTAAACTTCAATCCAATTTAAAACTGTTAGTTTTACAAATTTCCCCAGGCCCCCTCCCTCCACCCCACCGGGCCTTTAAAAATCCCTTTCATAAATTCTTAATGCCAACCAGTCAGTCGTCTGGCACCCCAACACTTTACTCATTTCCTTCTTAGAATTTTAAGGGCAGCAAACTCCATACGGAGCAGCAGAAGCATTGCCTTGTAAATTCCAAAAGCATTGCGTATACGCAACGTGGCGTGTGCGTCTGTGCGTTTCTCCGGTATGCAGACAATTTTTGACACGACACACAGGCGCAAGTGTAAATGGGGAATGGACGGAATGAAGGACTGCTTCACATGGACATTGGCCACTTTTGCCGAAAGGGACATGATAACATGTTGTGCAATAATTTGGTTTTTAGAGCAGTTTCAGCCTTGTTACATTTAATTATGGGCAATTTGATTAAAGGCCATAAACCGACACACAGTGGCAAGTGCGGGGCAAACATCATATCAGCAGAAGTGTCAATATGGAGCCGCAGGTGGTGGAGTTGCCGCCGCTGTCATGGGCTGACAAAACGCAAACGCAAACAGAAACCGCGCCGTGAAGGCGAACGCGTCCTTGTTCCACAACACAGCAGCCAGCCAGCCACAGAAACCCCAACCAGAACGAATGTGGCCAACTGTTGAATGGTGGCAACACCATTTGGTTGCCATGTCTCTCTCTTTTTTTTGCATTTTATTTATTTACCCAGAAATGAAATGTTTTTAATAAGCCACGGTTTGGCCTTTGGTTGGCACAAGGAAAACGAATAAAATGTGGCAAGGGAACGAAATAAAAAAGAGAAAATGGGAATACATACTTAAGTAAATATGCCGAAATATATATGCAAACAAACCAGTGTTGGTTAAGTCAATGCAATCACCTAAAAGCTCGAAAATAGAGCAAAGAAATAAATACAAATTCAAAGAAAAAAGTATTTTTTAGACGAAATTTCCACCATGAAGCAAACTTTTATATAACAGAAATTCAAGAAATTCAAAAAGTAACCAAAGTATAAAATATCTGACAATTATGAAACAAGTTTCCGTAATTGTCTATTATATCCCCTTCCTCTCGAAAAATTCGGAAATTATTTTTCCTCGATGGAGCGCGAATTATAATGAATTTACGTGAAGAAATTATAGAATCAGCTATGGTTATTTTATAATAGAATATTTAAATTTGAATCCTAAAAACATGTTTTGATCTAGTTAGCTTTTGAAAAAGTGTTATGTTTGAAGGAGTAAATTAGCTTTTATGTTGATAAATTCAATTTGTTAGTGAGTTCAGTTTACGTGAATTTTACGTATGCGAACTGTGAATGGCTTGGATAACAATAACTTTGAAATGGAAATTTCACAACCCGTACAAGCCATTACACAATTCTCAAAATTAAATTCATAGAGCGTTTTTGTTGTATTGTGGTTTTCCGAAAAGGCCTAGTCCACATATGCTCAACAATGTGAGATGGTCGCTTTTCCCTCATCCTCATCATCCTCTTCCATCACTTCTCGTCCTGCATAGTTTTTGAAAGTTTATAAATCGCGCGATTTTTTGTTTAATTTTTCTAGCCTGCGGCGCAAAGCTCAAAATTTTTTGACTATATCTGTGGTGCATTCATTAGATTAAACAATCTACACAGGACAACAAATCGAAAGGAAGCTAAGGAGAACGCTTATGCAAGCGTAGCATCTCTGCTCGTTTTGTATGGTAATACTATATTTGTATGTCAATCACATTAGCATTAATTTTAAAGCGACCATCTCACATTGTTGAAGTATACCTAATATTGGTGGTGTGGAAAAGAGTTTAAAGAAGAAGTCAAGCGTAATTTCATAGTCGAAATCAAATAAAAATAAGGATAATAACAAACTTATAAAAAATGTTCAGTAAATTGATGAATCATTGATTTTTGTTTTATAAATATACACAGAGAAAAAAAAAGCTCAAGATCAATTTAATCTTTGCTGTTTAAAGTGATATTTTAAAAATATCAATTTTTTTCATGATACATATAAATAGTCTCTTAGACGTTTGCCCATAAGTGTGTGTGTTGGCTGACTGCGTTGAGACGTCAAAACATTTGTGTTAAGTGCAAGGTCCACGGGTTCGATCCCCAAGACAATGTTTTTTTTTTTTTTATAGAAAAGATCGTTTTGATATTTTTATCATATCAAGTTTATCTTCGTCATATCGGAGTAAAATTGATATGAAAAAATGTGGAAATGACTACCATTTCATATCAATTTTTTTCTCTGTGTACCCTCTATTTGGTGGTGTGGAAAAGAGTTTATAACAGATTAAAAAAATTTCAGGCACATTTTTTTTTGAAACTGATGCCTAAATTACGAAAGCATACGTGATTCACACCCTTTTTACATAAGAAAAGCGCAAACTTTTAAATTCAATTATAAAATAACCATGGTTGACCGCCAATTAATTTTTTCACGTAAATTCATTATAATTCGCGGTCCATCGAGGAAAAATAATTCCCGAATTTTTCATAGGGAAGGAAATATAATAGACATTTACCCAAGTTTCATAACTCTCTGACCTTAGAAAATTTATCAGCTGTTTTCATAAAACGAGTTGGCAGGGCCATGTCCACTTTTAAGAGCACTTTATCGGAAACTGGATTATATATGCCGGGGTCAGTGAAAAACTCCATACGCGAGTGCCCCGGTGCATTTTACTTGTAAAAATTGAAATTAATGTTTCAGAGTTACCATCTTTTTCTTTGGATAAAGCTTCGAGCACTAAAAATTCACGAGGTTGTCAAACAAAAACTTAATGATTCAGCTTACTCAAAATTTCACAGTATTCTATTAACTGTTAATAGTTGACAGGAGCAAGTGTCGCATTTAAACCGCCCTCGTAATTGCTCTCATGTGAGTTGAGGGGGTCAGTAGTTGGTGTAAAAGTGTTTTCTCTTCGTAAATTCCCTGAATAAAATGCCAATTTAAAATGAAATGTATAAAAATTCCTATTAAAACTCGTCATTAGTGGCTTTGTGGTTTTATGGAACACCTTTGGATAGTTGGAACCTGCACTGCTAATTGCATCTTTGGTCATCGTTAGCGGCAACCGGCTGGTAATTAGTTTTTTTTCCTCTCCCCCCCTCGCTACCACTAAACACAAGCGATTTGCTTGTGGAGCTCATTATGCCACCCGACTCGCATCGCATTGCGTTACCTTCAGGCGATTCGATGTTTACCGGATTTATTTATAGATTCGCCCGGACTTTTCACATGACGCAGGCTTTCAGGTGTTTCAGTTTCCTGGACCCCCTCCCTCAAGTAATTTGCATAGGCAAAGCCATGGATTGGTTTATATTATTATTTGTAGCTTCAAAAAGGGACAAAAGCAAACAAGAAGCGAATGCTTTTGATTTATCACCATATCAAGTGGAGTGGGAGGGGAGGGATAACATTATTTACAACTAGCCTGGAATGATGAATGATACAAAAGAGAAAAAAAGAAAAAAGAAAGAAAAACTAAAATCAAGGTGTGCAGATGAGTGAACAAATGATGAGTAGGAGAACTTTATCAGCTTGGCATTATGGGCAAGAAACTTATACATCTAAACGTATGTATAAAAGTGAATGTATGTTTGTATGTAAGTATTCAATTATTTAAATGAACCAAATGTGACTAATGCATCAAATTATAAGAAAACTTGTAGAAACGAGAAAAAAATAAATAAACAATACAATACAAATAATTTGCATTAATATTTGTACGAATTAAGCTAAGCTCACACTGGCTAATAATTTGCCCAAATTTTGATCAAACATTGGCTACATAGACCTTAACAGGGAATTATTGCTTGTAGATCCATAGCTTTAGTTTAAAGTCCTTCAAAATCTGAAGTTATGGCTATTTAGACAAATTTTCATCATAAGTTGGGCAAATTATTTGCCCTAACACAAGCAAATTATTTGCACAAAAATTTCTACGAATTAAACTAAGTTCAAACGGGCAAATAATTTGTCCAAATTTTGATGAAAATTTGGCAAAATAGGCCTAAACAGGGAATATATCCGCCTGAAAGCCTCCATTGCTCTGGCTATAAAACCCTTTTATAACTAAGAATTTATTTTGAAGATTTAATTATAAAAGAAATAAATCAGAATTTGTTAACAGATTAGCAGGGTGGAACCTTAACTTTTGTTTTATGTTCTGCAAAGTCTAAGGTAATAGTTATTTGGACTAATTTTCAACAACATTTGGGCAAATTAATTGCCTGTTTGAACTTAGCTTTAGCCTATGTGGTTTATCGTTTTAGCCAAGTAGACTTTGCCTCTGTTTGTGCCCTTGAGCTTAGGATATAAAGGCAAATAATTAGAGCAAATAATTTGGACAAATTTTAATAAAAGTTTGACTTAATAACCATTTCTTCAGATTTTGCAGGAATTAAAACTAAATTTTTGGTTCCACACGCAAATAATTTGCTCAAATATTGCCGAAAAGTTCTCTGTTTGATTCCATTTTTCCAAATTTTGATAAATACTTGTCCAAATTATTTGTCTGTGTGACCTAAGCTTAGGTAATTTTTGGACTGAAACTTTGTCTGAATAGACTTTCTGTAAAACTTTGCATTACTTTTTATTTTAAAGAACTTCAAAATAAAGCTTTTGTTCCACACGCAAATAATTTGGTCAAATATTGCCGAAAACTAAAGATTACTTTACTTACTTTGAACCCATTTAGCCAAATTTTCATACAAATTTGTCCAAACTATTTGCATGTGGGAGCACCTAAACTTAGTTAATTTGGACAAATTTTGATAATAATTTGTCTAAATAAAGCTTTGGTTTCACACACAAATAATTTGCTCTAATACTGCCAAACCCAAATTTTCATTAAAGTTTGTCCAAATTATTTGCCTGTGAGACCTTAGCTTTGGTATTTGACTTTAGCAGCCAACTGAAGCATCTGTGCGAGATTGCTTTAGCGAGCAAAGTGTTTTTTGTGTAACCTTCAACAAAGTTCAATTGTTTGTTCAAACATTAGTCTACTGTCTTATTCAATTTAAACAGATTTGTCATAGAAATGAATAACATATGTCCCCTTAATTTTTAGAGCAAAGCCAAAATTTATGGAAATATTTGCGCAAATTATTTGTATGCAAATCACAGCATTGGAACTCTAGCTTTATAGACATCTAAACCAAGGCTGGCAACCTCTAAAATTCCTCAGAAAATTCGTTCTAAAGGTTCAAACCCAACGTAAAGTCTAAGGTTCGGTTCACGGACCGATACGTAAACTTGTCGAACCTAAGGTAGAGGATTGGATCCAGGCTACATAAGTTCTCAGATCGTTAAAACATATTCTCCTTTATTTTCAGCTTAGTTTTTGCTGAGAAGGAGGCTATTTGTCACGTCAATCAATAGTCAAATGGAAGATAGGAAGATAGATAGATAGATTGATAGATGAATGATTACAAAAACACAAAAACAAATTTAAAGCTTGGCTTGAAGCCGCCGTCAGCTTTTTTGCTGTTGAACATTTAGCATTTTTGACTGATTGTATAACAAATTTAATAAGTTATTAAAAAAGTAACTTAAGTCATTTTTCGAACCCAACCGAATTCCAAATAGAAGGGGTCCGGTTCGAGTACAGGTTTGGAAGGTCTGAACCCAAAAACACCGGATTGAGCCGGTTCTAAGGGTTTCCGTTCTGTTCCGTTTTGCAATCTTCATGAAAGTCTTCAAAAATGTTATGTCAGGTTCATATCTGAACTTGAAATATAGTATGTAGATTTGGTAATAAAAAGCTGTTTTCCCGGTTTAAAATTAGTTTCGAAAAAAAATTTGTACCGGTTCAAAAACGGTTCAGAGTTATAACTAGACATCGGATTTTGCATATTTTCTGATAGAAAATAATCGTAGCTGGCCAGGGTGAATGGATTGAAGAGGCATTCAAAAACCACATAATAGCCTACTCAAATCACACAAAGGTTCTTTAAAAATCTAATGACCCTGGCCTACTAAGATAATTCATCAAAAATCTGAAAATATGCAAAATCCGCTGTCTAGTTATAATCCAGTAATAAGTTAAGGGTTGATCTATAAATTTTATAAGTAGGTTGATAAAATGGAGTTAAGATATATTTATGACTAAAAACTAAAGTTGGGTAATAACTCTTATATTGCTCTTATATTATTCTTATATTGTTCATTTTCTAGGTGTTAAAGAGGAATTGTTATATTCAAGTACCAAAAATTTAAGTGGAATTGAATGAATACCAAATAACTAACTAATGATTTATTAGGTTATAGGAAATCAACTAAAAGACCCAATATAAGACCAATATAAGAGCTAATGAGCCAATTCTACTAAAAACAGTTTCCGAACCAGTTTAAACCATTTCAAACGAGGTTCAGAGAGTCAAAAAGAATTACAGCTTTTTACTTTAAATTTGAGGTGTAGGTAAGATGGAGTCAGATCTTTTCCCGGTTCATAACCGGTTGCGAAATAATTTAAGCTATAAACTTAAAATTTGGAGGATAGGTTGGCAATATAAAATGAAGTACTCTCCCGGTTTAAAATCGATTTCAAAGCAATTTGAACCGATTTTTAAGTAATTAAGATAATAATTAAGTTTACAACTTGAAGATGGATAATACTTTTTCGTTTGAAATTTATTTAGATCTGGTTCGGTTTCGAAGTAAATTGAACTAGTTCAAAAATGAATTAAGCGTGATAATATGGCAAATAGATTGCATTTCCGTTTAAAAAAGTTTTCGAAACAGATTAAATCAGTTCAAAACAGCGAATTTTGCATATTTTAAGTTGAACTTAATCCTAGTAGGCCAGTGTAAAGGTGTTAAAGAGGCAGTAACAAACAGTAAAAGGTTCTTTAAAAAACGTATTAGTAAAAAATTCTATCTAAAACTATGGAAAATCCGCTGTCTAATCATAACAAAATAGTTTTAAGGGACCCGAGCGAGGCCGGTTATTTAGCTAGTAAAAATTAAAAGCACATACAGAGAAGCGGAAAATCTAAAAATCACTCGCTTAAGTAAGTCTTTTCTCTCTCTCTCTTTCACACACACTCTTTCGCTGCGTGTTTTGTGTCCGTGTCCGTGTCCATGTCCTTTGGCAGGCTCACATTCTGGTTGTTTATTCTCGTACGGTTCGTTGGCTTTTCCTTTCCTCTTACTCAGAGTCAGTCGTCAGGTCTCTTGGTTTTGTTTGCGCTTAGTTTGATTGAACGCCTGTGCAAGTGTGTGTGTGCGTGTGTGCGTTTCATCAAATCAAAGGATCAGACGACGCGTCTACTGAGTCAATGGCTCCGCGTTCATAATCAGGCGTGGGCAATGTTTACTTTCGAAATTGCCATATAATTTCAAATTGCGGCATTTACGACGTTTGCTCTGGTCATCATTATTGGCTAACTTGTCTAAGTGCTTGAATCGGTTTAACTAGATTTAGGTTAGGCACAGACAACGACGTATCTTTCGTCAGGCCCGGCCCCAGGCCATTGTCCATTATTTAGGGCTGTTAAGCGATTTCCGTACTGGAATTGAATATTTTGCACACGCATGTGGCTTCCTCTCCATATTTCTATTTAAAGCCAATGCAACACACACTCACACACACACACACACAGGCAAAAGGAGAGCAAATGCCCAGAAAAAGGGAAAAACGAGAGCAAATAAAACGTTGCCAGCCGCACGCCATTTTCATGTTGCATCCTGCCATTACTGCCGCACACACACACACACACACACACACAAGCTGACTCACTCCTTGGCCACATGCAAAAACTGCTCGTTTATTCAACAACATAAACATTGTTGTGCACATAAATTTATACAAAGTTCTAGTTTACATACCAAGCCAAGACTGACTGGCGAGCAGTTGGATGTGGCGGGTAGGTGGTGGAGGAGGAGGAGGAGGAGGGGAATCAGTGCGAGCGAGAGTGGCTGAGCGGTGGAGGCCGCTTGGCACAGTTAACAGGCCGAATCGATATTCATATCAACCGCAAAATGTGTGTCGCCTGAAAGTAGGCTGCACATTTTGATGTTGCATTTAAAGCACCTGCAGGACATCATCAGCCTACACAATGGCGTAAGATTGTCTACAAAAAAAAAAAAAGAAGAAATTGTATAAACTTGTGTTTACCTTTCGTTTCAATGCTGCAATACAGCAAAAAACTGTGAGCAAATGCTACACCCATCTGGCAGTCAGGCTTTTTATTTTCAAGCAAATCGAGGGCAGCATAATAAATCAGACACATTTAGAAATATCCAGGGACCGTAACTGTTATAACTTTTTGGATTAAAATTTTGAAATAACAATTATTTTCTAATTTTTTAATTTAAAAATAATCGTTATTCTATGATTTTTTAAATAAAAATTTTGTTTTAACAGTTTAATGGTAATTTTTTATATAAAAATGTTTGAATAACAGTTAAAACAATTTTTTATTATAAAAATTTAAATTAATTTTTATTTTGTAATTTTTATAATAAAAATAGAAGGCTAACATACGAATTAAATACCCTTGCAGTGTTTGAAAGGCGCTACCATTGATAACAAAAAAGTTTTTCTCATTAGAACTAGTTTTTAGACCGATCGTTCCTATGGCAGCTATATGCTATAGTCATCTGATTTTGATAAATTTTTCCAAAATTGTGCGGAATCATATAAAATTAATATATACCACGATTGGTGACGCTTCGATGGAAAACAAAAAAGTTTTTCTCATTAGAACTAGTTTTTGGACCAATCGTTCCTATGGCAGCTATATGCTATAGTCACCGATCCTGCCGATTCCGACAAATGTGCAGCCTATTTGTATTTAAAGACTTTTTGCAAAGTTTGGTCAAGATAGCTTTAAAACTGAAGGAGGAGATAGCATAGAAACATACGGACGGACGGACGGACGGACGGACGGACGGACAGACGGAAATGAACTCAGCTCGTCATGCTGATCAAGAATATATATACTTTATGTGGTCGGAGATGTTTTCTTCTCTGCGTTACAAACATTGTGACAATTTTATTATACCCTCTGCAACGGTATAAAAACAAGAGGAAAATGCGTTTCCGTAGCTGAGGAACATTTTCTATACGTTTATTTAATGTCTTTTTATACACTTGAAAAGTGTATATTAATTTTGCCCAGAAGTTTGTAACGCATAGAAATATTCATTTCCGACCCCATAAACTATATATATTCTTGATCAGGGCGACGAGCTGAGTTCATTTCCGCTTGTCCGTCCGTCCGTCTGTCTGTCTGTCCGTCTGTCTGTCTGTTTCTACGCGAACTAGTCTCTCAGTTTTAAAGCTATCGAGCTAAAATTTTGCACAGAGTCTTCTTTTTACTGCACGTTACTAATATGTCGGAACCGGCCAGTTCGGATGACTATATCTTATAGCTGCCATAGGAACGATCGGTCGGAAAAAAAGTTTTAGTGGGAAAAACTTTTTTATTTTCCATTGTAGCGTCTCCATTCTTAGTATATATTAGTTTTAGATGATTTTACATATTTGTGGAAAAATGTATCAAAATCCGATGAATATAGCATATAGCTGCCATATAAACGGTCGGTTAAAAAACTACTTCTAGTGAGAAAAACTTTTTTGTCTTTTATCGTAGCGTTCCCAATCTTGGTATATATTAGTTTTATATGCTTCCACATAATTTTGAAAAAATTTATCAAAATCGGATTACTATAGCATATAGCTGCCATAGGACCGATCGGTCGGAAAATGTGTTTTTTACTAAGAAAAGTTTTTTTTTTGGTATCAAATTTTTATTATCAATGATTTAAAAATTTTAAATATTTGATATTTATATCCTATATATATTTTTCCAGTTAAATCAGTTGGAGTAAAGTTTATCAAGTGTATTAAAACTTAGGCACAGTCGAAGTTAGCTTTGCCTTCTCGTTTTTTCTTTCAATAATGAACCAAATAAACAAGGCAAGTGTTTCAGTCAGCTGCTTGCCTATCGATAATATTGTCGAAATTTATAACTAGATCCCAAATATTTATCAGCACTCAGGCAACGGTTAAGTTTGTTGCTCGAACATCCACTAACTGTATTATGAGGCATTCACATTCGGCTAACCTCTGGTTAGTTTGACTAACTAGACGGAGAAATTGGGCCTTAGTCGAGATTTACTCGATAAAGCAAACTTCATGAAGTTTTCTAAAAAGCTTTTGCTTGTAGGAAAGAAGCGTAAAGGTGCAAAAGCTACCCCACACCTTTTTCCCACAAACAAAAGCTTTTTGAGAAACTTTATGAAGTTTGTTTCATCGAGTAAATCCGGTCTTAAACGGATAAAATTAGTTTTCTACAAAATAGTCATCAATATCAAACTGAATCGTATTTTGGTTGCGATTCTGGTAAGTACCGAAAATGATATTGAGGTAAAAGGTTTCATTTAGGGTCTAGTTTATTTTGGTATAAGATTACATTGATTTATATTTCGGTTTGCCGGTATTTAACAATCAAATGAAAAAAATCCTTTAAAATCATAGACTTGACCAGGGACAAAAAAACCTTTTTAATAAGAAAAGGCCGCGGGAGATTCGGGTCACAGCGACGATTTGAAATGCATCCTCAGACAGGACGGTAAATATTTGAAAATCCTCATAACGTCACAAGATGATGTTATAGTTAGTCCGCATTTACACGATGAAGTTTCCTTCATGAAGTTCTTCATGAAGTTTTTTTTGTGAGGAAGAGATGAAGAGGGGCAGCCGAAGCAGGCAAAGCTTCATGACCAACCGCGGCGTGAAGCTTTTCGATCATTCTCCTTTGCTTTGTTCCGATAGAACTGATGCAGGGTTGATTTGTGGGTTATTTGCTTATCAATAACTCGGGTTGTCAGGCGAGTTGAAAAGAACTTCACGAAGCAACCTGCATAATGTAAATGCGCCTAAAATTTTGAAGATGCTTCAAAACAAAATCGAAGAGAGCTTCATGAAGCAAACTTCATCGTGTAAACGCGGACTTACAAAATAAAAGCATTTTCAAATGTTTTTGCTACAGAAAATGAATCTTTTAAGCGTTCAAATCGAGAAAATTCGGGTACCCATAAACTCAAGTCTTAAGCTTACTTGTAAACAAAAGTTTTGATATTTTATTGAATATCAAATACTTTGTGCGTTGTTCAGACAATGTTATTAACAAACGTTTTAGAACATTTTTAAAGTATTATAAAGTTAATATCCTTGATTAAAGAAATAAAATTAAGAAAAGAAAAAAAAATATAAAACTTGAACTTTGAAGCGAAACTGTACTGGTATGATGTTACGGTTCTTTACGGTTTCAACAATGTGGGTTCTGAAAATACCGATTATATTAAGCCAATTAAAAATCCATTTGAATTTGTTTGATTTTCATATAAAATGTACTGGGGTACGAATGTACCCCAGAGACAGTCTACGTTAGTTTTGACCATATAGGTTAGGTTCAAAATATTGTTTTAAACGGTTCTTTTGGGTTTACGTTTTCGATTCAGGTTCCGCTTTAATTTCCTGATATTAAGTAAACTTACCAAAATCTTTTTTTTGGTAAAGGAAAAATAAATACAAAAAAAAAAAATGTCAAGAAATTGGCTTTTTTTCTTCTCTGTTTCCTTCAATTGTTTTGTTTTCAATTTGCTTCTCTTTGATGCTTTCAACAAATTAAATACATTTATAACTAATTCAGTTAAGTCTTGAGCTAAACTTTCAATTAAATAAAAGCAAAATTAATCAAAAAGAAAAACCCAGAGAGAAAAAGAAAGAGATGTAGAGTAGGGGGTGGGGGTTGGTGGTCGCCAGGGAGGGGGAGGGTAGGGTAGGCAGTGAAAGTAAAATCCACAAGACAGATAGCCAGGGATGACAGGTAAGTTGTGTGGGCACACACGTGTGCAAATAACAATAATCAAGACGCACACACACACACACACACACACACAGTCTTGGTGGTGTCAACGGCCAAAACAAATGATGATAACTGCGAGTCAAATGAAATGTCCACAAGAGACAAAAAAGAAGGAACGAAATAAAAATAAAAATAACAGTCAACAATTTGTTGGAAGAAATCGAGCTGCCAAAAAATAAAGACAATATTTATCAAGCACACACACACGCACACGCACAGATAGATCTATGTATACGTGTACCGGAAGTGAAAAACCCGGAACCGTTAACCAGAGATGCAAAAAAAATAAATAAAAAATTATAGAGTGATAGAGTGGGGGACGGGTCAAAAACATATTTGCCAAGCAACCGCCAAGCAAACAGGCAGCCTAATCAAAAGTCACAAACACATGAACAGCTTCTTGGCCAAAAAGCAAGTCAAGTCAACAAAACGCAAACTATTTGTTTGCCATCCTGCGTGTGGGTTGTGTCATCCTGCCAACCTAACGTACACCCAACCCTTGTGTCTTCCCCTTGCCTCAATGTTCAAACGGCTGACTTTGCGTCTGGTGCTCTGTCAGCCAATTTGACAGTTACCAGTTACAACATTGTTACAACCAATCACACACACACATGCAAATGTACACAAATTGCGTGTTGCTGTGTCCTTTCTCCTCCTGTCTCTCTCTCTGTGTGTGTGTGTGTGTGTGTGTGTGTGGGTTGAAGGCTGCAGGCAACCTGAATTATTGTTTAAGCGCCATGAAAGATTTCATTTTGTTGAGAATTTTCGAAAAGTGTGCCAAAATGATTGTTGCATGAAATTTGATAGTTGCTGCAGTTTGTTGTTTGTGCACTTATCGACTTATGAGTGTTCAACTCGATCGAATGTGCAATTTCCATAAAAATGTGTGCAGGAAAAGGCCTTGGGAAGGGGAAACTGCACGCATTCCTTTGGAAACGCAACTGAACACAGGTCCTTAAAAGAATATTTTACTCAGGTACTGGTACTTTGCATTTTCTAAGAAGTGAAGGGGGCAGTGAGACAGAGAAGGTATTTAGGGGTACACTTGTACCCCAAGTACCTTTTAACGCTAGATTTGAAATTTAAAATAAAAAAATAAAAATAATGATGAATTTTCCAGACATTTTTCTACCTCGGGGGTGTATTTCACGAACATTGGAAAATCACAAATCGAGTTTGAAGGCCATCCGATGATAAAAAAAAATTCATTTAACATTTTTTCGAAAATTTTCTTAGTGGGTGGATTTTTGAAAAATCAGAAAATCACTTAAGTAATTATTTTGCATATTGTGTTAACAAATCGAGTTTGAAGACAATCGGATAAAAAAATATTATTTTTTTTCCGATCCTACGGGAAGATTTTCCAACATCGGAAAATAACCTGTCCAATTATTTTGCATTATTTTGATTTATTATCCTTACAAGCTGAGTTTAAAGTCAATCGGACGAAAAAAAGTTTTTCTGGAAAGAATTTTCTGGTGGGCGGATTTTCCGAAAAGGGTAAAACAAGTGTCCAAATATTTCGCTTACTTTATTCACAAACCGAGTTTAAGGTCAAGCAGATGAAAAGCAAAGTTACATTTTTCCGGTAGTTTTCCGCCCCATAGACCCCGCCCGCCATGGTTACCATTTTAAGTTCATATGGAAACTTCAACTGTTAATCTCTTACCGTTTACAAAAATATTAAGCCAATAAAAAATCCATTTGAATTTGTTTAATTTTCATACAAATGTACTGGGGTACGAATGTACCCCAGAGACAGTCTACGTAAGTTTTTACCATCTAGGTTAGGTTGAGAGCTAAGTAGAGCGAAAGCTCTTACCGTTTAAGCAATCAGTGATCAGTGTGGACAAACCTATTTTTATGGAAGAATATATATTTTTCCAAAAAAGCTTTCGTATAAAGTCAAATCACATAACATAAAATAATATTAAGCCAATTAAAAATCCATTTGAATTTGTTTAATTTTCATACAAAATGTACTGGGGTACGAATGTACCCCAGAGACAGTCTACGTAAGTTTTTACCATATAGGTTAGGGTGAGAGCTAAGTAGAGCGAAAGCTCTTACCGTTTAGGCTCTGGGTGGATAGCCAATCAGTGAATCAGTCAGTGAGGACAAACTCTATTTCTATATAGAAGAATATATATTTTTCCCAAAAGTTTTCGTATAAAGTCAAATCACATAACATAAAATAATATTAAGCCATTTTATACAAAATGAACTGGGGTACGAATGTACCACATAACATGAAAAAATATTAAGCCAATTAAAAATCCATTAGAATTTGTTTAATTTTCATACAAAATGTACTGGGGTACGAATATACCCCAAAGACAGTCTACGTTTTAACCACTTAGGTAAGGGTAAGGGCTAAGTAGAGCGAAAAATATATTTTAAAGTTTTGCGTGAGTGTTTCGTGATGCGGGGATAAAGCACTTCAGGGGGGTTAGCATGCTTATGTGGACGAGATGTTGCATCTAGGTATTGCATAATCTTTGGTCTTACTTTATTATTATTTTTTATTCCTTTTTTATGCTTCAAAATTTTGGCTACCACGCAAAAAGCTTGGTTAAAACGCAACTTAAATTTGATCCAAGAAAGAACTGTAAAGGCAGAGGAGAAGTGACACAAAAGCGAGTCGTAAATAATATTTTTTCTTTGCAATTTGTCAAGCGGCAGACACGCGTTTCCGAGTGACCCAAAGCTGCTGCTGTTGCTGCTGCTGCAGCCGGTACGTACACACACGCCACAGCTTAGACACAACTCAGATGCTTTCGTGCAGTTGACAGTTAATGGTCTAATGAAATGCTGTTGAGTTATCGCAGCAGTTTACCCTTATACTGCCCTGACCAGAAGAACGCCTCCCCACACACCCACTTAATTCCGCACGGGTCCACCAGTTAAGCGTAGCTAAGTTCTACACCATATCCTGTCCTGTTCTGTCCTGTTCTGGCCATACAATTTGTGCATTTAAATTAATAGCTTGATGTGTGTGTGTGTGTGTGTGTGTGTGTGTGAATGAGTGAGTGTAAGATCCCACCACATTTACATGTCAGGCAGCCAAAACAACTGACAGCAGCCAGTTGCAGCAGTTGCCGCCGCCATCCACAAATGATATCCCACAGGTTGATAGGTGGAAGGGAGGCACTGCTGTTCTCAAGTGGCCTTTGTGCAAAAGGTATTTACGATTACAGCTTACGAAATTACGAATGGCAATATCCATCATATTTTGTTGGTCACTTTTATTGGTATATAAATTATATTTGGCTTAAAAAATTGGCAATGAAAAATCAATAAGTCTGCCTTTTGCAGCCGAAAATGTTGGGCGAAAATATCAATTTATCAGTTGCGACAGATATTTGCACAATTCATGAAATGGAAAGCCAATTTAAAATTTTTGAGAGTAAAAAAAAAACAAGAGGAAGCTTGTTTCAGCACACTGGGCCACAAGTGAATGGCTTTTTCATTTCTAAAAATAATTTGTTTTTGTTTTTAGAAAATCGCGTTTGAAATGTTTTACGAATTAAAATATTCCTTTGTGCACTTTACAAATGAATAGTTAAATCGGTTTTGAACCACATTTTTACTTTTGAACTGGTTCAGACTAGTTCGTTACAGATTTGAATTTCAAGTTAAAAACTAAAATAGTTTTGACTTTTTAACCGGTTCAAACTGGTTCGGAACCGGTATTGAACCAGTTTTTACTTTTGAACTAGTTCAGACAGATTTTAGTTATTTACAGATTTTGAGTCGAACCTACCTTTACACTAAATTTAAAGTTGAAATCTAAAAGAGTTTTGACTTTATAACCTGGTTAAAACTGGTTCGGAATCGGAATTGAACCAGTTATACTTTTAAACTGGTTCAACATAGTTCGTTACCGGAGTCGAACCCCGGATTTGGAGTCGAACCAAGCATTAGACTAAATTTCAAATAAACGGTTAGAACTGGTTCGGAACTGGTTCGGAACCGGTATTGAACCAGTTTTTACTTTTGAACTAGTTCAGACAGATTTTAGTTCTTTACAGATTTTGAGTCGAACCTACCTTTACACTAAATTTAAAGTTGAAATCTAAAAGAGTTTTGACTTTATAACCTGGTTAAAACTGGTTCGGAATCGGAATTGAACCAGTTATACTTTTAAACTGGTTCAACACGTCGAACTTAGTGAAAACATATCAAAAATTAGGATATGTCAGACAAGTTCTTACAGATTTTGAGTCGAACCACTAAAAATTAAAGAACTAAAGTTTTGACTTTATAACGGTTAAACTGGTTCGGCATGAACCAGTTTTTAACTTGCACTAGAGTTTATCTTTAAATGTAACATTTACATAAATATTGAAATCGAAAAGAGTGACTTAACCATAAAATCAACCGAAAAGAATTATACTTTAAAGCGGTACATAGTTCGTTACCGTGAACCCGGTTGAGTGAACCAAGCTTTAGACTAAATTTCAATTAACCGGTTCAAACTGGTTATTTATCGGAGTTATTTTTGAACCAGTAATATATTTTACTCCATTTAACCTAAGGTAAAAGTTCATAGCCTAAACAAGTTTTGATATATGGCTCTGAAACACTTTTGAACTGGCTTTAGACAGGAAATTATCTTACTTCATTAAACTAACTTATATACTGAGTTTTAGATTTATGGTTGAAATAATTTCTAAGATATGGCTCTGAACCACTTTTTTTTTAAATGGTTCGGAACCGTTCTTGAACCAGTAAAATATTTAATTCCATATTATTAACCTACACACCAAATTTAAAAATAAAAACTTCTAAAATATCAGAGATATATATTTATAAACCACTTTTGAACCGATTCAATTTGGCTTGGAACCAGTACTGAACCACTAAAATCAAGTTAATAGCCATAATAATTTGTAAAACATTCAGTACACAGACTTGGGACAGACGGGCGCGTTCAGCAGGAACACTTGATCACTGATCAGTTTACATAAAACTACTTTTATTATTTAGCATACTTTTAGGAGGGGTGGTTAAATAGACATTTGGGAAAGCTTCATGTAAATATCATATTTAACACAAGAGAAAAAGTAGGCTACGTATATTGCTTCTAAAATAAATAATGGATCAGGGAGCAAGTTCTTCTGCTGAACATGGCCAATGACCATTTTTTCCGATTGATGTGAACAATGTTGGCTTCTTAATTCTAGAAAGAAACGCGTTCTGATCCCTCTGAAGAGACTCTTTTCAATCTTCAGAGAGAAACGTTTTCTAATATTCCAGAAAAGAATTTTGCTTATGCCGCACAAGAGACTTCTTCTTATTAGCAGGATGAATCTTTGTTTTAAGCCTTAGAAGAGACTTTTACCCAGCGTAAAGCGAAATCTACAGGAAGAATCTCTTACATTTCGAGATACAAAATTTAGACTAGTCAGCCCAAAAGTAGGCAACTTTTCAAGATTTTATGAAAATTCTCGGAAAAACTTGGATTAAATAAGTTATACAAATTGTCAAAAATATTTTTTTTATAGTAAATAAAAACGGTTATATAAATTCTGTTCCACTGTGCAGTGCAAACAAATTTACATAACTGATTAAAAACTTTTGCCTTTATTGCCTCAATTTGCTAGTTAAGGTTCACACCGTTCACCTACCCCACCCCACACCACCAAACACACCATACACCCTCTTATAGCTTGGCTTACGAATCTCAACTTTGGTCCTCCCTCTTCCATTTGGCTAAACACTTGAGCACTCAGGTTGAACGACAACAAAACTCAAACTGGAATTCAATTATTAATTTAAGTTTTCAATAAATTTCGTTATCCCTCTGTGTGTCCCTGGCTCTTCAATTTAAAGTCATGCTAATAGAAATATTTTGTTCAAACAATTCAAACGATTTCTGCAGCTTATTAAAATGCAGCTATTCTGTATGATTGAATGGTCGTTGACGACGCACAGAATCCGCTTAGCTGCCAGGAAGGAAGGAAGTGCTTGCTCTCTAAGCAAAATGCAATAAAATTCAATGCAATGCAATGCTTGCCTAAATGCTATGAATATTGCTGCAAGGAAATCACAATAATACCATCAAATATCGATCCAAATTGGAACAGGGCAAAAGCATCATCATCTTTCCAGGGACTTCCTGCTGCTGCTGCTGCTGCCAGTTGGCATCTTTCAAAACTGAAACCATCTTTCAATACCGGAGAGTTAAAGTGAAGGAAGCAAAAAAATGCTTTGTGCTCTAGTATTAGCGGAAGCAAAAACGGAAAACCGGAATACGTAGCATCTAAAGGTTAGATTGTGGTGAATCAATCTCTATCTTTGCTTGGACATTAAATAACAAGTTTATTTTTTTAAATGAGAACGTTTTGTTCTTTGGTAAGTTTGTCTATTTGGCATATGGGCAGAGCAGAATTCATCTCGAACAAAAAAATTATTAAAAATAAGAAAAAAAAAGTAAGAGCGCGAATGCGACATACTTTGAACACATGATTTTTTATGTTTTTTAAAGGAAAAGAGCACCAAGCTTACGACGCCGCAGCCGCGACGCTGCACACTGGAAAGAAAAATGAAAACCCGCCAATTTCTGATTTGAATTCGATAACCCATAGTCCACTGAGTCTAACGATACCTTTAACTTATTTTTGCCTTTTTTTCGCTCAGCTGTAAGCTTTCATACATAACTTATGTTGCAGAAGCTGCAGTAAAAAAATTGTGATTTGGCTAGCAAATTGCAAAATCTTGACTTCGCAGTTTTTATTTTTTGATTTAATTAAGTTAAAGGTATCTCTATCTAATGCTCCATGGCCTGTGCAGATGTATATGTGAATATGCTAAAGCGTGGTAGAATCTTGGCAGTGACCTCAGTTCAACAACTGTTTTTAGACTTTTGAGGAATGTAACTTTTTTGATCCAGCTTTATTCGGTCAAATTCTTGTTGTTTTTGTTAATATGATGTATTTTCTTTGTGAAATGTTTGGACTTGTCTGCCACAACCTGCCACTGCTTACGATTTTTGAGAAAACAAATTTAGCACAATATTGAGAAAAAAACTTTTCTACTCAAAGTATTTTTGCTTGTAGCATTCAAACTGCTTAACCGATTGTTAAATAATCTTATACTAGATTATTGGAAATTGTATACCCTTAATAGCTTAAGTCGCGATATGGCCTCATTCCAAATGGCATACAAATTTATTTCGGCACTATGCTTCATATAAATAAAAGAGCTTTTCAAATCATACAGCTTTCAGAGCTTTTCAAAAGAGTTTCAATTCATATAAAGGATTGTGCCGAAATAGGTTTATATGTCATCTGGAAGGAGGAGGCCTTAAAACGTAAAAGTACTTACCGAATAAACTAAAAAATTGTATCTCAAAAAATTACACTCTGAAAAAAAAAACCCAAGAACTTTGTACTTGCATAAAGTACATAAAGTGTCAATAGTACGTTAAGTACGAAAATACTTGAATCAAGTAAAAAGTTCTTATATCAAGTACGATTTTTTTAATTCCAAAAAACTTGATTCTAGACCGATGCAAACTATATATTGAGTACATTTCGAACTATATTAAGATCTTTTTGATCATACTTTTACATCGTAAAAGACTTAATCACAAATAACTCTTAAAACAAGAATTTGCGTGCCTAAAATTATAACAAAATATTTTTCCTTGAAGTTTAATAAATTCTACATTTTTCCCCAAACATACTTGAATCCAAATAAGAGTATATAAAATATGAACAAAATGTGCTTAGGCCCATTAAATTCTTAAGCTGTTTCCAATTTCCAAACGATGTCTCTGTAACGAAATAAATATGGCTGCAAAGTTCTTATTGTCTTGAGCTAATCAAAGTCCAGGAAGGTATAACTGTAAGCCAGAAATCTACCATTTTTCGATTGGCCTTTATTGGGGCACAGTGTCATCCAAAATACAAACTTTTGAAGACAGTGAAGAGAACAAGTTTCTAGAAAGTGCTATTTGGCGATTTTTAATGGTTTCTTTTTGCTGTTCAAAAAACAGAAGGCAGGGTTCTATTTTCAACATATTATTACATTCATGTCTATATTTTTTTTTTACAATTTTGTCGCTGACATTATATCTTTTGGCCAGAGCACGATATGATTTGGCCGTGCGACCCGCCGTATCAGCCTTTAATTTGGCTCTCACATTAACAAGGTTGAAAAAAAAATTTTTTTAACCAGGTTTTCTCTCAATTTTTTTCCACTCTTAATATCCGATATTACATTATAAATAAAAGTTTTCTTAAATCCCGAACCCGAAAAATAATGAAATATTAAATTTTTCGGCTGCTTTGGGTTGATTGGGCAATATGTGCAAATTGAATTTCATCGATCCACTGCATTCAAAGCCATGATTGCTACTGTGCGTTATCCAGAAGGCTCATCTTTAGTGCAATGAATGCTGGAATAGTAGGAACCATTACTTTTCCTTTAGTTCGTCTAGTGGTTGTTCTTCCTAAAACTTTGTACGTGCCCTGGGAAAATTGGTCGAATTTCATATCGCACACCTTATAGAACCAGCTGGGAATTTTAAGGAAAATTTCGTTTTGAAATATTTCGCATTTTCCATCTTAAGATTATTTCGTACTTAATCTAAGAAATTTTGTACTTGAATAAGGAAAACGTTTTCTAGAGTCTTTCGGCTAACTGTAAGTACGAAAAATACTTGAATCAAGAAGATTTCTTCTGAGTTATTTTTATTATTATTACAAAAGTTATTGAATTTAGTTTTTGACCCAAGCATTCCAAAATGCATCAAAGAAAATTAAATGGTCATGAAAGCTGCATAAAATACGGCCACTTTTCTGCAGAATTCATGGCCACACTAATTAGTATGACCATAGAATAAGAAGTGATTTCATCATAAGGAAGTTTTGTGCATAGAGTTATATGACATTTATCTTATAAAATTGTACGAAAAAAAAAAGAAAGAAATTTTACAGACAAAGACACAATATAAAACTAAAACATATGAATGGAAATCTAAGTTATAAATTGGTAAAATTAAAAAATCTTAATTGTATTTATTTTTATGCAAAAAAGTATTGCCATGTTTCTCTCAGAGTGGCTAAGGGGGATGTTTGCGACACCTTCTTATTCTTATAATCCTCAAAAGAAGGTTTTGACTTGGATCGGTTGATCGCTTGAAACAGAAACAGATTGCAAAATGCTTTTGGTTTTCTGCTTTTCAAAGTTTTGTGAATTTTTGTCAGTTAATAACTTCATTATCTATCATCAGATCGTTAAATGATTTGGTGGTTTGGTAAATAATACTGATTACAATATATATCTTATATATGAAAACTTTGGAAGATAAGGATATTCTCTAATTGAGGGGCAAATATTAAAAATAAACTTAATTTACCTGCAGAAATAAGGCTGGGTTTAGATTGCCTCATTTCGTGTCATTTCGAAGACAAAACTTTGTCATTTTCTGTCATATGTCATTTTATGACACAATGTAAACTCAGCTTAAGTATATACCAAATTTGGTGTCTCTTTTTTTGAGATCTGTTTGTTTATATGCACAGTAGAAAATGAATACATGGCAATTAAACCGTTGTGAATGGAGCTTACGGTGAAAACCTGTGCACTTTAAAGTATAAAAGGCGACAGCCTTTTCCTTGATAACGTGTCCTACGAAAAATCTGGCTTCGTACTTGCATAGCCTGCGGCTGGTGAAGCTTACCTGTGTAAGCTAACATTGCATTGAATTTGGCTTTCAGCACAAAATCGTTGCAGCTTCATCTCTCTCTCTGCCTGCTCTCTCTCTCTCTTTCTGTCTGTTCGCCAATTGCAGGGCAGAATTTAGTGTTGCCTACTTTGAGGCACGTAGCAAAAATTTGCGACGTGCCTCTCCACACACACACACACATACAAACACAATGCAGTCAAAAAAGTTGTACCATGGTTGGAGCAAATCTATGACTCAATCTTGGTCGTCGACGGCTGCGGCGATGGTTAAGCAAAAAGCAGTTAAACACACTAAGCGATACCCGGGCAGGATGCGTATAACGAGCTGGCGATACGGAAAGGGGCAGCCGGGTGAGTGTCTGGGCCAGCAGCGGCAGTTGCAGCCATAAAAAGGCAATGCCAAGACAACGCACCCTGTTGTAACAGTTGTAAGCTGATGACGATGAGAATGACGATGACGACGACGACGACGACGACAGGAGCACAAAATGTAATTGAATTTCTGTTGACAGATTTTAACGCACAATATCCTGCAGCCACATTGTCGCAGATAAGCAACAAAAAATAAAAACAAAAAAAAAAAATGATAACCGGTAGGCGGCTAAAAGTTGTGCAATTCAATTATGTTGTATGATTGTTTTCAGTTTGCCCCTAACTAATCCAAGTTGATGAGGGGAAACTCTTGAAGTCAAACAGTCAAGCACACGCAAGGATACTCATTTTTATTTTGTATATACCCTGTAACACACGTGCAAAGGGTATGTAATGAGTTTGTTCAAGTGTATGTCACACAGGCAGAAGGAAACATTTACGACAGATCTCAAAGAAGGTGAAAACTAGAGGCACCAAATTTGGTATGCAGACCAGAGTGCGTTTATATTTCGTAAGAAATGCCAAAAACAGTGTAGGAAAACAGTTTTGGTAATCAGTGTTGGAAAACAGTGTTGGAAATCAGTGATAGAAAACAATGCTGACTACTGAGTTATATAACAGAGCTCGAAAATAGTGTTGGAAATTAAAGTTGGAAAACAGTGTTGAAAAACAGTGTTGAAAAAACAAAGTTCAAAAACAGTGTTGGAAAAGCATGTTGAATAACAGTGTTGGAAATCAATGTTAAAAAAAATTGTGTTGGAAACACTGTAGAAAACAGTGTTGGAAAAGAATGTTGAAAAACAGTGTTGGAAAACAGTGTTGGAAAACAGTGTTGGAAAACAGTGTTGGAAAACAATGTTGGAAATCAGTGATACAAAACAATGCTAAAAACTGAGATCAAAAACAGTGTTGGAAAAGCATGTTGAACAACAGTGTTGGAAATCAATGTTAAAAAAATTGTGTTGGAAACACTGTAGAAAACAGTGTTGGATAATTGTGTTGGAAAACAATGTTGAAAAACAGTGTTGGAAAACAGTGTTGGAAAACAATGTTGGAAAACAATGTTGGAAATCAGTGATAGAAAACAATGCTGAAAACTGAGATCAAAAACAGTGTTGGAAAAGAATGTTGAATAACAGTGTTGGAAATCAATGTTAAAAAAGTTGGACAAATGTAAAAAAGTGTTGGATAATAGTGTTGGAAAACAGTGTTGGAAAACAGTGTTGGAAAACAGTGTTGGAAAACAGTGTTGGAAAACAATGTTGGAAATCAGTGATAGAAAACAATGCTGAAAACTGAGTTCAAAAATAGTGTTGGAAAAGAATGTTGAATAACAGTGTTGGAAATCAATGTTAAAAAAATTGTGTTGAAAAACACTGTAGAAAACAGCGTTGGATAATAGTGTTGAATAACAGTGTTGGAAATTAATGTTAAACAAATTGTGTTGGAAAATAGTGCTGAAAACAGTGTTGGAAAATAGTGTTAAAAAAACAATATTGATTAAAAGTGTTGAAAAACAATGTTGATAAAAAGTGTTGGAAAAATATGTTTAAAAGCAGTGTTAGAAAATTCACCAAAGGCCAAAGGTCAAGTGGTATAAAAACAGTGTTGGAAATCAATGTTGAAAAAATTGTGTTGGAAAATAGTGTTTAAAAAAAGTTGAGAGAAAGTGTTGGAAAATCAGTGTTGGAAAACAGTGTTGGAAAATTCACCAAAGACCAAAGTTCAAGTGGTCTAAAACATACTACCAAGTTTAATCGAAATGCCAAATTTTGCCAGGCGATTTGTTGCACTGTAAGCTGTGCCCTTGTAAGCATTATGCGTTATGCGTTATGAGTTATTTTGAAATTTTAACCCTACTTAAAAATATTCCATACCGATTTAAAGATGCTTCACATCAAAAAGTGTATATTTTGATATGGTTTTGCCACCAAAGCATAATTTTCATTGTGTCAAAGTTTTGCCAAAATGTGAAAATTTCCTACAGCTGTCAAATTGAAGAAATTGTGCACAGAATTTTCAAGCAGTTTACATTAAAACACCTCTTTTCTCTCTCTCTCTCTCTCTAACTGCATACATTTTTTATAAGGTTTTTTTATCTGTACATTTTAAACTTGCAGTTAGTAAACAAGTTAGTAAGTGTTATACCCCCCATTAGCCATGTAATTATCAACTTTACTTTTGTTTCTAAATAAAATTATGAACTTGAATGATTTAATTAATGAAGTACAGGGTATAATTAGATTCGTGCTGGAATGACTCTTTTTACTTGTATTTTTTGTATGTTTTTTTTTTTTGAAAGAAAAGTAAAACGATTTTTCATGTAGTTTGGGTAATGAAATTGTTGCTGCCCCCCACCAAGTGCGTACAAAGTAATAACCAGACATAAAGACTGGGCTTGATTGACTAATGTGGGGGGGGGGAGGAAGGAAGGAAGGGAGGATAGACTAAGACAGGCCAAATGGTGCAATGGCTTTTAATGCGCTTACATGGAAAATCAATTCACAAAAAAAGGACACCCCAAGCAGAAAACGAGGCATCATAGTAAAAGTTATACCAAAGTCAACAGAGTAGAAACACATTGTTGCAGGCCCCATGCGAGGGAAGTTTGATAGGTCAGTGACCTTGTACTTATACTTTAGAGCCAGCTTTGTTGTGTTTGACAATCTCGTGAATTTTGGCGAAAATATCAAATAGTGCATTTTGTGTGCATTAGATTTTCAAGAAAAAGTTTTAATAAATACTATGGGTACTCTGTGTCATCAGAAAAGTGTACTCCGTGATCTCAAATCAACAGAACCAAAAATCGCCAATAAAATCAATGGAATGATATTGCACAAACTGAGCATTAAAGTGCTTAAAGTGGCTGAGATTATAGTCAACTCAATTGAGTGGGTACATTACATTTTACCTAAATATTAGGCCATGAAAAAAGCTATACGAACCTATGCCGAAAACCGCAAATAAAATGGGTTCGGTTCACTTTAACAAAAGATCAAGATATTTGCAAAATTTGGTATTTGCAACAGATAGTTTAACAGTTTGTAGAGCAAGATTTATTTTGCTTAGCTATCCAAAATTTCTTTCCATATATGCATCGTGGTTAGAAGTCCAATAGATACGCACCGTTTTTGTGGTGCTAAGGTACCTATTGCAAACTAGCGCGTCAAGACAATCCTTCAACTTACGTACGTCTTCTGCACTTTCGAATTTATAGAAGAAGCACATTTCTATATGACTCGGCGCTCTTCTATTTGCCAACATCAAAAATAGATATCAGAATCGATTTGATTCTTGAATTGAAAATTATTTTTATTTCCCCCGTAGAGCTAGGGAAACTGATTTTCACTAACATCGGCTCAAATACAACGGTTTGGTGGAAAAAATCCATTGACTTTAAACCTTCCATTTCCCGACCTTGAGATGATTTTTTTAAAAATATATAAATATTTTTCCATCATTTAGATCAGCTCGTTTTCCGGCCATTTTCAGCATCGGAAAATGACAAGTCAAATTTATAATTTATCAATTTATAACACGCCCACAAACCGATATTGAAGTCAATGGAAGAAAATATTTTTTCTCTGAAGGCCTTCTCTGGCTATAAAACCCCTTTTGTTATTTAGAATTTATTTTTAAGTTTCAATTATTAAAATAAAAAAATTAAATAAATAATTTTTTCTCTATAGATTTTCCAGCCATTTTTCAACACTGGAGACGGTATTTTTCAACATCGGAAAATCACAAGTCTAATTTTTAATCTACATGCTCACACGGCTTGTTGAAATTTTCCGGCATTTTTTATTTGGAATGCAATTTTCGGCCTTTTTTTAACATCGGAAAATCACAAGTCAAATTTTTTTCATAATACGCCAAACCGAGTTTCAAGTGATTGGGAAAAATAAAATTTTACAACTGAGTTGGTCAAGGATAAATAGTTTTTTCTCTATAGATTTTCCAACACTAGCGGCGGAATTTTTTAACATTGGTAAATCACATGTATAATTTTTTTTTCCATTCTATCCTACACAGCTATCGGGTAAATTTTTGTTCCTTATCAATTTTCTGCTTTCAGGGGGGGATTTTTTATACACTTGAAAAGTGTATATTAATTTTGCCCAGAAGTTTGCAACGCATAGATATATTCATTTTTGACCCCATAAACTATATATATTCTTGATCAGGACGACGAGCTGAGTTCAATTCCGTCTGTCCGTCCGTCCGTCTGTCCGTCCGTCCGCCTGTCCGTCTGTCTGTTTCTATGCAAACTAGTCCCACAGAGTCTTCTTTATACTGCACGCAACTAATATGTCGGAACCGGCCGGATCGGATGACTATATCATATAGCTGCCATAGAAACGGTCGGTCAAAAACTAGTCCTAGTGAGAAAACCATCGTAGCGTCACTAATCTTTGTATATGTTAGTTTTATATGCTTTCACACATTTCCGGAAAAATTTACTAAAATCGGATGACTATATCATATAGCTGCCATAGAAACGGGCGGTCAAAAAACTACTTCTAGTGAGAAAAACTTTTTTGTTTTATATCGTTTTAATTGGTTTATTAGTTTTATTCTTTCACATAATTTCGAAAAAATTTATCAAAATCGGATGACAATAGCATATAGCTGCCATTGGACCGATCGGTCGGAAAATGTTTTTACTAAGAAAAGTTTTTTTATGGTATCAAATTTTTATTATCAATGATTTAAAAATTTTAAATACCTGATATCTATATCCTATATATATTTTACCGGTTAAATCTGTTGGAGTAAAGTTTTTCAAGTGTATCAAAACTTCGGCACAGTCGAAGTTAGCTTTGCCTTCTCGTTTTATATTACATTTATTTTTTATATTTTGCTCAAGTCAATCGAGTGAAAATTACGGATTTTACAACATCGGAAAATCACATGTATAATTTTATTTATACTATCCTTAGAAACTGTGTTTAAAGTCAATCGAATGAAATATAGTTTTTTCTCTATAGATTTTCCAGCCATTTTCCAGTACTGGGTCGGATTTTCCAACATCGGAAAATCACTTGTATAATTTTTTTTCATACTATACTCACAAACTGAGTTTGAAGTCCGTCGAATGAAAAATAGTTTTTTCTCTAGAGATTTTCCAACACTGGAAAATCACATGTATAATTTTTTTTCTATACTATCCTTAAAAAATTGGGTTTAAAGTCAATCGTATGATAAATAGTTATTTTCCTTACACAATTTTACGGCCATTTTAGTTGAGGACGGATTTTCCGGAAACGGGAAAATCGCGTAAAAAGTGTTTAAAGTCAAACGGTTTTAAAAAAAATAAACCCCATATACATTTTTCAGGCATTTTTCAACCCCTTGGCTAGGAATTTACCAAAAAACCCTGCTAAGATAGATAAAATTATCACTAAATATAGAAACTTCTGTGAAGGCTTAAGCTTTCTATCCCCTACCGTTTAGGCTTTGCGTAGATTGCCAATGAATCAGTTAGGACGAAGTCTTTTTATATATAAGGGAGATTTTGAAGTAATTTACATATTTTTTAGAAATACTATTTTTTATTACTAAATGCGAAAAGTCGTCAACAGAGTCAACGACATGTTGATATATATGAAATGTGCACCGAAGCCATGCTATGAACCGAGCCGATAGTTTAACTATTAAACCAGTCTCCAATTATTAAATTCCTTTGAAGGAAATAACACAAAATTTACAGGGCTGTTCCCGTTTTCGATTCCGATCAAATCAGGCGGAATCGGAATTGGAAATTCTCTAATCGTTTCTTGAAAATAAGAACCTTTACCAATTCCGATCGATCGAATTCGGAAACGAGAACGGGCCTGATAGTTTATTCAAAAAGTCAAACTGCCCTCGTACAAATTATATTTTATGTTTATTTTGTATTTATTTTTTTTTTTTACCTTCTTTTCTATGCAACCCAAAATAAAAACCCTTTGCCTGGTTTTTATGATTGTCTTGAGGATTTTCGTTTTACATTTGTATGAATTTTTAATATGACAAAGAAATAAGACAACAACAACAATGCGAATGCCAAATGCCCATGCCAAATGCTGGGGCCAAACAGGCAGAGAGAGAGAGAGAGCATAAATATGCCAACAGCGAAAAGGAATCGGAATCAGAATCCGACTAAGAACAAGTATGTATGGCTGTGTTTGTGTACACACATGTGTGTGTGTGTGCCATAAAGATAAAAAGGAAAATCAAGCCAAATAAACCTTAAGGACATTGTAATATTAATTCAAACGGACATATATAAAAGTCAAAAAGATATTTGCGAGTGTATGTATGTGTGTGTGTGCCAACTTGAAACGCTCTTAAGGCTTCCATTCTTCTTTCCTTTTTTGTGGCTTATAAATGCAAAAGCCGCTGCTGCTTTTGATTGAGCCTCCCCCTCACACACACACACACACACATATATACATATATTATTATTTTATATGTTAAGTATTATAAAATCAGCTCAAAAATAATACTTGGCCTCTTGAACAAAAATTGGCATAAGAGTTTATTAAATTATTTATTAAATAAAAGAAAAAGAAAACTGAATACTGAAATGAAAGATTTCTTTAAATCAGGACAAAGAAGCCCCTAAAAAGGTTGTTGTTGTTTGACAAATAATTTTCTTTATATTTAAAAACTTTTCTAAATTAGCCAGCCAGTCAAATAATTTGTAAAATTGACTTGGCTTTAATCGCAGTCTTGAGGCCAATCAAAATTCTTTTCTGTTCTGCAAAAAACGTTAGAAAACTCCTCCAACACAGCATGCGTTTACAGGATTCGAAGAAGCAACATTCGCCGCCTGCTGTGCGGCAAAAGACAATCCACTTTGACCTAAATGAGCCACAAAATATGCTGTGCAATATGCCAGCAGCGGGTTGTCGTCTCCAGTTTCATTCTACCCTCAAAAATGAGATTCAAATTGAAACAAATTCTGCTACGATATACTCGTTGTATCAATTACTTTTGCCTCATTTCATTGTAAATGTATCAATGTTTCGGGGGGTGGGGTGCAAAAGTTTCTCGTCGTTGATTTCACTTTTGTGCTAATTTGATATGCAGAATTTGGAAACAAAAAAAAAAGTACATTTAATTTATTATTCATTTCAATGCCACAAACGAAAAAGAAGAAAGAAAAGGAAAAACGGACCAAAGTTAATTTGTTGGAACTTAATGCAAGAGGAACAGAACACAAGAGGCTTTTATTTTTATTTGTAAAATTGAGAAGCGGCCATAAAACTTAAAGAGGAGGAAAGGTCAGTGTATCCTTATTACACACACACACACACACATAAACTTTCCACAGCTGCTTAAACACCAGCAATTATTCATGTCTTAACGCAAAATAAATTTAAAACAAAATTCTTTTTATTTTATTTTTATGTTGCAAGCGGATTAAAATATTTCGCACCAAATTGGTCCTAAAAAATCAAAAAACAAATCTCTGTGTTCTATGTGCTTTTTATTGCTGCAATTAAGGTTCTAGCACGATTTGCACATATATAAAAATAAAATATAAAAAAAAAAATCACATAAAAATATAACTTTCAAAAGCTCAGTTCACATTTTTTCACTGGTACCGCAATTTAAAATGCTGCAAAAATCCGCATTTAAATTTAAAATAAAATTTCCTAAGCCTCTTAAATGTAGTCACGGTCGCCACCTCTTTGTGGGCTTACTCATACATTGGTTAATAGCCATCTTATGGGTTTTAAATCGACGAGTTGGTTTTTGTGACTTTGTTTTTTTTTTATGAAAAACTCGCTGGCTTACTGTCAATCATAATCTGTTAATATACAAGCCAGATCGAAGCCAACCAAAAATGTCTGCTGAATAAATGTAATCAAAACGAGTAACAATAGTTCAAGCTCATTTAAGCAAGTGAGCAATTTAGCTTAGCTGCGTCCAAGGTGCATCTATTACAGGTGTGGCGGTCACTCAAAAGATTTCATTTCAAAGCATGATATCGAACTAAAATTTACCAGTGGTTTAGGTTCGGAAATTTTCGGTTCAAGGTTTTTGTGCAAAGATTTTGGTTCGAGCCTTGGTTCGTCTCAAGTTTTACCAAATTTGTATAGAAAAGCAATTAATTTTGTTAAAAATATTAAGAAATATTCAGAATTTACGTATTTTTGTTTACTTAAAGATACGATTTCAATTAGTTTAAGTTTATAAGTATTATTTTTTTGGGTCTCTTTTTCTTCTTTGATCAGACTCCATATATGTAGAGCGCTAACTAGGTTCCACAGGAACCATTGATGAAAAATGTGACTTAAAAGGGAATTTATCCAAAGCTTTAGTTTAAAGTCCTGCAAAATCAGACAAATTTTCATCAGAAAATGGGCAAATTATTTGCTTGCTTAAGACTGGTTCGGAACTGGTTCACGTTCAACATTTTTTCATGGTTCGGTTCACAGTAAATCAAAAGTCGAAATTCCGGGTTCGAACCGGTTCGGTTCAAAACCGCTTTGCAGCTCTGATTTCAGGTATAATTCGTACTTGGTTGTACTTAAACTAAGTAAAAATCAGTCTTAAGTTTTAAATCTACCCAAAATGTAACTAAAATGAAAATAAAAATCTTATATCAAGAATTTTTTTGAACTCAAACCTTCTAGAACGAACGGGATAAAATTTACTTACTTACAATATTATATTATATATTCATAAATCAAGTTTAAAATACTATAATCATTAATTTTTTGTACTCACACGTTCTAGAACGAACGCGATAGAATTTATATCGTTTTGTACCTTAAATATTAAACATGATTCATTCTTGGGTGAACTTAAACTAAGTACGAATTAATCTAATAAGAATGAATCGGTATTGGTTCACGACCATTTCGTTCTAAGAAAATGTTTAATAAACCTCAGAATAGCCCAAAATGTGCTCAACGTATCCCAAAACGGTCTAAGTTCAAGTATTTTGGGATTGAAAAAAACGTACTTGAACCAAGTATTTTTTCGTACTTGTATCAAGTATTTTCGTACTAGTATCAAGTATTTTCGTACTTGCATCAAGTATTTTCGTACTTGGTGTACTATTGACACCGTTTGTAATACATTTAAGTACAAGGATCTGTTTTTTTTTTCTTAGTGCATGCTGATTGTGTATTTCACAATTGCTTGCTGCGACTCGTGCTAAACGAGCGACAAGCCAAACGAGCTTGTCGATGGCACAAGCTCGCCATTTCAATGATGCGCTTATACACAAATGGTTTTTTGATTTGAGCTTTGTGTGTGCACTTGAAAAGGTTTAAAGCTTTTGATTGATAAGCTTGCTCGTATCGCATTTTGGGAAGGGCTTCTGCGGCACTGTCAGCGTCTTTATGTGTATATGCGCTTAAAAAGCACACCAAATTAAGTTAACAGGGTATTTCGCAGTCAAGGCACTCGACTACAGCTTTCTTACTTGTTTTGGCATAGGTTAAGCCCTTTTAAGCGAGGAGAAATTAGTTGGGCTATCATTGCTGATTGATTGAATATTTTCTTATTTCTTACCCAAATTAGTCATATAAACATTTGAGAAATCCCATGTGCAAGCATACCTGAAAATAAAAGCAAAAAAGTGGATGAATTTCATTGCATTCTAATAATAAAATTGATAAAGATTGTTATATAAAGCATGAAATTTAAGTTTGAAAAGAACAGAAAAGAAAACCACTCTCATAAGCGAGGCTCGATTCGAGCAGCAGTCTGTCTGTCTAAGCCTCGATAGCGCATACTGGTTGAATTATGATTATGCAGCCTGAAATGCTTGCATTTTGTTTTTGGTATTCTTAACGAAGCGAACAAAGTAAGAAAGTCGGTCAAGCCCGACTGTAATATACTCTGTACCTATTTGTATGTAACTGATAACTTTAAAGTGTGAGGTTTTTTCAAAATCTGGGGGTGGCAACTCTTTCGACTAATGTATGGGAAAGAAGTGAGGGGGGAAACTGATTAGACGGGCAATCCAATTAGATACTGCCGTCAATCAAAGTCCAATTGGACAATACCAGTTAGCTTTTGCCCTCTCGCTCTCTCTTTCTCGTAAGTTCTACCAATCGCTGCCGTGTTGTTGTTGTCGTTGCTATGAATTTTCTTTTACGTATATCTCTAATATCGTTCATCTGATCGAAAAATGATGTATGGCGGGTCGATTCATAATAAGTAGTAGAATATATGTCTAGAATGTTCGAACTATATATCTTCAAAATTGTGGGAGTTATTACGTTTTTTTAAATTTGCGGCAGAGGCAGGTTGCGTGGCAAAAATTAAAAATAAACTTGATCTGCCTGCAGGTATAAGAATTATATGTTTCATACACTTCAAACCTCTAGCGCTTACCATCTCTGAGATCTCTTCGTTCATACGGACAGACGGACATGTCTATATCGACTCGGCTGTTGATGCTGATCAATAATATATATAGTTTATAGGGTCGGAGGTGCTTCCTTCAGGCTGTTACATACATTTGCACAAACCCAATATACTCTGTGTACCTTTGGTACAGAGTATAAAAATAATAAGAACTGGAAAAAAAAATACCTTTAATCTAAAAATCTAAAGAAGTTCGATATATGCAAATCTAAGTAAAAAATTCTCATATCAAGTTTGTTTCGGGGTTATATAAAATGTTGAAAAATTTGATATAATATTTTTTCAAATAAAACAAAAGCTCAAAATTCAATCATGGCCGTGGCAACTTTTGTTTTTCAGTTTTCCAGCCAATCACTAATCAGTCATTCAAACATTTGTTGTCTAAAAATATGTACAGAAAAAAAAAACTGCCTCCCAATGGGAATGGGGGCAGGTAGAAAACATGGAATAATACTTATGGCTCGTCTACATGTCGTATACGTGATTTTTAGCCATGTTGGGCAATCCCAGGCAAAACACTTGCCACTCGCTGCTGATGAACGTGCCTGGCCCGGCACGACTTGGTGGTTGTTGTTGTTGTTGTTGTTGGGAAGCGAAGCTCATAAAAATTCTAAAAACAATAAACGTCAATTTTTCATGGCAGCTAATTCAAGGGAAGCTGCCTGCGGCTAACATGGCAGAATAAAAAAAAAAACAACAAAAAAAAGCCACAGGCGCGGGGGGAGGACAAGCGGAGGCGGATGTTTAACTAGGTTGACACTTAGCCCCAGCCTGCGGGCAGGATATGCTTTAATGATTCATACTTGAATGACATCCCTCTCTCTCTCACTCTTCCTCAGTCTGTCTCTTTCTCCTAAAGTTGTGAAATTCTATTAGAATTATAATTTGCCTGGAAATCATATACAAATACGTGTGTGGTGCATGTATGTGTGTGTGTGTGTGTGGCATTATCCTTGCTTAAGAAACTCAATTCAAAAAGTTTGCAGTGCAAATTTTCTTCAAGACTTCATTCCGGAAATGGGCAACTGCGCAGAGCAAAAGCTGTCCGCATATCGAAAGCAAACTTGTGATGTTTAAGCACCTTTTGGCACCCCAGGCAGGTTGATAGCTGAGACGGTTCATATCTTGGTACTCTGTTGCCTTGCAGGCAGCCGGGCAAAACGTAGACGAAGTAAGTTAAAGATGTAATGAAACATCGATATAAAAAAGTGATGGGCACACCACTTAAATAGTGTGCGTAAAGCTACAAAGAAGACGGGGTACTTTGCCCAAGAGTAAGCGGTAAGAAAAGTCGTGCAGGACAGAGAGAAATAATTTAAAAATTTTTTTAAAAAAAGTCAACGGTTTTTGATGTACCCATTAAAAATGGGAAAAGGGTAAAAAGGGTAAAATGTAATCGCCAAAAAGCAACATATTCATCTCTATAAAGCATATATATTCTTGATCAGCATCAACAGGAGTGTCTGCCCGTATAAAGAAACAGATTTCAGAGATGGTATCTTCCACAATTTAGGAGTTCAGAGATTGTTCAGACCTTCTAGAGATTTACTCTACTCAGCATTATTTGTCGATCCACCATGATGCATTTTCCGATCACATGAGTAATAGTTGAGTTATAAGCTAAATAAATAACTACGATGGGCATCACTGCCGTGATGGGCAGCACTTTTAGAGTTTGTGTGTTCTATACAGACATTATCAGGTACAGAGTATTTTACAGTCGAACTTGACCGACTTTCTAGGCTGTTATACCCTGTACCCAACAAAATAGTCAGTGATTTCCCAATCTGACCAACAGTTGGCGCCACTTTTTGTAACCATTTAGCTGACTAATCGATATATTTTTTCGATTTTGATCAAACTCGGTAAAATTGTGTTGAAGCAGATAATATTTATTTTTATTTATTTATTTTACGATTAACAAGTATAAAGAAGCTTATACTAAAAATAAAAAAGTTTTTCTCAATAGAACTTGTTTTTGGTCCGATAGTTCTTATGGCAGCTATATTATAAAGACGACCGATATTGATTAAACTTTCCAGAACTGTGTAAAAGCATTCACAATTAATAAACATCAAGTTTGGAGACGCTACCATTGAAAACAAAAAAGGTTTTCTCACTAGAACTAGAACTAGAATTCATATGGGAGCTATATGCTATAGTCGTCCGATTTTGATCAAACTTTTCAGAATTAGGAAATATTAAATTTGGAAAAGCTACCTTTAAAAACAAACAAGTTTTTCTAACTAGAACTAGTTTTTGGACCGATTGTTCCTATGACAGCTATATTATATAGTCCTCCGATTTTGATAAAACTTTTCAGAATTGTGTGGAAGCATATACAACTAATACATACGGTAGTTTGGTGACGCTGCGATGGAAAATAAAAAAGTTTTTCTCACTAGAACTAGTTTTTGGACCGACCGTTCCTATGGCAGCTATATGCTATAGTCATCCGATCCAACAAATGTATACCATATGGATATTTCAAAAGTTTATCAAAATCGGATGACGATATCATTAAAACTGCCATATAAACGGTCGGTCAAAAAACAAACGGTCTGAGTAAAGAAAGACTTTTTTGGCTTTCCAACGTATCGTCACCAATCTTGGTATATATTAGTTTTATTTGCTCTCACATAATATTGAAAAAATTTAATAAAATCGGATACTTTAGCTATAGCTGCCAAGGGATCGGTCGAAAATGCGTTTAACTAAGAAAAGTTTTGTTCCGTGGTATCACAGATTTTTTTATGAATCCCGATTTAGAATTTTGTAATATCTGATATCTATATCCTATATATATTTAACCGGTTAAATCAGTTGAAGTAAGCTTTGCCTTCTCGTTAAAACGAAGCTTACGACATTTGACATTTATTTTTGAAATTTATTTCTTAGTAAGCGTTTCAAAAAATTTGATTCTGATTAGAAATATACTAATTATAAAGACAGAATTAAAATCCATTATTGCCTTGGTAAGCTGATCTTATTATAGACAGATGTGAAATCGCCGTCCATTAGTTCAATCATTTTCTTGACGAGCGAAAATGCATTACCCAGCAAGCAATTTGAGCGTTTTCTGACTCTTTTCTGACACTTTTTTATGAGCATTCACAGTCATATAGTGTCCAAAAAAGAGTCCGGAAAGAGCGTTTTTTTCTATGAAAACGGTCGCACATAATGAAGAAAACACATGATTTTTTAAGCACTCTGAATCGCAAAAAGTTCTTATTTTTTTTAAGCGCTTTTTACCCAATTGCTAGAATAAGAGCATTTAAAAGCCCATCTTAGAAAACAGAATGTGCACAAAAACGCTCAATGTATGTTTTAAAAACGCTTGAAGTGCTCTTTTCAGACAGGTCTTATTTTTGACTAACGTTTTCTTCAATTATTCCGAATTTGCTCAGACATAAAAGCTTTTTATGAGCCCGTGCTTAGAAAACACTAAATGTGCTCCGAAAACGGTCCAATTTATGTGTTTACTCCAAAAACGCTCTGAAGCTCGGCTCTTTTCAGACACATTGTTTTGAGCGCTCCTAACTTTGCTTGCTGGGTATAAGCTTTAACGCTTCAAAAACGGAGCGTATCAATTGGATATCCAGCTACAAAAACATTCACGAAAACAAAATATGGTATGACCTGGCAAAAGAAGGCGTCAGACTATCCTCCTTACGAGAAGAACGCGTTTTAATCTCTCAATGAACGTTAACTAGAGAACTTGAAGGTATTTCAAAGGTTAAGTTAAGATTAACGAGATAAAATTGATATATTTACATGACCAATATTGTAGTTTTTCATCAGAAGTGCCTAACGCTTACACTCTTAGTGCTTTTTTGTTGTTGTTTAGCTCACCGCTAATGTCGCGAGCATACAAAGTCACAGTCCGAGATCGCGACATACGCACACTCAGAAAAAAAGACGTTCTAAAAGGCAGCACAAATTTCTTGCTTTTATACCCGACCCGTTCTCGTTGTTTTTTTCCGTTCTTGAAATAAGCCCACGTTCTCAAAAGTGATACCATCCGTTCTAAATCGACGAACGAACTGAGAAAATCAGTTCTTGAAATGGTTCTTGAAAAATTACCGAATTTCTTTAACACTGAGCTTAGGCACGACATATTAACTCGGTACGGTGGTGGAACTGTTTAAGATGCCTGTCATATATAAAAATGTGCAGAAGGGCAAGGTTCAAGTCCCAGGGCTAGCGAAAAAAAAAAAATGCAACATTAAAGAATAAAAGATTTATTTGAAAAGGTAAAAATAAGTGAGAGTGAGTTTGGTGTAGGGAGGGGGTGGGCGCGGGAGGGGGTTGCGGACGAGGTCCGGAATAAATTTTTTTCCGTTCCGAATTCAAGACCGGATGGTTCTTAAACGCAGAACGTCCGGTCTCAAAAAAGCGTTCTTAACTTAAGCCCGCCGTTCTCGGTTTAAGAAAAAACGGACTTACCCTACTATTGAGAACGAAAAACACGGTTTTCGGTACATTTAGAACGGATTTTTTCCTGAGTGCAGGAGACATATCTTATGTTTTATTTCTCTTTCTTTCTTGGCTGTAGCTGCTCGAAGACAAGAGCCAGTTTATTGGCAAGTCAATGTAGATTTTGTTTTTGTCAACGAATGATTTTGTTTGACAAAAAAAAAACAATTAGATTTTTCATATTTATTGGTGTCTGCTCGTTCATATGCTTTCGGTGGGCACTCCTGTTTTACATCATTTAACTCATCGATAACTGAACCGAACCGTACCGTTTCCGTTTTCATAAGCGGTTTTTCGGTTTGGGTCGGTTTAGTTCGGTTCGGTTCAAACCCAGTTTGCATTCCTGGTATTAAGTGGGAAGGCCAATTCAGGACTTAAAAATAGTTCTTTGCATTCATTTTGATGTAAGAAATGTAATTCACATGTTTCATAATAAGACACATAAACGCCCCTCCCCGTGGTGCAGCGTCACAAGTGCGGCGTCGCGTCTGAGTAAGGGCTTCTGTTTTATTTATTGTAATATTTTATTTTCATCGACTTTTATCTGTTCATTGTAATTAGCTGATTTTTGAATGATTTGATGGTGATAGAAACGTCTATCGGGGGGGGTGATAGATTGAGACAGATCAAATAGAGAGCTTATATCTCTGACTTAAAGTTAACAAATTTATAAGCAAGGGTATATAAACTTCGGCAGAACCTAAAGTTAGCTTGTCTTAGAATTTATTAAATATATAGACGAGTGTTATGTAAGTGTAGCAAAAGTGGCTTTTGCGTAAGGAAAGTGCTTTGTTTACCATAAATGAGTGGCTAAGATTGGAGTGTTTAAAGAAAAAAACCTGAGAATTATATTATTTATTTTATGTTTACTTTGATTTGAGTGCTTGAGCAGTGGATAGGCTGATTGTTGTACGTTTGTGATTCATCATTGCAAATAGTTAAAAACAGAAAAAGCAAGGCATTTATTTCTTTTAACTATTTTTCATTTCAGAATCATTTCATATCTTTTGTTCAACTTAATTAATAAAAATGTCAAATTTGTTGTTAACAAAATGCATAATGCATATTTTCTATGCAATTCAAAAAATGAGCTAAAATGATAATTACAAATGTGTGTGCATGGTTTCATTTTTGGCCAGCCATTTGCAAATATTGTAATTTCACTTCAGATTGAATAGATAATGTAAATGTTTCGTAGTTGTTTTTAGTGAAATATATTTTGTTCAGTCAGGCCGTCACGAAAACGCGTACATAAATTGTAATATATTAAATGTAAAATTGTATTCGCACGACCAAACAAAAGAATTTATTAGTGGGCAGTTAAAGCGTCCACCACGAGGATGGATCTACAAGTACCAAGTGTATCATTGTTTTGTGTACGAGTCGATCAATATGATTAGTCCAATTTCACTTCCAACTAAATTGAAATCTAAATAAATTTCTTAAATACTAAATTACGATCCACAATGTAAAAGAAAAAGTTTGGATTTTTTTAAACTGAATCGGTTTATGCTTCATCTAATTAAGACAGCAGCAACTCAGCAGTATTCGTTTGTAAGTCACTCGTTACTTTATTGTGTAGCGAGTGGACATGCCGTTTCCAAACAAATTCGATTAGTCGAGTAGTAGTTAAAAATAATAGAGAGAAAAATGGTTACTAACTGAACTAAATGAATAAAATATGTGTCTTGAAACAGAATCAAAATAAAGTCCATTATACACTGAAAAGAATTTTAAATTTATTTGGCCAGAAATTTGATTTTCAGAAGATATCACAATTGTATAATACAAAACCCATAAACCTCGACTACAAAATATTGAATTTCTTATTAAGGTACATATAACGATTTAGAAAAATTTTGAAAGGTTTGACAAATTCCTTGGGACTTACTCAATTCACTGACAGAACCTGGGCTAAAGGAAGGCTGAGCATTCTGAATCTTTTATTAGACACAACCACTTACTCATCTTTTAGGGAACTTATCAAGGAATACAGTTTATTTTAAACACAACTGTACTTAAAAAAAAAAAAAAGTTGGCGACCGTGATACAAAGGAAGTGAAAAAGTGGGACAGGAACTGTTATAAGTCAATATAGTTAACTAAAAACTCATTGCCAGGGATGCCCAACGGACAATGACAATTCGACATGATCTTTCAACAAAACTATGTTTCATAAGAGTAGTAGAGATCACATTTTACTTCGAGTCGGAGACAAAGATTTATTGGTAGATAAGGAACAACCCCTGGGCTAATTTCAATAGCTTCCAAAGAAGTTGCTGATGGGAAAAAGTCATTGTTAGGCTAACCTACGCTAACCTAACCTAAGCTAACTTAAGCTATCCTAAGCAAGCTTACTTACGCTAAAACAAGTTAGAAAGTCGGTCAAGCCCGACTGTAATATACTCTGTACCTGTTTGTACGAAACTAATAACATTTAAGTATGAGTTTTTTTCAAAATCTGGGGGTGGCAACTCTTTCGACTATCGTTCATCTGGTGCTCGATAAGTAATGATGAGTAGAATTACCCTAGTACATAACTCGTAAAATTATAAAATTTGTATATAATTTCCTATTAACATAAACGTAACTATATTAGTCACGCGGGAATCACGCGAGATTTCTGACCGCAGGCCATCTCAATTACATCGCTCCTCTCATAGCAAGGTCCAATTGGGAAATTACCAGTTAGCTATTGCCTTCTCGCTCTCTCTTTCTCGTAAGTTCTACCAATCGCTACGGTGTTGTTGTTGTCGTTGGCTTTTATTTTCTTTTACGTATAGCTCCAATATCGTTCATCTGATCGAAAAACGATGTATGGTGGGTCGATTCAAAATAAGTAGTTGAATATATGTCTAGAATGTTCGAACTATCTATCTTGAAAATTGTGGGAGTTATTTCGTTTTTTTAATTTGCGGGGGAGGCAGGGGCGTGGCAAAAAGATAAGAAACATATGTTCCATACACCTCAAACCTCTATCTCTTACCGTCTTTGAGATCTCTTCGTTCATACGGACAGACGGACATGTCTATATCGACTCGGCTGTTGATGCTGATCAAGAATATATATACTTTATAGGGTCGGAGATGCTTCCTTCTGGCTGTTACATACATTTGCACAAACCCAATATACTCTTTGTACCTTCGGTACAGATAAAAAAAAAAAGCTTACCTAAGCTTACCAAAGCTAACCGAGGCTAACTTAAGCGAACCTAAAACCTAAGACAGTAATGACCTCGGAACATAAAAATATTATCTTAAAAAATCGTCTAAAAAAATGAAGCCTAAAGTTCGACCTAAGATTAAACAAGAGATTTTCCGTATATGTCTGGGAACAACTGACTGGCTGGCTGGTCTGGTCTGCTTGATTCGCCCTCGCACACCCATCCGGGCATATGTCGCACACTCAAACACACACACATACATATATTAACTGTTAGAAGCAAGCCGTGACATAAATTAATTTATGAGCACAATTACAGCAGCAATTATCGCTGTAGGCGTGGCCGGAGCGCAACTGAAACCGTTGAGTAAATAAAGCATAAATATATCAATTAAGGCAAAAATAAAATCAATTTATTTATTTATTTTGTGGCCAGTCGCATGTAAAATGCATGTGAGGCTATGCGCCTGGATTTGTGGCATTCGCTTAATTATTTATGCGCCATGCGCTGCGTTATTTTATGTTAAAACAAATGCGTTTTCCATTGTTTACAATCGGGTCAGGTCGGCTGACGGTCGTTGGCCAATTAAACTGAGAGGCGGCAAATGTGTTGCATACGCACGGGGGCCGGGCCAAGACACCGTGTCTGTGTGTGTGTGTATGTATGTAAGCCTCGCCATACCGTCTCTGACATTGTGATTAACGAAACGCATCGTCCCATTCAACTGATTTATTGAGTGCTTGCCAACAATTGCGAAAAGTAAATGCCACGCATTAAGTATACGCCCAGGGTGACCGCAACAACAACAACTGAAACAGAAACAGAGAGAAAGCTATGGGCCCCCATCATCATCTCCCACAAAAAGTGAAGCCAATCAAACAGTCAGCGGTTGTCAATTTAACTTAATTATGTTGTCCAGGCAACAGACATAATGCCAAGATGTAAGTATGTGTGTGTGTGTGTGTGAGTCTTGTGGCATCAATTGAAAGCCTCTACAAATGTAATTGAGCGTACATTAAGTCAGGCTATTCCTTAACTCATTTGCTGTCACTCAACTAATCACTTGGCCGAGTTAACCTCTCTCTCTCTCTCTTTCTGTAATGCGTTCCAGAACACAGTTATTGTGTAGCTGCTATGGATGGATTAAGACATCTGTTTCCACGTCTGCACTTGTAGGTGTCGGGATTGATGCAGCATTGATTGCCTGCCCCAGCCGTTGCGCTTAGTTGAAGCATCAATCATATATCAAATATTGATGCTTAAAGCAACTCGCTAATAAATCTGCTGCTATTAAAGATGATGTTTTTCACTATATTTACACCCTGATATTAAAGTATATAAAAACAATTTGTTTCAATTACAATATATACTTAGGTTAAAAATTTTTAGTAAATTTATTAATTATATATCACACTGCTGTATTTGGCCTAAAAAATGAATGGTGTCTGTTTCGAATGGTGATTGAAGAGCCTCAACTAAGAAATCACGTAGTCGGCCAGGGTCCGATCTCTAAAAGGAGGACATTGAAATTAATTTCTCTATAGTTTTGATTCAGAATTTTTAAAAAACTATAAAACACTGTTTAAAGGTAGAAGACCCCTAAAGAAAAAAAAATAGATTAGCAAAAGTAATAAATAGTTTCTTTAATATTTATTTTTCTAATTTAAATTCGCTGTATTGAGGACAGTTTTCTCTTATAAAATATTCTGCAAATCTTGCCTTATTTCTTTTGGCTCGATTGCCAAATATAACCGTAGGCCAAACTAAAAGATTATTTTCTTCGAGTTTCTCCATTCCTGGGATCAGTTCATCTGGGGCTCGGATCAACCATATGTGCGCTGATATAGTTTGAATTTATATCAATTAAAAAATTGTGAAGAGAACAAAGGCTGCGTAACTGTCGTGTCTTTTCCGGATTCAGTGCTATAGGTTACGCAATACAGGAAAGAGCAGAGAGAATACCAAAGCATTTTCTTTACTCGTGAGCTCGGAAAGACGGTAATTAAAGACGCGCCACGCCAGATAAATTTCTATGACGGTTTGAGCAAGTCTGTTCAAAGCATGCGTCGTCGCCAACTTAGATATGAAAGGTGACGTCGGTAGAGGTGTATCTGGGGCAATTGAGAATGCCTGTAGCTAAACTGCTGTAAAAGAGTGGAAAACTCCTCCATCTGAAAGAGATCGTGTCATGGCAATGGAAGCATTCAGTCAGTTGAAGGAATTAAAATAAATTGATATAAAAATATAGATTTTTCTTTTGATTCCTCTTCATAAATCAGTTTTCAAACTGACATATGGCAGTGATACCTCGGAACAATAAACTGATGGTATTAAAATGTATCGGAATAAAACTGTAGGGAGGAAAACTTTCTTCGGTAGCTATATAACGTAAAGTTACCATCAGTCGACTTGCTGCAGGGATCGAAAGGCGCATTGGCGTGTCCTTTTGTCCAATGATTGGCCCAACAAGACTTAACTGCAATACATGAAAGTAATAAGATATTATAATAATTTATTAACCAACATATCACTTACCAAATATTCAAAGTCGACTGCTCTCCAACTCTTTCATAAGTTTCAAAGAATCTTCGGTTTCACGTCGCTTTAGCATGGACTCACATTCACTGCGTGTTAAGTTTTATTTTTGTTTAAAGAATAAGGCCAGCAACGAAGCAGCTCAAGGCAAATATTAATAGTTCTTTTTGGTTCTATTTTTGTCCATGTCAGTTTTGTTTACATATTAAGATTAGTTATTTCGATACACCCCTTATAGATATCGCACAAAGTCGATAAACTGAAGCTCGTATCGGCAAACCACAGGTTTGTGTGAGACCCGATCCCATTGACTAAGCCAAATTCATTGCGAAATTTGAAATTCCGACAAATTCGTTTCATATTAATTTGTCGTGAGAGAAACGTAAACTAATTTGAATAAAAGAGAGAGAGAGATATTCAGCGATTGAAATTCATGTTTTTGTATAAGAAAACTATGAATAAAATGTGTGCCTCAGTAGCCATTGTTTTCTTTGCACTGTACCTCAATAGCAGAACCAACGTGAACCTTGTTCGTTACATATGTGTTACTTCCAGGGAATCAAACCGAATCGAATTTCCGATCCGGTTCTAATACGTACCAGAACATATCGCTCACTTAATTCAATACCGGCATATCTAAAAAAAAACGATTTTGAGAAAATCGCGCTCAAAGTTTTCAATGTGTTTTACTCTTACAGAAACTAAAAAAAATCGCAGCACCACTAAGATAAGTCGCTCTTAAGCTAAGAGTATATGAAATAGCTATATACAAAATTTACACAAAATAGAATATGAAATAGCAACGATTTCTGCATCATTATCTCAAAAATCGTGATTTTTAAGTTATGCCGGTATTGAATTAAGTGAGCGATATGTAGTATTGGAAAACAATGTTCAATGTTGAAAAACTATGTGGAAATAGAATGTTGGAAAACTGTGTGGGAAAACAATGTGGTAAATGAATGTTAGAAAACAGTGTTGGAAGTCAAGGTTGAATAACAGTGTTGGAAAACAATGTTGGATAATGGTGTTGGAAAACAGTGTTGAATAAAGTGTTAAATACAATTTTGAATAAAGTGTTGGAAAACAGTGTTAAATACAGTGTTGAAAAACAATGTTGAAAAATCGTATTGGAAAACAGTGTTAAAAAGCAATGTTGAAAAACAGTGTTAAAAAACAGTGTTGTAAAACAGTGTTGGAAAAAGTGTTGAAAAATGGTGTTTCAAACAAATTTTAAAAAACAGTGTTGAAAAACAATATGATAAAAGAATGTTGGAAAACAGTGTTGGAAATCAAGGTTGAATCGCAGTGTTGAAAAATAATGTTGGATAATAGTATTGGAACACAGTGATGGAAAACAGTGTTGACAAACAGTTTTGCAAAAATTGTTGGTAAATGGTGTTTAAAAAAAAATTTGAAAAACAATGTTGAAAAACAATATGGTAAAAGAATGTTGGAAAACAGTGTTGAATCGCAGTGTTGGAAAACAAAGTTGGATAATAGTGTTGGAACACAGTGATGGAAAACAGTGTTGACAAACAGTTTTGCAAAAATTGTTGGTAAATGGTGTTTAAAAAAAAATTTGTAAAACAGTGTTGAAAAACAATATGGGAAAAGAATGTTGGAAAACAGTGTTGAATCGCAGTGTTGTAAAACAATGTTGGATAAAAGTGTTGGAATACAGTAATGGAAAACAGTGTTGACAAACAGTTATGCAAAAATTGTTGGTAAATGGTATTGCAAAATAGTTTTGAAATACAGTGTTGAAAAACAATATGATAAAATAGTGTTGAAAAACAGTGTTGGAAATCAAAATTGAATCGATGTTTTGGATAATAGTGATTGATTACAGTGTTGGAATACAGTGTTAAAAAATAAAAGGCGAAAATCGGCTCCGCCGATGTTTTACATACCCTTGCAGTTTTTGAAAGACGATATCATTGATAACAAAATAGTTTTTCTCACTAGAACTAGTTTTTAGACCGATCGTTCCTATGGCAGTTATATGCTATAGTCAACCGATCCGGCCGATTCCGACAAATGTGCAGCGTATTTGTATTTAAAGACTTTTTGCAAAGATTGGTCAAGATAGATTAAAAATTGAAGGAGGATATAGCATAGAAACAGACGGACGGACAGACGGACATGGCTATACCGACTCAGATCGTCCTGCAAATCAAGAATATATATAGTTTACGGGGTCGGAGATGCTTTCTTCTGTGCGTTACATACATCGTGACAATTTTAATATACCCTCTGCAAGGGTATAAAAACATTGTTGAAAAACAGTGTTGGAAAAAGTGTTGGTAAATGGTGTTGCAAAATAGTTTTGAAATACAGTGTCGAAAAACCATATAAAACGAGAAGGCAAAGCTATCTTCGACTGTGGCGAAGTTTTAATACACTTGAAAAAGTTTACTCCAACTGATTTAACCGGTAAAATATATATAGGATATAGATATTTAAAATTTTTAAATCATTAATAATAAAAATTTGATTTCATAAAAAAAAACTTTTCTTAGTAAAACACATTTTTCGTCTGATCGGTTCTATGGCAGCTATATGCTATAGTGATCCGATTTTGATAAATTTTTCCAGAAACGTGTAGAAGCATATGAAACTAACATATACAAAGATTAGTGACGCTACGATGGAAAACAAAAAAGTTTTTCTCACTAGAACTAGTTTATTGATCGACCGTTTCTATGGCAGCTATAAGATATAGACATCCGATCCGGCCGGTTCCGACATATTAGTTGCCTGCAGTAAAAAGAAGACTCTGTGCAAAATTTCAGCTCGATAGCTTTAAAACTGAGGGACTAGTTTGAGTAGAAACAGACAGACGGACGGACGGACAGACGGACAGACGGAATTGAACTCAGCTCGTCGTCCTGATCAACAATATATATAGTTTAAGTGGTCGGAAATGAATATTTCTATGCGTTACAAACTTCTGGGCAAAATTAATATACACGTTTCAAGTGTATAAAAAGAATGTTGAAAAACTGTGTTGAAAATCAAGGTTGAATCGCAGTGTTGGAAAACAATGTTGAATAATAGTGTTGGAAAACAGTGTTAAAAATAGTGTTGGTTAATGGTGTTTGTAAATGGTGTTGCACAATAGTTTTGAAATACAGTGTTAGAAAACTTCCCAAAGTCAAGTGGTATAAAATAGAGGTGCGCGCTTGAGCGATTTTTCCTTCACGTAACGCACGATTCACGAAATAAAAATCTTGACGCACAATTCACGGTCATAACTTTTTTTTAAGAGTTTCGCGTGGCGCACGATTTAAGGATGCATAATTATGAATGATCACGCACCATAAAATGCATTTGATTTCTATTCAGAAAATGTTGTTTTTTTTTTTACATATTTTTAGTCCGATGGGTGGTAACGCAAACAAAATTCTTGATTGATAGAACTGCTGTCTTCCTTTAATTTGAGTGTGCTCCGTATCAGTTGATCAGATAAATGCCAAATAAAGCTAAAAGCGCGAGAGTGAGCAAGACAACGTTTGTATATATGAGTGTGTGTGGCTAGCTTAGCCCCATATTTTGCATGGCGATCAAGCAAACAATCAATTGCAATGCGTGGAGTGAACTTAATTCAATTATGTCCATATAACGCCTTTTGTATGAAGCAGCGATCAAAAGCAAATCAGTTCTACATTATTTCAATCGAATCACCCGCCATTTTTGCGTCACGGTCGCCACTCACATAAACTTGACTAAACTGAAACATTTACAACAGAAACAACAACACAACAAAATATCTAAATCAAAATCAATAAAATTTCGTTAGCACGACTTAATGGAACAAAATGGCATCATTCAAGAGCAAAATACTGCAATCCGTTCAATACCCAGAATAGTGCGACACGGAGAATCGCTGACTTTGTTGCGCCAGCACAAATGGAAGACGACCAAATTGGTGGGAACGGGCGGTCCTTGGGTGGCCAAGCATAGAAGCCGGTTCCTTGAGAAGGCACTGAAGCACAAGGATTCATACCAGGCGAAAGCAAAAGCCGAACACCAAAATCAGCTGATTGAGTCCAAACGCTTGAGCTACGCCCGCTTTTTGGCGCCGGGAGTTGCTTTAGGTCTTTGCCTGTTTCTACCCCAGCGAAGATGTTGTCTTCGTCGCCTGCTGATGCCCATGATAACACCAGCTGATTATAGACGGTCATTTGGCATAGAGGAAGAAGAGAAGGAGAGGGACGTATCGCCATTGCTGCGCTTTAAGTGCTGTGACAATCGACTGATCAATATATCCAGTCAGCTGATGAATCGCTACTCGCTGTATATGCGCCAGCGTCAGAAAAGACGCCGCTTTAGCTACGATCGTCCCATCCAGCTGCGTGCCATACGCTCTGCCACGCTGCTGCGTGTGAACCAGTGGATGCAGCGACACAGAGCAGACGATGTGCTGCAGTTGGCAGAGATTATACCGTGTGTGGGAATGTGTCGACGTTATTCCACCTGGGACGAAAGATTCCTGAGCGGCTGCGAACTTAGCGAACTGGTTGAATTAATACTGGCGGCCAATTATTTGGATGTGGATCCCCTGATGATGCATGCCTCGCAGTATTTTGGTGAGATAATGGCCCAGCGCACCAGCGCCGAACGGCAAATGATGAGAGCCATTGGTCAGACTTTGACCGAGGTGCGTGACAATGTGGATCAGCATGCTCCGCTAATAAGTAAGCTGATGCTTGAGACCCGAATAAAGGTCATGAAAATGAAGAGTAAGAGCCGACGTACGATATTCAAGCGTACCGGGGAGAAGGTATATAAGTCGTCAATGGCAGTGATTAAAAAACATAATAATCTAGGGGCGACTCCAAGCGGGCATTAAGGCGAGGGAGCGGAACAGTATGTCCAAATTGTCTATGTATTGCATTGTTAAGTCGTTATACAGATTCTATTATATATTCACGGTATTTTTGGGTGTTACAGAAAATTAAACAATTAGTTCGGGATAATTGAAAACAAACATTTTATTAATCTGCCTTAGAATCAATCAAGAGAAGAAAAAATAATACATTGATCTCCTTATCAATCGAGAGCATTGATAGGACTTAAATAAAATCCTCCGCTTATATCAGCAGTGGGCAAGCCTTTTTCGGCAACTGCCGCCAACTTGTCGCGCTCGCAATTGCGACGCTTCGAAAACAATAACAAGAACAAAATCTATGAAACTCCTCGATCACAGAAGCAGACGGCAGCAAAAACAAAATATAAGCAGTGTGCGCAACCAAGACTGCTGCTCAACTCGAGCCTCACTTATATGGCTGGTTATATCATGTAACCATTAGAATGGGATATCATAAAGTTGTGCAAAAGTATGAAACAGACAAAAGGAAACATTTCCGACCCAAGAAAGTATATACACGGTGTGTCCCAAAACTAACCGAACTTTTCGGATAGATAATAAAATACACATTACATTAATTTTGGAAGTTATAACTTATTCAAAATATGTTCCATTTGACTCCATACAACGTTGAAAACGATGAACCAGCGCATGCTTTGATTTTTTATGTCATTTATAGGCATATTCTTCAGAACCTTGGTTACGGCAGTTAAGATAGTCCAAATATTGTTTTAACTCATATTGAATACTTCAGCCAACATTCTCGTAGTAAAATTTATATCGATACCAATGATTTCACGGACTTTTTCCACTAATTCAGCATTATTACAAGCTTGAGGACGACCTGGCCTTGGGTCGGCCATTTAAATCTTAACGACCATTTTTATATCGTGTAATCTTGAGTACGACTCATACAATCATCAGTATAATTTTTATACCCTTGCAGAGGGTATATTAAAATTGTCACGATGTTTGTAACGCATAGAAGGAAGCATCTCCGACCCCATAAACTATATATATTCTTGATCAGCATGACGAGCTGAGTCTATATAGCCATGTCCGTCTGTCCGTCTGTCCGTCTGTCCGTCCGTCTGTTTCTATGCTATCTCCTCCCTCAGTTTTGAAGCTATCTTGACCAAACTTTGCAAAAAGTCTTTAAATACACATAGGCTGCACATTTGTCGGAATCGGCCGGATCGGATGACTATATCATATAGCTGCCATAGGAACGATCGGTCCATAAACTAGTTCTAGTGAGAAAAACTTTTTTGTTTTCTATTGAATCGTCACCAAACTTGGTATATATTAGTTTTATACCCCTTCACACAATTCTGGAAAAATTTATCAAAATCGGATAACTATAGCATATAGCTGCCATATAAACGGTCGGTCAAAAAACTAGTTCTAGTGAGAAAAACTTGTTTGTTTTCCATCGTAGCGTCACCAATCGTGGTATTTATTAGTTTTATATACTTTCACACAATTCTGAAAAAATTTATCAAAATCGGATAACTATAGCATATAGCTGCCATATAAATGGTCGGCCCAAAAACTAGTTCTAGTGAGAAAAACTTTTTTGTTTTCCATCGTAGCGTCACCAATCGTGGTATATATAAGTTTTATATGCGTCCACACAATTCTGGAAAAATTTATCAAAATCGGATGACTATAGCTTATAGCTCCAATATAAACGGTCGGTCCAAAAACCAATTCTAGTGAGAAAAACTTTTTTGTTTTCCATCGTAGCGTAACCAATCGCGGTATATATTAGTTTTATATGCTTACACCCAATTCGTGAAAAATTTATCAAAATCGGATGACTATAGCATATAGCTGCCAAAGGAACAATCGGTATAAAAACTAGTTCTTATGAGAAAAACTTTTTGCTATCAATGGTAGCGCCTTTTAAAAACTGCAAGGGTATTTAAAACATCGGCGTAGCCTTCTATTTTTTTTCCTAAATTAACACAATATTTTATATTTGAACAATTTGTTTTTGTACCATTAGCACACTTTTTCATTTATTAACTGTAACTGCTGTAACTTTGACATCTGTCATCCGATTTACATGAAGTTAGGTGCGATTGAAAGAGGATGAATGTATGTTTTAATTGCAAAGCAAATGTTAAATAGCTGGCGCTGCATGTTGTATAATTTAAAGTATAAAATTTGAATATTTTTGGGACACACTGTGTATATTCTTGGTCAGCGTCAACTAGAGTTGGGCGTGTGTCGTGTTTTTATTCGTGACACTAACACGCACGACTCAACACGACGTGTTCGTGTTGCAACGTCAGATTTCGTGCGTGCACTAGATTTTTAATCCCCTAAAACACGAACACGGTCCAACACGACTTAACGCGACCAACACGGCAAAACACGACAAACACAATACAATTCGACACTACTAGATTCGACTTAACAGAACTAAAATACTAAATAAATACAGTGATTCAAGAACGTGTTCAGACACTGGAAAAAATTCAAATTTTCCCACTTATTTTGTCAAAAAAAAATTATTTTTTTTTGAATTTTTTAATATTTAATTCTCTATTGTTCTGAAAATATGTACTACAGAAAGTAGAGACATGCACGAGTAAGTAAAAATGTACCATGTTAGGCAAGACAAGGAGTATGAGTAAAAACTAATCATTTGCTTAGATGTCAAGTCGGCATCGTAGGCATCCTCGCATCGTAGGCATCGTAATCGTTATAATCAAAAATAATCATATTATTTCTGAATTCTCAATGTTTCTATGTTTCCATAATCGTACGATGCCATGATTAATATTCGGCATCGTGTGAAAAATACACAGACAAAAAAATTAATCGTTCTACATACAACATGATTATTATTATTCGTAATCATACGATGCCGGAATTACTCGTGCAGGTCTCTAATAGAAAGTAACAAAATCCATTTAAAATTAACAGTTTTCCCAGTTTTTGAATTTGAAGTAGGCAAGCTAATCTCGATTCTTGTTTCAGAAACTCCGTATCCCTTCTGGATTAACTGTAAATTTGAAAGTTAAAAATTTGTATGGACATAAATTTATATCTGAAAGTGCGATTCGCCGCAATATATGTGGATATAAATAAAAATATAAAAATTTTTGTCGTGCGTGTCGTGACGTGTTAACGAATTTTTGGCCGTGCGTGTTTGAAATATGCCGCTTGTGTTAGTGTCGTGTCGTGTTGAAAATATTCGACACGCGCCCATCCTTAGCGTCAAAAGCCAAGACGATATAGCCATGTCCGTCTGTCCATCTGTCTGTCTCTGTCCGTCTCTCTCTCAGTCTGTGACTCCGTCCGTCTCTCTCTCCGACCGTCTTTCCGTCAGTCCGCCTATCTGTTTGTCAGTTTGTCTGTTTTTGTGTTTGTCAGTTTGTCTGTCCGTCCATCTCTCTGTCCGTCTGTTTGTCCGTCTTTCTGTATGAACGCGTCGATCTCAGAAACTATAAGAACTAGAATAGCTCTATAGAGCTGACTTTTGTTGAATTTTTTTTTTTTTTTTAACGTCAACAACAATCAGCTGTCAAAACAAAACTAAGGGCTCCATCGCTCTAAAATTTAACACGCCTGCCTAAATATAAATAAACCATACAGCACCATAACTTCTTTTTGCGATAGCAGTGGTCAAGGAGATTACTTTTGGACCCAACCTAGTATCTTATCTGAGAGGACAAATAAGATCGGTTGAAAAACACGGAAGTTTTGTAAGCAAAATGCTTTTTAGGCACCCAATTGGCAACGGGGGTCAGCGTTTTTTCTGCTACTTCTCGACTGGAACACACAAAATCAAAGGTAAATAGTATTTCGTGGGCAAGGCAAAGCTTTGACTAGGGGTTGGTTTTTTTTTTTTTTTTTTTTTTTATTTTGGTAATATAGAAAAAGAAACTTTTACTGAGAACCTAACTTCCTCTGTGACAATCAGGCCCGTAGCTAGTACACTTTCTATTTCGGGGGGGTGCTGAAATAAAATTTTCACAGAAAAATAATCAGAAGACAAAAAAAAAAAATCTCGCGCTTCCAGAAAATGCTTTCTTAGTTCACATATTAGTAAACTTGCCTTGACCTATTAAGACAAACCAACTTTCGACGGATATATAGAGAGGATTAGCCTAGCATGATCCATAATTGGGTATTATAAAGAAGTTTACACATGCTGCTGAGCTGCTGTTGCCTCATACCCGAAAACCAATTCACATTTTTATCGCAACATCTAAATAGCAGCCCTCGTGACAAGTGCAAGTACATAAGTCTGATGAATCAACAGACAAAATTGCTGAATATTTCGCTGAGCAGTAAAATGTGTATCGTGGGGGGAGGGGGGTAGGAGGTGGGCCAAGCCCACAGTTCAATGGACGATTTTCACTTTGTGTGGCAGACAAAAGTTGATTTCTTTCATATTTTGTGTGTGTGTGTGTGTGTGTATGTGTGTTGATTCTTTTTTCGCGTAGGGCATAAGAAGCGGGTTTTATTGTCTGAGACAGCGGGTGGAATGTCGAGGAGTAGTTATAACTTTTCTGCTATATATTACCGTTAACAACAAATACCAACTATTAAATTGCAGCAAATGGCACAAGACGCTGACAATGACGAGGACAAAGGATACAAGAGGGAGAAAGAGAGAGAGTGAGAGAGGGGAAAAACGCAAACGCAAACGAAAAAAGTTGTCTACAAGTTTCGTGTAGATTTTCATTAGCCCCGGCAAATGGATAAAAACGAAATGAAATAAATGAACGATTGAGCGGTAGGCGCAGGGTGGACAGGACATTTCAACCTGTTGCCAGGTCCAATCCAAGTTCTGCCTGGTCAAATAAATTTATAGCATTTAAGGTGCTCACGCAATGACCATATACACATTCCACCCCTCCACGTGACAATGTGCCCGGGTTAACGTATGCGTGTTATAAAAATAAGAATGGCTACACACACACACACACACACACACACACACACAATGAAGTTCTGGGTGTGTATTTGCCATAGCTACTCATTATGATGGCGTCGTTAAGTCTATATGTATGTATATATATATTTTTAGTTACTTATCCAGCAAACACAGTTCAGGAATGCAAACGAAACGGAATCAGAATCAATTCATCGATCTGAGCAAACAACACTGCATTAGGCTTCAATTTGAAAAAGTAGAAATAGAAAAAAGGGTGGTGAGTCACACATTTTCGGACACTTTGGAAAGTCATGCATATGAGAAATCATAGTAAAAGCGCATATCAAGCTCTTCGGACTCAGACTCAGACCACATTGGGCTTTTGTCGGATACCTGGTTATAACCCAAAACAGGAGACTTGGACTGAAGCTGACAAATTGAACAGACAACACTGTTCTCCTAATCGCAAACTTTCGAATAGAAATGTCAGACTCAAGCTGGTCACACCAAGTGCCGTTTTCTTATCTTCAACAATCAAACGGGACCCTGGAACACTTTTAAAGTATAAAAAAAGTCAATCTGGTCACACTAAGGGCCGTTTCTCATCTTCAACAAACAAACGGTACCATCGAACACTTTTAAAGTATAAAAAAGTCAATCTGGTCACACTAAGGTCCGTTTTCTCATTTTCAACAATCAAACGGGACCGTCGAACACTTTTAAAGTATAAAAAAGTATATCTGGTCACACTTAGGGCCGTATTCTCATCTTAAACAAACAAATGTAACCATCGAACACTTTTAAAATATAAAAATGGCAATCTGGTCACTCTAAGGACCGTTTTCTCATCTTCAACAACCAAACGGGACCGTCGAACACTTTTAAAGTACAAAATAAGTTAATCTGGTCACACTAAGGGCCGTTTCCTCATCTTCAACAACCAAACGGGGCCGTCGAACACTTTTAAAGTATAAAAAGGTCAATCTGGTCACACTGAGGACCGTTTCTCATCTTCAACAAACAAACGGGACCGTCGAACACTTTTAAAGTATAAAAAAATCAATCTGGTCTCATCTTCAACAAACAAACGGGACCATCGAACACTTTTAAAGTATATAAAAAGTCAATCTGGTCACACTAAGGGCCGTTTTCTCATCTTCAACAAACCAACGGTATCATCGAACACTTTTAAAGTATAAAATAAGTTAATCTGGTCACACTAAGGACCGTTTTCTCATCTTCAACAACCAAACGGGACCGTCGAACACTTTTAAAGTACAAAATAAGTTAATCTGGTCACACTAAGGGCCGTTTTCTCATCTTCAACAAACAAACGGGATCGTCGAACACTTTTAAAGTATAAAAAAGTCAATCTGGTCACACTAAGGGTAGTTTTCTCAACTTCAACAACCAAACGGGACCGTTGAACTCTTTTAAAGTATAAAAAAGTCAATCTGGTCACACTAAGGGTAGTTTTCTCATCTTCAACAAACATACGGTGCCGTCAAACACTTTTAAAGTATAAAAAAAGTCGATCTGGTCACACTAAGGGCCGTTTCTCATCTTCAACAAACAAACGGGACCGTCGAACACTTTTAAAGTATAAAAAAGGACAATCTGGTCACACTTAGGGCCGTATTCTGATCTTAAACAAACAAATGGAACCATCGAACACTTTTAAAATATAAAAATGGCAATCTGGTCACACTAAGGACCGTTTTCTCATCTTCAACAGCCGTCGAACACTTTTAAAGTATAAAATAAGTTAATCTGGTCACACTAAGGGCCGTTTTCTCATCTGTAACAAACAAACGGTACTATCGAACACTTTTAAAGTATAAAAAAGTTAATCTGGTCACACTAAGGGCCTTTTTCTCATTTTCAACAACCAAACGGGACCTTGGAACACTTTTAAAGTATAAAAAAGTCAATCTGGTTACACTTAGGGCCGTTTTCTCATATTCATGGATTTGAAATCTAGGTGCTTTTTAAGAAAATACGTGTTGCATACTTTTAGGCCGACTTTAAAGTCTATGTTTCTATTTCTATTTAAAACGCCGCCTAAGAGTAGGCAACATATAAAGTATATGTTGCCTACTCTTAGGCGGCGTTTCTAGTTTTCAAAGAACATGAAGATGAGAAAACGGGCCTAAATATGAAAAGCAACTCTCGTACATTAATCATGTTTGTGTACTCACTTTTCCGGTTATTTATGATCAGCTGTTTCGCTAGTTTTTTGTTTAATCCAAGCCTCATAGTGTCGTCATGCTACTTTGGGTCATCTCTTGCTTTCGGTCCTGTCAGACCGCCGAGCACCTCAATTAAGCGCCATTCTAGCCGTCAAGTCAATTAATGTTCACATTTCGTTGCCTCGTCTGTGTGTTCGTTAAAAGGGAGGAAAGGAAACGCGTTGTACCCCCCCAAAAAAAAAGTTACAACAATTTTGATTACTTTGCGTAAAAACTACAATGTAGACGTCAGAATTAAGGGGTGGGAGGGTGCTGAACAAGGCCAACTCTATGGAGTGTAATGGCTGTTTATTTGCTAAAATTTGGAAGCCAAGTTTACGCACACACACACACCACAAGGAAGAGAAAGAGACAGAGAATGTGGGGCAATTAAGACATAAAATATGCAACATGCCAATTATGCGCACATTAAATGGCCAGGCACCTTCACAGTTTTGGCACAAAGATCAATGAGCAAAGTCACAGGTAGGCAGGTCCGGCCCACCAACGGAAGTGCGTCATTGGCCACCCTCCCCTCGCTCTGGCATACCACAAAGTTTGCTACAAGTTGTTTGGTTTGACAAAAGGTCATGCCGCATTAATTTTAGATGCCATTGTCGCAAGTTTTAAGTTTTAGTGACTTTTGCTACATAAGCCGTTAAATAAAGAGAGAGAGAGAGAGAGAAAAAATTGAACTCACTGAGAAACCTTAATTAGTTGTGAATTGTTATTTGTATTTAACATTATGCATGAATGTTCGAAAAGAAAAGCTTTAACTGTAACTTTGGCGTAATGACAGCCACATTACTTAAGTTACATAAGAGCGTATCTTTACTAACATTCAAGCGGTAAATAAACATTTTAGGTTGTACACAGACCTCATCTTCACCAGCTTCTGGCATGAAACTTTGATGGAGTATGGAGATGTATGGATTCAGCGGCCAAAAATACTATTAGTAGATATATTGACTTCAAACTTGGGACACGGCTAAATCAAATTGTTAGAAATACTACATGTTTAAATGGACGTGGTTAAACCCTTGCAATACCACCCCCTATCACCCTACCACCCGATTCCAACCCTTTTAGGTATAAAATTACAAAATAAAATAGAAGGCTAACATCGGCTACTCCGATGTTTTAAATACCTCAGTTTTTAAAAGGCGCTACCATTGATAACAAAAAAAAATTTTCTCGTTAGAACTAGTTTTTAGACCGATCGTTCCAGCCTAAAATTTTTACAAAGAATTTCGACCGTATCAACTATAGACCATGTACATTTCCATAATTTGTGGAAGCAATAAAACAACACAAGTTAGCTCGTGGAAAACAAAAAGTTTTTCTCAAAGAACTTTTTTAGACCGACCGTTCATGTATCCGTTTTGATAATTTTTAAGAATTATGTGGAAGCATAAAACAATATATACCACGATTGGTGACGCTACGATGGAAAACAAAAAGTTCTCACTAGAACTTGTTTTTGGACGATCGTTCCTATGGGCTATATGATATAGTCATCCGATCCGGCGTTCCGACAAATTGAGCCTATGTGTATATAAAGACTTTTTGCAAAGTTTGGTCAAGATAGCTTTAAAACTGAGGGAGGAGATAGCATAGAAACAGACGGACGGACAGACGGACCGACCGACATGGCTATATAGACTCAGCTCGTCATGCTGATCAAGAATATATATAGTTTATGGGGTCGGAGATGCTTCCTTCTATGCGTTACAAACATCGTGACAATTTTAATATACCCTCTGCAAGGGTATAAAAATATGGTTGAGGTACGGGCCAGAATTACATCAATTCTGATCATAACCTCATTTACCGTTGTAAATTCCGATAACCTGAAGTCCCGGAATCATGGCCACCACCTCTACACCCTTTTTTTTAGATTGGCCTTAATTGGCAGGCCGATAACTTTTAGAACAGCCCTCGAAATTTATTTTTTTTTATATAGTTAAACTAGCATATAACCCGGCGCGCTTCGCTTCGCCACCATCAGTATAGCCGCCAAAATGATGAAAAAACGTTTGGCAAAGATCCCACCCCCGCCCCCATTTTTCGACCATCAGAAATGAGAAAATTATTTTCCACCTTGTTGGCCCATTAAGCGTACAAACGCTGAAACCACCCCCGGCACCCATTATCCGACCTTGAGGGTGGGTATGCGTAAAGCTAAAAACTTTATCCTATTTATTGGCCAGATCGCTCACAAAGCATTGTCACTGAACCGAAATACGCCACCATTATTCTTGCCTGTGGGAGGAAATTCTACCACCGAGAAATCAAATGTCAAATTATTTTCTATAAGTTAAAACCGATTTTGAAGCCAATCGGATTAAAAATAGGTTTTCCCATATAGAATTTTCTGGGAATTTCCCGACTTTTCGTTTGGATTTTCCACCATTGTAAAATTTCATGTCTAATTATTTTTGCATACTATCCTACAAACCGAGTTTGAAGTCATTCGGGTGTTTTTCATTTAAAATTTTCCGGCCATTTTCGTGGTGGATTTTCCACAATCGAAAATCTCATGTAACTTATTTTGCATACTATCGCTGCAAACCGAGGTTGAAGTCAATCGGATCAAAAAAGTTTTCATATAGAATTTTCGGGTATTTCTGGGGCGGATTTTCCAACATTTGAAAATCTCATGTCACTTATTTTGCATACTATCTAACAAACCGAGTTTGAAGTCAATCGGATGAAAAATAGTTTTTCCTTTGGAAAAATGTTTTCCATAGAGAATTTTCAGGCATTTCCCTGGGGCGAATTTTCCAACATTTGAAAATCTCATGTAACTTATTTTGTATACTATCGCTGCAAACCGAGTTTGAAATCAATCGGATCAAAAATAGTTTTTCATATAGAATTTTCCGGGTATTTTCTTTGTGGGCGTATTTTCCAACATTTGAAAATCTCATGTCTAATTACTAAGCATACTATCCTTACAAATCGAGTTTGAAGCCAATCGGATGAAAAATAGTTTTTTCCCTTTGGAATTTTCCGGGAATTTCCCGACTTTTCTGGCGGATTTTCCATCATCGGAAAATCTGAAGTCTAATTATTCTGCTTAACATCCTCACAAACCGAGTTTAAAGTCAGTCGGATAAAAAATAGTTTCTTTCATGAAGAATTTTCCGGTCATTTTCCTTGTGGGCGGATTTTCCAAAATCTGGGAAACATGTGTCCAATTATTTCGCTTACTTTACTTACAAACCAAATTTCAAGTCAATCGGATGAAAAACAAAATTTTCCCCATAGTAGCTTTTCCGGGAGTTTTCCACCCCTTAGGGGTGGAATTTTCCAAAACCCCGCCTTAGTGCTCACTTTCAACTCATAAGGAAACTTCTGTGAAAATTTCAGCTTTCTATCTCTTACCGTTCAGGCTCTACGTTGATTGCCAATCAGTCAGTCAGTCAGTCAGTCAGTCAGGACAAACTCTTTTATATATATAGAGATCATAACACAAATCCAAAAACCAAACTAAACGAGAAGGCAAAGCTAACTTCGACTGTGCCGAAGTTTTAATACACTTGAAAAACTTTACTCCAAATTATTTAACTGGAAAAATATATATATAGGATATAGATATAAGATATTTAAAATATTTAAATCATTAATAATAAAAAATTTGATACCATAAAAAAAAAAATTTTCTTAGTAAAACACATTTTCCGACCGATCGGTCCTATGGCAGCTGTATGCTATAGTCATCCGATTTTGATAATTTTTTTCAAAATTATGTGAAAGCATTTAAAACTATTATATACTAAGATTGGGGACGCTACGATAAAAAACAAAAAAGTTTTTCTCACTAGAAGTACTTTTTTGACCGTCCGTTTATATGGCAGCTATATGCTATAGTCATCCGATTTTGATAAATTTTTCCAGAATTGTGTGGAAACATATAAAACAAATATATACTACGATTGGAGACGCTACGATGGAAATCAAAAAAGTTTTTCTCACAACGACTTATTTTTTGACCGATCGTTCCTATGGCAGCTATATGCTATAGTGATCCGATTTTGATACATTTTTCCAGAATTATGAGGAAGCATATAAAACTAACATGTATCAAGATTAGTGACTCTACGATTTAAAACAAAAAAGTTTTTCTAACTAGAACTAGTTCTTTGACCGATCGTTCCTATGGCAGCTATATGATATAGTCATCCGATCCGGCCGGTTCCGACATATTAGTTGCGTGCAGTAAAAAGAAGACTCTGTGCAAAATATCAGCTCGATAGCTTTAAAACTGAGAGACTAGTTCGCGTAGAAACAGACAGACGGACAGACAGACGGACGGACGGACAAGCGGAAATGAACTCAGCTCGTCGTCCTGATCAAGAATATATATAGTTTATTGGGTCGGAAATGAATATTTCTATGCGTTACAAACTTCTGGGCAAAATTAATATACACTTTTCAAGTGTATAAAAACACTCATAAAACCCTGTTCAAAAGTAAAAGACACCCTTAATACATTTGCCCACTAAAGTATGCTATATTTTTAAACCCCATTTTCATAAATCATGGCCAAGTGCTGCCATGACCATTTTTTTTTTATCAAAAATGTAGCCCAAAAAACCGTATCCAAAAATCTCTCTTTTGTTTTAAGTTTATTAATTAATGCCACAAAAATTTAAATATTTCCTATAGTGCAACGGTTCGCAGAAAATTGTTAATTTCAAATAGAAATAACCATTTTTTTTTTGACAAAAATTCAAAAATATATGAAATCTACAAAACTTATTTTTTATTTTTTAATTACTGCAAATATGTCTGTTTTATGTTGACCTCTGCTGCCAAACCAAGCAGGCTAGAGAATTAATTTTTTTTTTTAAATTCAAGTTCATTTAATTGTTGCAATATATCTAGAAGAAAGACTTAGCAACAAAGTTTTAAGTATGAACAAAAAATTATTTACCAATAAACGAACAATTTCGGGAACTAAAAGGAAGAAGCCGTTTTTTGGAATTCTGAATTTACTTATTGAAGTATTTTAGCTCAACAGCTCCAACTTATCTTCAATAAATCCCTTAAATAAGTGTAAATATCGTCTAAAATTGTAAGCCTAAAATACCTAGACAAACAGAAAGAGTTAATAAACATTTTAAAAACATTTTTTTTTAATGTAGCAATATTCAACAGCCAACCTATATATATATGTGATAATGGAAAATTAAAAAGTTTTTGTGCATTTTGCTCAAATCTTTCTGAAAATGCAATGCAAATTTTTGTTCCTTTCAAACTAACATAAACTAAATGATAATCACACTCACCTTATAGTTTTTGTTTTGACCTTGAGCTGTTTAAAAGCTGATTGATTCTGATTCCCATTATTTTGAATAAAATTCCTTTTCAACTGCTGCTGCTGCTGCTCAAATTGAACCAATTGCGCATTGACCTCTATTTGGGATTGGGGGGCGTTATTACAGTTCGGTCAGTGGCCAGTCATTTAGCGTGGCAGCAAAGGTATTTGACCTCAATTAAATGCAATTTCCAACAATTTTCTGAACCCGAGACGTAAGCGCACAAATATGTGTAAGTGTGTGCGTGTGAGGCACATTAAAAAGCCATTTAAATTGAATTTCTTAGCGGGCTGCTTTGGTCTGGCTTAGGCTATATTGTAATTAGAGGAGTAAGAGAAACAATAATAAATCTTAATATAGGGTTGCCGGGTGCTTGGATTTAGATTGCAACGAGAGCAGCACTAGAATAATATTGCCATGGCAATGCATAAATCTTTGGGATGGCGCGGCAGCGCGAAGGAATTAGCTCAAAATTGCAAAAACTTAAACCAAAAGCTGGCAGGGAGCAGGAAGAGGAAACGACACAAAACGAGAGACAGAGAGAGAAAAAGTAGAAGCAGCAGCAGCAGCAGTAAAAGGACAAAAAGGTGGCTCATTCTTTGTTTTATGCCATGTACATACATAATACATGCAGAAGAAGAGCAGCGAGGAGGAGCAAGCACAACGGAAACAAGTCAATTTGCATTGCGGCTTAAAACGTAGAAATGGCGAACTGAAGCAATTGAAATTGCAAAAAGACAGATAACAATTTCCATTTCAATTAAATAAACTTGAAGCAAGCGAACAAAAAATCGAAACAGAATTCAAACTGAACTCAAATTAACACATAAAAATGATGAGTTTTAGTTTGCCTAGTGTTTCATTAATTAAATTACACACACAACAGTAACACACACACACACACACACATACCAAGGCCAATTATTGGCGAGCACAAAAATGTGTAGCCAGCTTTTAGGCACGCACCATTTTCAATTGTTTTTGTTGTTATTGACGCTGCACTAATTGAGCGGACACACACACACACAGACAGTGTGCAAACACAATTTGCAGCCACATAAACAGATTGCATATTGTGCAAATTGCATTTTGCCGTATTCATACAACATTCAACAGAATGCAAAATTGCCGCATGCGAATCAATTTGACAATTCGACCAAATGACATCCAATAACAACAGCAACAACAGCTCCAACTTATCTTCAATAAATCCCTTAAATAAGTGTAAATAGCGTACAAAATTGTAAGCCTAAAATACCTAGACAAACAGAAAGAGTTAATAAATAATGAACATTGATTGTTTATTATTTGCCCAACCAGTCGAAGAATTTCCCCTTTCCCCCCTCCACCATCCAGCAAGGTTAATGGATGTGCCATGTAGTTGTAGTTGTATTTATTTGTAGCAACTCAGGGATTTGTGTGAAATACTGTGTCTCAGTGCTAATTGACAGCTTAGTAGTTGAATACAAATAACAAAAACAGACATTTTTGAACATGACTGAGGAAATCTATTCTAAGGAGCTGACACATGATGACAAAGTCGATGTAAGTGTGAATGTGTAGTGATATTTGAACTATATCTGCAATTAATAATTACATATATTTTAGAGCTTAACCTCAAGAAGGAAACAACGAGCATTTTATTTCATTTTATTTGCCCAGTCTAGCTAAAAAGCTGCAATTTTGAGAAGGTATTTGCCTAGTATTCACTCTCAAATAATTTAAAAACGAGAAGGCAAAGCTAAAAAAAACTTTACTCCAACTGATTTAACTGAAAATATATATATAGGATATAGATATCAGATATTTAAAATTATTAAATCATTGATAATAAAAATTTGATATCATAAAAAAAAAACACATTTTCCGACCGATCGGTCCTAAAGCAGCTATATGCTTTAGTCATCCGATTTTGATAAATTTTTTCAAAAATTTGTAAAAGCATATAAAACCAATATCTAGCAAGATTGGTGACGATACGATGGAAAACAAAAAAGTTTTTCTCACTAGAAGTAGTTTTTTGACCGACCGTTTATATGGCAGCTATATGCTATAGGCATCCGATTTTGATACATTTTTTCAGAATTGTGTGGAAACATATAAAACAAATATATACTACGATTGGAGACGCTACGATGGAAATCAAAAAAGTTTTTCTCACAAAGACTTATTTTTCGACCGATCGTTCCTATGGCAGCTATATGCAATAGTGATCCGATTTGGATACATTTTTTCAGAATTATGTGGAAGCATATAAAACTAACATATACCAAGATTAGTGACGCTACGATGGAAAACAAAAAAGTTTTTCGAACTAGAACTAGTTCTTAGACCGATCGTTCCTATGGCAACTATATGATATAGTCATCCGATCCGGCCGGTTCCGACATATTAGTTGCGTGCAGTAAGAAGAAGACTCTGTGCAAAATTTCAGCTCGATAGCCTTAAAACTGAGGGACTAGTTTGCGTAGAAACAGACAGACAGACGGACAGACGGACGACGGACGGACAAGCGGAAATGAACTCAGCTCGTCGTCCTGATCAAGAATATATACAGTTTATGGGGTCGGAAATGAATATTTCTATGCGTTACAAACTTATGGGCAAAATTAATAGCATATAGCTGCCATAAGACCGATCGGTCGGAAAATGTTTTTTACTAAGAAAAGTTTTTTTTTTTGGTATCAAATTTTTATTATCAATGATTTAATAATTTTAAATATCTGATATCTATATCCTATATATATTTTACCGGTTAAATCAGTTGGAGTAAAGTTTTTCAAGTGTATTAAAACTTCGGCACAGTCGAAGTTAGCTTTGACTTCTCGTTTATTTTTAATAATAGCATCTCTATACTAAATAATCGTGAATATTTTTTGATTCGAAACTATTTTGATGAGTTTAATTAAAATCGGATATATATATATATATATATTAAGTATAGCTTACATACAACAATCAAAAGCGGCGCCATCTGTGGGTCAGCTTGGTAAATCACTGAACTAGTCTTAATCTGAGCGAAAATGTAATTTTGGAAAACCATTGCTAGTTTTTCTCTATAAATACATTATCAGACAGATCCGTTCAAAAAGTTGTACTTACGATTTCTGCAAAAAAGTATCGAGTATAATTGGCTTACCTGCAAAATAAAAATAAAAAGAATTTTGAGTTAGTTCGAAACAAGAAATGTCATCCGACTAAGCCAGATCTCTCTGCCTTGAGGCGTGTAAATGTGTCTGCATGTGGGTGCATGGCTTTCAATTTTACAATTTCTTTGGCTTTTCCTTTGCCATTCTTCCCAGGGCGTTTAATAATTTAGGCAGCAAGCAAATTCTAACATACAACTGGGAATACACGCGTTGCTATACGTATAAGTATGTGTAGTTTCTCCTTGTCACTAGTCAATGCCATTATGCGTGCTGTGAGTGAACTCTGATGCACACTGAGTGTGTGGGAAGAAGTGGTGCTATGCGAATTTAATGCACTTCCCAATGCAGTTGTGCATAAGAAATCACACGGAGGGCAAAAAATGGACTTACGTTTTCCATATCTGACTGCCAACAGGATGGAGAAGGCAACGACTGACTGCGCTTGTGGTTCGTCCTCTCTATGTCTTACATTTTACATTGGATTTGCACATTTCCTTAGAATTTTCTTCAACGCATAAACAATGCCATAGAGTGAAAGAGAGGGCTCTAGCTAATGGGCAAACGTGTATGTGTGTGAGTGCCACGCCCCTGCGCCCCTAACGTTGACAGCCGGCAAATGGAAATGCGGTTTCAACATTTGCATGACGTTTCGTGCGTTATTTACAAAATGGCTTAAATGCCACATGGCTAATGACATTTTAAATAAAGAGGGAGACAGAGGGCTTACTCCTCCCTCCCCCGCCCCGCACAAAAGGGTAAATTATATTCTGATTATATATATGTATAAATATAGGGTATCTTAACTTCGTTTATGATTTTACTCCTTCTGCTGCTCTTTGCAATTCTGTGGCTTTCTGTGTAAAATATGAAAATGTTATTAGCATTAAGAAATGTTTTATACATTCAAATACTTGTATCTATTTAGAGGAGTGGACCCACTCTGTGGGGAGGGTGGAACGCCACTAAGTATGCAATGCCATTTGGCATGCGGCCGACTGTAGTCATAATTTCAATGAAATAATTGCCCATTGAGCTCAGAAAGCACAAAAAGCAAACATAGTTTTCTGGGGGCAACAGCTGCAAAAGCAAGCAAATATATACCTTCACACAGTGGGCCAGAAATCTTAAAGATTAAAATTTAAGTTATGTCTGCTTTGCCCTTCAAAGTATGCTACGTTTAGGCACATTTATTATTAAAGAATATATTAATTTTTATATAAGCCTTAAAACTAATTCATTTTGTATTAAGAAATAGTTTTCTTCCATGAACACATTATTTTCCAACCCCCCTGGTAATATTTCCCACCAAATTAAAACTTTATTTTTCATTTATTTGTCTCGTATCACCATTTTCTGACCTACACAGAAAAAAAAAAACTGTGCCATTCGGGCTCAACTCAACACCAAACGGGCTCAATAATGGGTTGATCCCGGAATGGCTTAAACTGAGCCCTAGTCGGGATAGTCGCCCGCTAAAGTTCAAAAAATTTAGAACGCCCGAGAGAGATTTTTTTTTTCTTATAACTTTGCATATATATTTTATTAATTGTATATTTGGATTGACTTAAGTCTTCTTTAATCTGAAGAAACATATGTAAATTAATAAGAACTTACTTTAACTTGCCTTGTCTGGGAATCGAACTCGGGACTGAAGAACAAGAACGTCTGCGTCTCAGCGCACTCGACCACAGCGCGCTTGCCAGACTATGCGCGTAATGACATACAAGAGCGTTTGCTCCAGACGACTAAAGAGAGAATCCAAGACAGCGAATTTGCTACTGCTCTCATCTTGTTCGCTCTCTCACTCGACATTTAAGCCCGAATCGGATTAAAAACAATCCCAAACGGGATCAATTACGGATAATCAATCCTAAACGGGCTTAAAAATTCAATCCTTCCGTCGGGATTAAATCAAGCTTTTTTGGCTTAAAAATATCCCGGCATTTTTATACCCGTTACTCGTAGAGTAAAAAGGGTATACTAAGTTCGTGCAAATGTATGTAACAGGCAGAAGGAAGCATTTCCGACCCCATAAAGTATATATATTCTTGATCAGCATCAATAGCCGAGTCGATATAGACATGTCCGTCTGTCCGTCCGTCCGTCCGTCTGTCTGTATGAACACCTAGATCTCAGAGACTATAAGAGCTAGAACTACCATATTTTCAGTGTAGACTTGTATCTTCTGCACGCAGATCAAGTTTGTTTCAAATTTTTGCCACGCCCCCTCCCGCCCCCACAATTTGAAAAAAACCTCATATCTCCCACAATTTTGAAAATAGACTGTTCAAACCTTCTAGACATATATCTTAATCATCATTACCTATCGATCCGCCATACATCATTTTTCGATCAGATGAACGATAGTAGAGTTGCCGCCCCCGCAATTTGAAAAATTCCTCATATCTCCCACAATTTTGAAAATAGATTGTTTGAACCTTCTAGACATATATTTTAATAATTATTACCTATCGATCAGCCATACATCATTTCTCGATCAGATGAACGATAGCAGAGTTGCCACCCCCGCAATTTGAAAAATACCTCATATCTCCCACAATTTTGAAGATGGATTATTTAAACCTTCTAGACATATATTTTAATCATCATTACCTGTCGATCCGTCATACATCATTTCCCGATGAGATGAACGATGCACGATAGCAGAGTTGCCACCCCCGCAATTTGAAAAATACCTCATATCTCCCACAATTTTGAAAATGGATCATTCGAACCTTCTAGACATATATTTAAATCATTATTACCTATCGATCCGCTGTACTTCATTTCCCGATCAGATGAGCCATAGTAGGTTTGCCGCCCCCGCAATTTGGAAAAATTCCCCTGAGTAACGGGTATATCGAAGTCGAGCAGGGCCGACTTCAACTTACGCTCTCGTTTTTTCTGTGTACAAATCCGAAATTGAGAGACAAAAATCTATTATTGCGGCCATATTTTCATAAAGATCGGCTCCCAGCTTACCTACCAAAAATAACGTTCGGCCCTGAACCCTTACATTTTCCGCACTTGGGGCAGATTTTCCAATATCAGAAAAACTCGCGCATAATTATTTTGCATGAAAAATATTTTTATTCATACAACAATTTTCTGTAATTTTTTTTTTGCGAATTTTTTAAATCTTCGAAATACGTGTCCATTATTTCGCATACCTAAGGCTGGGTATTAAGCTATTGCGAAAAGTGTGCGAAATCTATGCACATTATTTCGACGATCACAAAATAAGGAACGAATAACGGTTAAGTTATCGATAATATTTTGGCCCGAAAGTTTTATTTAACCGTTACGGTAACCGTTTCATAACCGATATTCCATAATCCTATTTGGATAATGTTGGATATTTGAAAAATATCTTTATCGATATTTTCGATATTGAAAAACTATCATTTCGATATAAATATTCTAATGAAAAATTTAAAAAAAAAAAAAAATTTAAAAAAAAAAATAAAAATTGAAAATAAAAATTTAGAATATTTTTTAACAAAAAAAGCTTTTTCTTAAGCATAAACAGGTCTTCAGGGTTCAAAACTGAATTACGAGTTACCGTTTGATCTATCTACAGATCAGAGCTGGCAAACCCAACAAAATATTTATAAAATATATTTTTATAAAAATGACAAAGATATGTGTTTCATTTTATTTATAACATAAGATGTTGTGAAAACGTATTCAAGAATTCAATTAATCGTTAGATAGCGATTTTAGGAAGAAGCGTTAAGGGGGTCTTCTACCTTTAAATCTTTTTTAATTCTGGAGGGAAAACCATAAGAGCTTTTACAATTTGTTGTTTTGGTTTGTGTTATTTATTAATTAAATGAAAAAGTAAAAAACGAGAAGGCAAAGCTAACTTCGACTGTGCCGAAGTTTTAATACACTTGAAAAACTTTACTCCAACTGATTTAACTGCAAAAATATATATAGGATATAGATATCAGATAGTAAAAATTTTTAAATCATTGCTAATAAAAATTTGAAACCATAAAAAAAACTTTTCTTAGTAAAACACATTTTCCGACCGATCGGTCCTATGGCAGCTACATGCTATAGTCATCCGATTTTTATAATTTTTTTCAAAATTATGTGAAAGCATATAAAACTAATATATACCAAGATTGGGGACGCTACGATAAAAAAACAAAAAAGTTTTTCTCACTAGAAGTAGTTTTTTGACCGACCGTTTATATGGCAGCTATATGCTATAGTCATCCGATTTTGATAAATTTTATCAGAATTGTGTGGAAACATATAAAACAAATATATACTACGTTTGGAGACGCTACGATGGAAATCAAAAAAGTTTTTCTCACAAAGACTTATTTTTCGACCGATCGTTCCTATGGCAGCTATATGCTATAGTGATCCGATTTTGATACATTTTTCCAGAATCATGTGGAAGCATATAAAACTAACATATACCAAGATTAGTGACGCTACGATGGAAAACAAAAAAGTTTTTCTAACTAGAACTAGTTCTTAGACCGATCGTTCCTATGGCAGCTATATGATATAGTCATCCGATCCGGCCGGTTCCGACATATTAGTTGCGTGCAGTAAAAAGACGACTATGTGCAAAATTTCAGCTCGATAGCTTTAAAACTGAGAGACTAGTTCGCGTAGAAACAGACAGACAGACGGACGGACGGACAAGCGGAAATGAACTCAGCTCGTCGTCCTGATCAAGAATATATATAGTTTATGGGGTCGGAAATGAATATTTCTATGCGTTACAAACTTCTGGGCAAAATTAATATACACTTTTCAAGTGTATAAAAATGTTTTCAAGGGTGAAGGCTAAGGTTTTGTGCTGGTAGCCAGATTCCGGGACTCCAGGCTATTGGAATTGAAAACGGTAAGATTGATGTAATTCTGGCCGTACCTCAAACATATTTTTCAATATTTTTTAAAAAATTGAAATTTTTCAAATTTTTTTTGTAGTTTAGTGTAAAAAAGGTCAAAAAATGTTTTCCTCTTGATTGAGGGCGGGCCAGAATTACATCAATTATGCGTCGATTGCAAACGGCTGATCAAAATAGGTTCAGTAGAACTGACACAATAGCGCAAAAACGCGTTTAAAGTTTTGAGCAACGTAAAATAATAAAATGGCAATATCTGCTAAACTATTTAGAATTTTGTAAAATGGGGATGAAAGGGGAATGTCCAAGCTATAATAATAATGCAAAACAAAAAAAAAAAAATAAAAATTTTAAATTTTGGTAGAAGACGCTGAAGTTGTGCGAAAATCAAACTTTTTATACCCAAAGATAAGCGCTCAGATGGCAACGGGTTTCCTGGTGAAATGAAATATGCCCATGCCAAGTCGGAAAGCGCTGGCAATTTGTCTTTTTCTTTCATCCTGAACTTAAAAATATCGGCAAAAATAGCCCAAAAAAAAATTCGATACGCGATATATCGTGCGTTCGATATTGATATATGGTTTTTCCAACAAAAATATTGTTATTCGATATATCGATAATATTTCTGATATAGCAATCGGTTATATCAGTTAAATCAGTTATTGATATAGCCTACCCGATATTCATGGGATTATCGGAATGATAACTTCCTTACCTTTTAATTATTCTTTAAGTATTGTCTTAAATCAAATTCATTCATCTCAAGATCGGGATTGCTTGAATCGACACGAATTTAATGTAAAATGTTTTCTGACATTTTATCCTTGTATTTAGTATTTATGCCTCAGGTTAGATGCTGTCGCTGAACGTGATTCAATAAGTAAAACAACATTTGCCGCCAAATGCGCAACAGTAGAATAACGTTTGTGAATAGAGAATGGGAATATACGCAAAATTGTTTCATTCCAGTTTACATATCGAGGAGGTTTGGTTGCCAAAAACCGCCATTCGTGATATTTAATATTTATTTTCCGCACAAAGACAAAAACAAAAAAAGTTTTCTGAGTTAGGCACATTTTCCGACCGATCGGTTCTATGTCAGCTATAGGATATAGTCTTTCGATTCTGACCAAATTTTTGCAAATCTGTTTGAAAGCATTTCATTTTTGTTAGTACTGAGTTTAAGAATGCTATCGTCGAAATCAAATATATTTTTCTCACTACCCGATCGATTTATTGGTAGCTATAGGATATAGTCATACGATTTTGACCAAATTTGGTAGAACTGTTTGAAAGCACTAAATAATCATAATTATTGAGTATTAGAAAGCTTCATCGAAAACTAACAAAAAATTGTTCACCAAAGTTTGATTTTACGACCGATTGAACCTATGGCAGCTATAGGATATAGTCATCCGATGTCGAAGCCATTTTACAACTCTCAATTTCGTTATTCCTCAGTTTAAGAATGCTATCGTAGAAACCAAAAAAGTTTTTCTCACACAGTTCCATTTTACGACCGATTGGTCCTATGACAAATATGGGATATAGTCATGCGATCTTAACCAAATTTGGTAGAACTGTAGCTCTAAATAATCATAATTATTGAGTTTTAGAACGCTTCAAAGAAAACGAAAAAGTTTTCTCCACTTGGAGCTATTTTTCAACCAATCGGTCCATAACATCTATAAGATATAGTCAACCGATCTGGTTGGTTTTTACATATTAGGAGTAAAAATAAGACTTAGCTGAATAAATGAGAAAAATGAGAGATAACGTTGCATAGAAAGAGACACACAGCTCAATATATTCCGCCTGTCGTCCTGATCAGCAACATATATATATATATAGCTAATGGAGTCGGAAATGAATATTTCTATGAGTTGCAAAATTCTGGGCAAAATTTCCCCCGACTGTAATATTCTCTGTACCTGTTTGTATATAACTAATAACTTTACAGTGTGGGGTCACAAAAACTGTGCAAGTGCTGCCCATCACGATTACGAGCAGTGCTGCCCAGCATAATTATTTTATTTGCTTATAATTCGAATATCGTTCATCTGATCTGGAAACGGTGTATGGTGGATCGATAAGTAATGATGAGTAGAGTATATGACTAAAAGGTTCAAATAATCTGTCTTTAAAATTGTGGAAGATATTCAATTTTTTTCAAATTGTCGGGGTTGCTACTCTACCATCGTTCATCTGATCGGAAAACGATGTTGAGTAGAATATATGTCTAGAAGGTTCGAACAACCTAACACTAAAATTTTGAAAGATATTAAGTTTTTTTCAATTTGCGGGGGAGGCAGAGGGCGTGGCAAAAATGAAAACTAAACTTGATCTGCCTGCAAGTATAAGAAATATATGTTCTATACACCTCAAACCTCTATCTCTTACCATTTCTGAGATCTCTTCGTTCATACGGACAGACGGACATGGCTATATCGACTCGGCTGTTGATGCTGATCAAGAATATATATACTTTATAGGGTCGGAGATGCTTCCTTCTGGCTGTTACATACATTTGCACAAACCCAATATACTCTTTGTACCTTCAGTACAGAGTATAAAAAGGTAAATCTCGCTTAGGAACAATATTTTTCCTTCAAAAAAAACTGCTTAAGAATGAGACAAAAAATGAAGCGATAATAACTTGCCTTGTTTATCCATGGCTTTTCATACACAAAACACAATAGCTTTGCATTTGGTCGCACTTTTTTTTGGCATCCATGGGATTCGAAATGGCAGTTAATTGGCGCATAACTTGGCCCTCACCACCGCTAACAAACACAAACACAATACACACATAAAAAAAAAAAAAACAAAAAAAAAGAAAACAAACCAAGCGCCTAATCTACAATTGACACACATACGACTGAACAAAGCGCGAAAGCCTTTAGCTGAGCCACCACCCCCACTCCGCCCCGGCCTGCCAGCCATTCCACCAACATTTGGCCCACATGGTAAGAAGCGGGCACAACTTGTGCTGTTTTCTCATTATTTATGCGCGACCTTGTTTTGCGCCATTTTTATTATTTTGCTAATTTCGCGCGCATTATAAAACACACACACACACACTCAGCAGACAGTTCACACAATCTCAAAGGAGAAGGAGAAAAAAACGAATTTTAAGCACTTAAAGCCTTAAAATTCAAACTCTTTTATAGTCTACAATTTAATTCAATTGCAAAATGGAACTTCAACTTGAAGAGTATTTGGCTGGCGACTACAAAAGTTTTTGGTTAGTTTTATTTTGAGAGCCTTTAACCTATTTCCATTTTCTGGGTATTTTTTTTTCCACAATTTATCAACAAATTAATGTAAGCATGGGTTTTTCATTTTTCGCTTCACACACACTCACACGCATATGCATAGGTGTGTGCTCGTATGTGTGTCGTGGGGTAGCAAAAAATTTGCATGTAGCTCATCAGCACCCCCTTTTTTTTGGGTTTCTGCTTGTGGTGCATGTAATTAACTTCAAGCGGGTCTTCTTCTACTACTTTTACTTGTACTTCTTGGTGTCTCTGCTTGTGCGTGTGTGTGTGTGTGTGTGTGTGTGTGAGAGAGAAAGAGAGGGTGAAAGTCTAAATATGCATGGAATTATGTCAGGGGTTTTCGGTTACATCTTTATACTTGTAGAGACAACAGCTAGTGTAAACTAGAATAGATTGTAATAAACTTTACTATGAAAATTATTTTCAGCCGAAATTATTTTTACCCTGGAAAATACTGAAATTTAAATAATTGTATTTTGATCTTAACATTTAATTCCAAAGCGGCGATATTCCACCCATTAAGTTGGAATTTAATCTGGGTGAAAGCAATTTTGATCGTTTGTTCTTCGACATTTCATTGTACTTTTGTAGACTTCTTTAAATTAACCTTTCCTCCTTAATAAACCGTAGATTTATGTCTGGGGTAATTTTTATACTCTGTACCGAAGGTACACAGAGTATATTGGGTTTGTGCAAATGTATGTAACAGCCTGAAGGAAGCATCTCTGACCCAATAAACTATATATATTATATCTCAACAGCCGAGTCGATATAGCCATGTCCGTCTGTCCGTCTGTCTGTCTGTCCGTATGAACAAACAGATCTCAGAGATGGTAAGAGCTCGAGGTTTGAAGTGTATGGAACATATAATTCTTATACATGCAGGCAGATCAAGTTTATTTTTATTTTTTGCCACGCCCCCTGCCTCCCCCGCAAATTAAAAACGAGAAGGCAAAGCTAACTTCGACTGTGCCGAAGTTTTAATACACTTGAAAAACTGTACTCCAACTGATTTAACTAGAAAAATATATATAGAATATAGATATCAGATAATTAAAATTTTTAAATCATTGATAATAAAAATTTGATGCCATAAAAAAAACTTTTCTTAATAAAACACATTTTCCGACCGATCGGTCCTATGGCAGCTATATTCTATAGTCATCCGATATTGATACATTTTTTCAAAATTATGTGAAAGCATATAAAACTAATATATACCAAGATTGGGGACGCTACGATAAGAAACAAAAAGGTTTTTCTCACTAGAAGTAGTTTTTTGACCGACCGTTTATATGGCAGCTATATGCTATAGTCATCCGATTTTGATAATTTTTTTTAGAATTGTGTGGAAACACATAAAACAAATATATACTATGATTCGAGACGCTACGATGGAAATCAAAAAAGTTTTTCTCACAAAGACTTATTTTTCGACCGATCGTTCCTATGGCAGCTATATGCTATAGTGATCCGATTTTGATACATTTTTCCAGAATTATGTGGAAGCATATAAAACTACCATATACCAAGATTAGTGACGCTACGATGGAAAACAAAAAAGTTTTTCTAACTAGAACTAGTTCTTAGACCGATCGTTCCTATGGCAGCTATATGATATAGTCATCCGATCCGGCCAGTTCCGACATATTAGTTGCGTGCAGTAAAAAGAAGACTCTGTGCAAAATTTCAGCTCGATAGCTTTAAAACTGAGAGACTAGTTCGCGTAGAAACAGACAGCCAGACGGACAGACAGACGTCCAGACAGACGGACGGAAATGAACTCGGCTCGTCGTCCTGATCAAGAATATATATAGTTTATGTGGTCAGAAATTTATATTTCTATGCGTTACAAACTTCTGGGAAAAATTAATATACACTTTTCAAGTATATAAAAAACGTAATAACTCCCACAATTTTGAAGATATATAGTTCGAAAATTCTAGACATATATTCTACTACTCATTATTAATCGACCCGCCATACAACGTTTTTCGATCAGATTAACGATATTAGAGCTATAAGTAAAAGAAAATTCAAAGCAACAACAACACCGCAGCGATTGGTAGAACTTACGAGAAAGAGAGAGCGAGAGAGCAATAGCTAACTGGTAATTTCCCAATTGGACTTTGCTTGACGGCGGTATCTAATTGAACTGCGTCGCTCTCAGTTTCCCCCCTCCCTTCCTACCCATAGATACTTGTGTAAGGAGGCAAAGACCAATTTTGAAAGGAGCGATGCAATTGAGATGGCCTGCGGTCAGAAATCACTCGTGATATTTCTAATATAGATACGTTTATGTTAATAGGAAATTATATACAAATTTTATAATTTTACGAGTTATGTACTAGGGTAATTCTACTCATCATTACTTATCGAGCCCCCATACATCGTTTTCCAACCAGATGAACGATAGTCGAAAGAGTTGCCACCCCCAGATTTTGAAATAACCTCACACTTTAAAGTTATCAGTTACATACACAAAAAAAAAAAAAAATTAAAAATCACATTTTTCAACTTTGGCTAAAAAGTATTGTATTTAATCATTTTTCTTTTTGATTTTACCAATCTACACGTAACGAGAAGGCAAAGCTAACTTCGACTGTGCCGAAATTTAAAAACACTTGAAAAACTTTACACCAACTTATTTAACCGGTAAAATATATATAGGATATAGATATCAGATATTTAAAAATTTTTAAATCATTGATAATTAAAATTTAAAAAAATAAAAAAACTTTTCTTAGTAAAAAACATTTTTCGTCCGATCGGTCCTATGGCAGCTATATGCTATAGTCATCCGATTTTGATCAATTTTTTCATTATTATGTGGAAGCATGTAAAACCAATATATACTAAGATTGGTGAAGCTACGATGGAAAACAAAAAAGTTTTTTTTACTATGACTTATTTTCCGACCGATCGTTCCTATGGCAGCTATACGATATAGTCATCCAATCCGGCCGGTTCCGACATATTAGTTGCGTGCAGCAAAATGAAGGCTCTGGGCAAAATTTCAGCTCGATAGCTTTAAAACTGAGGGACTAGTTCGCGTAGAAACAGACAGACAGACGGACAGACAGACGAACAGACGGACGGACGGACTGACGGAATTGAACTTAGCTCGTCGTACTGATCAAGAATATATAGTTTATGGGGTCGGAAATGAATATTTCTATGCGTTACAAACTTCTGGGCAAAAATTAATATACACTTTTCAAGTGTATAACAAGTAAAAAAGTCGGTCAAGCCCGACTGTAATATACTCTGTTCCTGTTGGTATAAACTTAATAACTTTAAGGTGTGGGGTCACACAATCTGTGCAAGAGCTGCCCATTATGATTACGGGCAGTGCTGCCCAGCGTAATTATTTGATTTGCTTAAAATTCGAATATCGTTCATCTGATCTGGAAACGGTGTATGGTGGATCGATAAGTAATGACGATTAAAATATATCCCTAAAAGGTTGAAACAATCTGTCTTTAAAATTGTGGAAAATATTCGATTTTGTTCAAATTGCGGGGGTGGCAACTCTGCCATAGTTCATCTGATCGAAAAATAATGTATGGGGGCTCAATAAGTAATGACGAGTAGAATATATGTCTAGAAGGTTCGATCAACCTAACTCCAAAATTTCGGGATATTTGAGGTGTTTTTCAAACTGCGGGGGTGGCAACTCTACTATCGTTCATCTGATCGGAAAACGATGTATGGGGGCTCCGTAGGTAATGATGAGTAGAATATATGTCTAAAATGTTCAAACAACCTTACTCCAAAATTGTGGAAGATATTAGGTTTTTTTCAATTTACGGGGGAGGCAGGGGGAGTGGCAAAAAAAATAAAAATTTGATCTGCCTGCAAGTATAAGAAATATATGTTCCATACACCTCAAATCTCTATCTCTTACCATCTCTGAGATCTCAGCGTTCATACGGACAGACGGACGGACATGTCTATATCGACTCGGCTGTTGATGCTGATCCAGAATATATATACTTTATAGGGTCGGAGATACTTCCTTCTGGCTGTTACATACATTTGCACAAACCCAATATACTCTTTGTACCTTCGGTACAGAGTATAAAAACAGAATAACTTAGCTTTTGTCAACAAATGTGCTTGATTTCGTTATTTTTGGAAGAATTTTTCTCTGAGTATTATACCTTCTGTTTTTGGCATAATTATATAAACGCATTTATTAGCCGTCATTCAAGACATAGCTCATTAAAATCAGTGGTAAAACGGCGGAGTTATGGACTTTCAAACTAAATGCCCCAAAATATTAAAGCACTGGTATCTCATATTTTTGATCAGTCGTATTATTAATTTTTATACCCGTTATTTTAAAGCTTGTTGCGCTCATTTAAAATTAAAATATAATTTTTTGGTGTTCACAATATTAACTTTAGGAATGCTGAGAACTACTTTTCTTCATTTTGCCAATTTGAGGTTCGCTCTAATCTAAAGTCATCAAAGGTCGCAAAAATCGCAAAAATCGCCAAATCAACAAACATTAAAGAAAGAGAAACAAAAAACACTTTCAATAATGTTTCTGTTTCAAGGGACAACTAAGCGGCGCCTAAATCGGTTTTTCATTTCAATTTTGGAAAAGTATTTCGACGACTACCTTTTGTTTGAAGTGTTTTTTATGTATAAATGTGCTGTTGTTGGACTGCCCCAAAACTGCGGCTTTACATGATTGTTTTGATTAAAGGCTTATGTTGATGTTTAGCTTAGTGCGTGTTGTCGAAAGACATAATCGTTTCGAACAGAGCAAAAGCGGCACAAAAACTAAAGAGAAAAATGATTTAATGACATCATAAAGAAGCAAGTATGTAATCTAATCTTGGGCAATAGTTTGTATTCGTTTTGCTAAAGGACTTGTATATAAAAAAGGTCCGGCTGAAAGTTGTCACACACTCGAATAACTTAAGTACACACACATACAGGCATACAGGCATACATATGTATGTTACATATGTACTGATGCGTACTTTAGCACCTATAAATTTTTATGCATAAATATTAAAACGAAAGCAAAAGATATTGGATTTTTTTTTTTTTTTTTTTCGTTTTTTTGAGGACTGGGACTCGTTGAGGTGTGGTTTCAAATGTGCTTGAAAATTCCACTTTACTGCTCTGTCTGCTGCTTCACTTGGTGCTTGTCAAGCTCATAAAATTATGGAAATTTCTTGCCCTTTTCCGGCCATTATCGTTTAAGAGCGAGACGGAGAGAAAACGAACGAGTGAGCGGACCATTGAAAATTGAGCAACTTCTATAGCCATTTGTAAGGTAGATTTGATACACTTCTTCCTTCCATTTGGCACCTGTCTAAACTTTCCAAATTCACCACAAGCCAACAAAACAACGGCAACTGCCAATCAAAACTTTCTACTTGTTTTCTATTTTCTGCGGTTGAGTTCGATATGGCAGGCAAAACTATTAAGTATTAGGATGGTGGATGCTACACACTATATAGCCATCATAATATGTTGTATATAGCCAGTTACTGACAGGCAAGACAGCTGGGACAGGCTGTTGGGGATGGGAAGTGGTGTGGGGCCAAAGGTGTTGAATCGCATTGTCATAAACTTTCATCGGTTCACCGTATGATGTGTCTGTCAAGCGTGAATTTTTCGTGCCAAAGATACATCATAATGACACAACCAATAAGCGCCGCAATAAGTGAGAAACAACCCAGAGGGGTGGAGGAATATTGTTAAATATGGGCGCACAGTTCAGACCTGACATTGGCAATGCCCAATGGGATGATAACGCCAAGCATTTGAAAATGTGGTCGTGTATAACGCACATTGACGCATAATTTAGAGATGAAAAAAAAAAAAATAATCTCAAATGATTTAAAAAAAAAAAGACACATCCGACAGCAAAATAAAGGGTGACCCAATATTCACTCAATATTTGAATTAAATAATGTAACACAGTTTTATTCTTGCGACGGCGGCACTTTACTTGGTGGGGATTTACACCATGAAGCAAACTTGATGAAGTTTTCTTAGTAGGCGAGAAATTTAGGGGAATTATTTTAGACCTATTAAACGAATAGTTTAGGAATCATAGCTGTTAAATTCGGATTACGATTGGTAATCAATTAGATTACATATAAAAAATAATTTAATGACTATATAATCCGTTGTAAAAAAAATGTCTGATTACTAATTGATTACGATTAGAAATAATCAAAACAAAAATCGGGATTATTTGAAATTACGACCAAAAAATCAAAACTATTCAAAAATAATCAAAACGAGAAGGCAAAGCTAACTTCGACTATGCCGAAGTTTTAATACACTTAAAAAAAACTTTACTCCAACCGATTTAACCGGTCAAATATATATAGGATATAGATATCAGAAATTTAAAAATTTTAAATCGTTGATAATAAAAATTTCATACCATAAAAAAAACTTTTCTTAGTAAAACACATTTTCCGACCGATAGGTCCTATGGCAGCTATATGCTATAGTCATCCGATTTTGATAAATTTTTTCAAAATTATGTGAAAGCTTATAAAACTTATATATACCAAGATTGGGGACGCTACGATAGAAAACAAAAAAGTTTTTCTTACTAGAAGTAGTTTTTGACCGACCCTTTATATGGCAGCTATGTGCTTTAGTCATCCGATTTGGATAAATCTTTTCAGAATTGCGTGGTAACATATAAAACTAATATATCCTACGATTGGAGACGCTACGATGGAAATCAAAAAAGTTTTCTAACAAAGATTTATTTTTTTCGTTCCTATGGCAGCTTCCGACATATTAGTTGCGTGCAGTAAAAAGAAGACTTTGTGCAAAATTTCAGCTTGATAGACAGACAGATAGACAGACGGAGAGACAGACGGACAGACGGAATTGAACTCAGCTCGTCGTCCTGATCAGGAATATATATAGTTTATGGGGTCAGAAATGAATATTTCTATGCGTTACAAACTTCTGGGCAAAATTAATATACACTTTTCAAGTGTATAAAAATAATTCGACTACTTTCAAAGATTAGTTTTGATTACTTTCAAAAAATAGAACATAACATAGTAACATAAATGCGTGCAGCACTGAAAGTAGTCGGACGATGATAGCTCAGGGGTTAAGACCGTTGCCCAGAAATACCGAGGTAGTGGATTCCAATCCTAAGTTTTTATTTTTTATTTTTTATTTTTATTTGTGGTGTTTTAAACCATTTATTTTATTTTTAAAATCACACACGCACACGACACAACACCGAATTTGTCCGTGCTGCCGCATACTCACTGCATCACCCGCTGCATAATCTGTCGTTAACGACAGATTCGTTAGTGACTTGACCACAGCAGAGCAACAGGGTAGTATCAGGATCTTAAACATTTTTTAAGATAATACCGTGTTTCTAGCGTGTTGGAGCATCCTTTTTAATGCAAAAATGAAAAATCACAGAGGCCGCCATTTTGAAGGATTCTTTTTGTTATATAGTTAATAAAAAGTCAAACAGATAAATTTAATTATCAGTTGTTGGGGGCGCGACAAGGACATTTAGTTTTAACTAAAATTACTCATACGCCCCGCGAGCAACAGAAATAATTTCAAAAATCAAGACATTACTACAATGTTCTGTTTGTCAATTTTTAAAATCTGTCAAAATATTTCCATTGTATTTAGAGAATTTGTTCAAATATGAATTTAAGCTGCTTCTCAATTACTGAATCTATGGCCCACCGGGTAGAGCGGCATGTCAGACCCTGACGATGGTTCGAATCCCAGTTTTTTTGTTTTTTTTTGTAAATAATCGTAATCAATAATCAATCGTGGGAAACAAAAAATAATCGTAATTAAATTGATTATTTTACTTTCAAAAATAAATAATCTAATTAGTAATAATTATGATTGATAATCATTATTTAACAGCTGTGCTTAAAATAAGCAAAAAAAATTTTTTGGTATAGGTCCAATAAATTCTTAAGCTGTTTCCAATTTGTGCTTGAAATTATGTCTCTATATCGAATTAAATATCCTTCAGCTAAAGTCCAAGAAGGTATAACTGTAGGCCAGAAATCTACCATCCCTCCATTAATAGTGATAAAACCAGTTGTGAATTTTAAGAAAAGATTCATGTTAAAATATATCGCATTTTCCATTGCATGTTTTTTTGGGCTTGGCATTTTAAAGATTATTTCGTGCTTATTCTAAAAAATTTTGTATTTGAATTCTTTCTGAATTATCTAGAATTTTTCGGCTGACTGTAAGTACGAAAAATACTTGATTCTAGAATGTTTGTTCTCATTTAAATTAAATTAACGGCCGTTTTCGGACTTCAAAATGTTTCATACTTAATTTAAGTACACCTAAGAAAAATATACCCATGTATTCTACAAATCGCTTCCGACCCAAAAACAACCCAATTCCCCCATACGATTTCGGTCGTTTTTGGGGTTGAAAGCGATTTGTAGAACACTTGGGATATACTTGAATTTTTAAGTACATAACGGTATAAATTCCATGCATTCAGCCAGTCGTTTTTTTCTTGGTGTACCTTAGAGCGTTCTTTTTAATGCAAAAATTGTTATATAGGTAATAAAATTTCAAACAGATAAAGGGTAACAACGTATAAGGGAAGGGGGGCGGCCTACCGACGGGGATTTTGAAATTTCCTTTTTAATTCAATAGAGTTGTTGGAAAAAAAAATTTTTTGGCCTCAGTTTGGGTTACTTTTATGTAATGTCCAAGAAATATCGCTAAAAATACGTTTTTGATAAGCATTTTTTTAAATTGCTATAGCTCGGGCACCAGAGCAGCTAGAGACGTGAAATAAAAAGCCATTAATTAATGAACTGAAAAAATTTTTGGGAATCAACAAAAGAAAAAAAAAATTGGTTGGTTTTTGTAGTTCCCGTTATAGCGCCACCTTAAAACTGTCTAAATATTTCCATTTTGTTTAGAGAATTTGTTCAAAGATGAATTTAAGCTGCGTCTCAATTTCAGAATCTATAGCCCATCGGGTAGAGCGACATGTGAGTGCTTGACGTTCGCATATTGGAGAAGATGGTTCAATTCCTATTTTTTTTTTGTATGACCCCCATTTTTTTCCAAACTATAGGTATAGTTTACATCAGAGTTTTGGAAGTGTAAAAACAGTGAAACCAGTTCTGCGTAGTAAATCTGAGAAACCTTTAAAACCTTGGAAATCAATGCCAACTACAAAAATTTATAAAATTCAAATGCAACACTGCGTATGAGTGATAAAAAAAACTTTAAAGCCTTATCGCGCCTATTAAAACTTAACTTTTTGAACCTATTCTTTTTACCACGTTAAGTCCACACCGTAATCTTACGAATAAATACAAAAAAGAACCTATACGAAATTATTTGATCAAAATATAGCATACAGCATTTAAAATACGTATTTGGGGTACAATTGTACCCCGGTACAAGTAGTAAAAACAGTCTAATGCTCAAATCTAGCGGCTATTTAGGTATTGAAAATCGGTTCTATTACTGCTAAACGAAGAGCAACAGCTGTTGTCTGCAAATCGACTCAAATCTATTTTGAAATCTTCAATAAATGAGTTAATTTTGATGACAACAAATCGAAAAGCCCGAAGAGTGAAAGCTGCAAATTAGGCAACCTTACCTTCCCGAATCAATTACAAAGTACAATTACAAAAACACCACAATGTTCTGTTTAACGAATTAATAAATTCTTTAAAAATGAAATGAAATATTATTTTATTTCATACAAATGTTCTAAGGTTAAGAAAGTACCCCCCAAAGACAGTCTACATTAGTTGTGAACAGGGTTAAGCTTGATTTTTGACATCCTATTTGTATACTTTAGTGAAATGTAATGTAAATCTAACTGTTACAGCCCAAAGGGCCAAGCCGAGCTTCTCTCAATCTCTTGGTATCTTTTATATTACGCTAATATGTATGTAAGTACTTTCTGATAATGTTATTACATACTTTTTGTCTATTTTAATAGAGAAACAATTTCTGCATAATTCCTTAAATTAAACAAACAAAAAATAAATTCTTAAAAATGAATATACAATAATTAAAATTTTGATTATATAATGCTTAATGGGATTTTTTTTCCCGCACTCGCTTTCTGCTGCCGATGACAGGCAAACAAATAACTTGTTCAGCTTATGCAAATTTTTAATCATAAAAATCTATTATGTTGTTGTTGTTGTTGCTTTCTCTTGCTCTGTCTCTCTCTCTTGCATGTGTTGCCAGCAGAACAAAAAAAAAAATATATATATATATATATAAAAAAAGGGGGTAAAAATGTTTTCGACTGAAAAGTGTGCAATCTATAGCATGGAATGTTGTAATTACGTATTTAAATCCGCCCGTTTGACTACTTTTTAGCTAAGGCCTAAAAGTATGCAGCGAGAAATTGATATCATGTAGGCAAATGGGTGGGTGTGTACATTAAAATACATATCATCATTATACTTACTCTTTTTTTTTTTTTTTTTTTTTTGGGTCATCGAGGCGCTTGCTTGGCCACTAAATAACCAGAGCAAACCCCTCAAACCCAACAACTTGGTTGCTTGGCGCAGGCGACAAGCCTTTGACAGTCATGTCATTTAATGTGCGCCTAAGTGTGGGCTATAAATTTTTTATATGCATTTTAACGCATTTCAAGTTATGATTTTGTGCTGGTGCCACGTCTCACACACACACACACACATCATGCACATAAAAATTTCATTTGTGTAATGAAAATGGAAATGCATATGCTCTTGTCCTGAGCAATAGGAAGGCGGGCACTAAGAGAGTGCACAGTCGTGTGAGGAGAGCAGGGGGAGGGGTGGGTTACAGCTTGTGCTCTATTTAGACTGCGGCTTAGTTTTTGGGCTTGCCTCATCCCTGTGAGTCTGTGTGTGTGTGTGCAATTTGCTGGAAAGAACATTTCTATTTGACAATCGAGCCAAATTTTTGTCAAATCTATTCGATTTTCGACAATTTTCGGCAATTTTTTTAACTGAATCCATTTGACCATAATTAATTGATTGACTGATACCAATTTATTGCCTCAACTTTGACAGCCCATGTTGGCATTTTAAATTGTTTATCAATATTTCATACATTTATGTCAATTACCCTGAATCGTTTCACTCAGCCAAGACTACAATTTTGCTAGTTTTAACCCGCGTCCTTTGTCCACTTAGAATGAAAATTGAAAAAAAATATGAAGCATGTGACGTTGATAATTGAAAATAATTGTGTTTTGTATATGCAACAAAAATTGCTGTTGGCAAATTAAGAAATTATGGCAAGGTGACAAATATCATAAATTAATCAAAGACCAAGTTAAATAGTTTAACTGTAGGATTAAACAAAACAAAGTGTTAGACGAGTTGAGAATTTTAAGCATAACTTCAAAATAACTTGAATTTAACATTGCATACTTTTTTGGATGGGCATTGTAAGGCTAGTTCGTGCTTACTCTAAGAAATTTTGTACTTGCATTAGGAACACATTTTGTTTTAGAATTTGAAGGTTTACTTTTGGTACTTCAATTTTTGATTTACGAATGTTTCGTACTTAATTTAAGTACACCCAATAACAAAGCATACTATAAATTTGGGTCCTGCATATTTTAAAAATATGTGTATCGATACTTTTGTCGGCATTCAAAAAGTTTCATTTCGATATTGATATTTTGTTGAAAAAAATAATCGATGTTATCGTTTAACGTTTTCTTAAGGTATATTAGGGTAATTAAGGTGCCATTTTCCCCTTTTGTACTGGCTAAACACGATTTTGGTTTTTATACACTTGAAAAGTGTATATTAATTTTGCCCAGAAGTTTGTAACGCATAGAAATATTCATTTCCGACCCCATAAACTATATATATTATTGATCAGGACGACGAGCCGAGTTCATTTCCGCTTGTCCGTCCGTCCGTCCGTCTGTCCGTCTGTCTGTCCGTCTGTCCGTCTGTCTGTTTCTACGCGAACTAGTCTCTCAGTTTTAAAGCTATCGAGCTGAAATTTTGCACAGAGTCTTCTTTTTACTGCACGCAACTAATATGTCGGAACCGGCCGGATCGGATGACTATATCATATAGCTGCCATAGGAACGATCGGTTTAAGAACTAGTTCTATTTAGAAAAACTTTTTTGTTTTCCATCGTAGCGTCACTAATCTTGGTATATGTTAGTTTTATATGCTTCCACATAATTCTGAAAAAATGTATTAAAATCGGATCACTATAGCATATAGCTGCCATAGGAACGATCGGTCGAAAAATAAGTCTTTGTGAGAAAAACTTTTTTGATTTCCATCGTAGCGTCTCCAATCGTAGTAAATATTTGTTTTATATGTTTCCGCACAATTCTGAAGAAATTGATCAAAATCGGATGACTATAGCATATAGCTGCCATATAAACGGTCGGTCAAAAAACTACTTCTGGTGAGAAAAACTTTTTTGTTTTTTATCGTAGCGTCCCCAATCTTGGTATATATTAGTTTTATATGCTTTCACATAATTTTGAAAAATTTATCAAAATCGGATGAATATAGCATATAGCTGCCATAGGACCGATCGGTCGGAAAATGTGTTTTACTAAGAAAAGCTTTTTATGGTTTCAAATTTTTATTATCAATGATTTAAAAATTTTAAATATCTGATATCTAAATCCTATATATATTTTTCCGGTGAAATCAGTTGGAGTAAAGTTTTTCAAGTGTATTAAAACTTCGGCACAGTCGAAGTTAGCTTTGCCTTCTCGTTTTCAGTAACGTATTAAGATAGGTCTAGGTGTACTACGTACATACACAAAAAAATTTATCATGATTAAAAAACTGACAAGCAATTATTTCGTTCGAATAGATTAGCGATGGGCATAAAAATATTACTAAAAGGCGCGGCAATAACAAAATGCGCTTAATATCGTATTGAGCCGAATAACGCACTATAGGAAATATTTCAATTTTTGTGGCATTAATTAATAACTTAAAAAGTAAGCAAGATTTTTTGATCCGGTTTTTTGCTTTATGTCATTCATATCATTGTGCTACGTATTTGAGAAAAATGGGCGTGGCTGCACTTGGCCATGGTTTATAAAAAAGGATTTTTAAAAATTAGAGCATACATTTAAGGGCAAACGTATTAGTAATGTATTAACAGAATGTCATTAAAAAGGTAATTCTGGGTCAGATTGCCCTCTTTTCTTGGCACCATTTTACCCCGGACAGAAACATTAATTTAAAAATTTTTTTTGTTTATTTTAAATTGAATTTTTCATATAAAACAGCCAAATTATTGCCGCGAAATCAGAGAAATATTTTTCGAAAGCGATATTAATGAAAAATTGGTTGCCTGCAAAACAAAAAATTACTAATTTTTATTTATTTTCTGAAAGTCTCTCTATACTATATACAATACAATATATTTTGCGTCCTAAGCTTGCACTGCGTGTGCTATAACATCAATTTGCAAACCAACAAGCCGAGTTTCATAGTTGTGCAGAAGCTTCTGTAGACTGACTTTTGCATTAGCAACCGAAACAAGGATGCCTGATGGTCTTCAATGGCTAATCCTTTCCGCCACTTCCATATATATCGGATTAATATCACAGTTTTTGTTCCTGCAGTCCTCTTTATATGCGCATTATTGCTTTTTTGTAAGATCATGTTCCTATATTAATGTCAATGCATAATCTGAGGATACGCGAACTGGCTTCGTATTTCCTTATTGTTTTCGCCTTTTGCGGACATAAAGAAGGTATCCTAAGAACTGCTTCAAGGTCAGCTTGCCCTCTTTTACGAGCAACCATGCTTGCTGCTTGTATTAATAAGCGCACATTTTTCGCCACAGATAAAGAAAGCTTGGAAGCTTGTTCCCTCCGACCTCTAACCTTAAGCACAAATAACAAACCAGGACGATCAACTGAACGTATGGATTTTTTTATGTTGAGCAATTGTGTTGCCTTAGGCCAGTCAGCATATTTTAGCTTATAAAGTTTCAGATTTCGTTAACTTTTCTGCCATTTTGCCTCCAAATTTACTCAAAACATCCTGGATTTTTCCTAAAAAAATATTTTCGATGATTTTGAAGGTGCTTGCTTTAACCCTCCTATGAAGCAATTAAAAATAACATACTCTTTGTCAGTTCGGCCAGTCGCTTTTATCCAAAAGGCAAACAAGTCGGTATTGATAAAATTGAGGTTATGTTAACAAAAATTAAATTTCGCAAAAAGTTCAAATAAATGCACATTGAGATAAAGTGCATCGGACGCAGAATTGATGACTCTACAAAGTAAAAAAAGTCTCAGATCTAACAAATGCTAACAATTTTTTGCAGGCCTTCGTGAAGTTAAATTTTCTTTAAAATTGTCATATCATGAGATGACTCACGAATACCATTGACAACTATGACAACACGGTTTATATCTACAGACCAAAGGTACAGACACGTAATACAAACCACAATGATCAGATTCCAATAAAAATATTTGACCAAAGCTGAAGTTTTTCTTACTATTTAACAATTCTAAATCGCAGCAGAAATATACGCATTTTACATCCAGCTGTCAATCGATAACAAATGTTAACTTTAACAGCTGTTATATAACCAGGGCTGCAGTCTTTTAACATTTCTGGTATGCAACATTGAGGACTGATGAATTTATAAACTAATGGCAAACAAAATTTGTGGACTTGGACACTTTTGAAAATGGACTTTCTGCCACAAAAATGGAAATATTTCCTATAGTGTAACGGGCCGAACTGCGAGGCCGCATCGGACTGTTATGTGCCCCAAAAATATATACTTTGCATACTTTGAAGGGCATGCAACCTCATGTAACCTTTGAAGGGCATGTAACCTGCCTTATGGTCCATTTATATTGTCAGTTTTGGTTTGACAGCTGATTGTTGTTGACGTATTTGGCATCATTTTGAGTATGAGTACAAAAAGATACAAAAGAATAAGTGCATACGTATTATGGGGCTAATGTTTCTGCAGATTACACCAGATTACACATTCATGGTGGCCGAAAATTAACTGCCGCAGTCAAAAACAAGTAAGAAAGTCGGTCAAGCCCGACTGTAATATACTCTGTACCTGTTTGTATGTAACTGATAACTTTAAAGTGTGAGGTTTTTTCAAAATCTGAGCGTGGCAGCTCTTTCGACTATCGTTTATCTGATTGAAAAACGATGTATGGGGCCTCGAAAAGTAATGATGAGTAGAATTACCCTAGTACATATCTCGTAAAATTATAAAATTTGTATATTATATATTAGCCATGCCGTAATCACGCGTGATTTCTGACCGCAGTCCATCTCAATTGCATCGCTCCTCTCATACGTGGTATTTGCCTCCTTACACAAATATCTATGGGAAAGAAGGTAGGGGGGAAACTGAGAGCGGCGCAGTCCAATAAGATACTGCCGTCAAGAAAAGTCCAGTTGGAAAATTACCAGTTAGCTTTTGCCCTCTCGCTCTCTCTTTCTCGTAGGTTCTACCAATCGCTGCGGTGTTGTTGTTGCTGTGAATTTTCTTTTACGTATAGCTCTTATATCGTTCATCTGATCGAAAAACGTTGTATGGCGTATCGATAAATAATTAGTAGTAGAATATAGAATCTAGAATGTTCGAAGTATCTATCTTCAAAATTGTGGGAGTTATTACGTTTTTTGAATTTGCGGGGGAGGCAGGGGGCGTGGCAAAAATGAAAAATAAACTTGATCTGCCTGCAGGTATAAGAAATGTATGTTCCATACACTTCAAACCTCTAGCTCTTACCATCTCTGAGATCTTTTCGTTCATACGGACAGACAGACGGACAAACAGACAGACGGACATGTCTATATCGACTCGGCTGTTGATGCCGATCAATAGATGATTCCTTCATGCTGTTACATACATTTGAACAAACCCAATATACTCTTTGTACCTTCGGTACAGAGTATAAAAATACATAAAATGGTGTTGGCTGACCAGACGGTGAAGCTGCGGAAGCTAGCAGATGCCACAAGGATTAGTACTGGGCGCACAAACCATATTTTGGGAGAGATTCTGCATATGAAAAAGTTACCCTGCCGCTGGGTGCCGCGCATGCTGAACCCTCCCCTCCCCATCCACCTTATTCTCCCGATTTGGCTTCCTCGGACTAAATATCATATCTTAAGCTTAGTTTAAGTCGCGAATGAATAAGCACTTAATACAAACCTTAAGTACACTTATAATTTTTTCCGACAGCTAGGTTCGATATCATTACATTCGATATCAGTAAATGATTACAACAAATTTTTGCAAGGGAAGTCAGATCAGTCAGACATTTATATTCAACAGACCACCGGGATATCGAGTCGACTGCAGAGAAATTCACGAGGTTGGGAAGTATCGCCAATCTTCATTCCAATAGAGAGAATGTAAGTATGCCTGCGGCAACGTGTCGGCTCTTAAGGTAAGGTAAGGTAAGGTAAGGTAAGGTAAGGTAAGGTAAGGTAAGGTAAGGTAAGGTAAGGTAAGGTAAGGTAAGGTAAGGTAAGGTAAGGTAAGGTAAGGTAAGGTAAGGTAAGGTAAGGTAAGGTAAGGTAAGGTAAGGTAAGGTAAGGTAAGGTAAGGTAAGGTAAGGTAAGGTAAAGTAAGGTAAGGTAAGTCTGTATGCAACATCACCTGAAGATTTCTGTCTCTACCAGTTCTTAAAAGCAAAAAAAAAAATAAAAACGAGCAACAAAACAGCAAGTCAAAAAAGGGGGCTGTCTTTTAAGTTCTCTTCTCTTTGCACTTAATATCGCTGTTATTGTTAAATCGCTTCCTGGGGGGAAATCGGGTCAAAGTTTTTGGTACTCTTCGTGGAGGATGCCTCTCAACTACAGAGCATGACTAACTCCACACATAGCTTCTGTCAGTTGCGGAGTCTGCACATAAACAGCACTAAGTCTAAGTGCCGATTTCTCATCTTCTAAATAGGTAGCTATGTGTTAGATAAACGTATTAACTCTGTTATTTGTTAGGTTATGTGACATATAGTGCTATGTAGGAGCTGAGAAATCGGCCCTTGATTGATCAAGCAACACCTAGTTTACAGCTGAACTCTAAAGATGCCTGATGTAAAGTTTGCTTTCGTAAGGGCGTTTTACATTCACTGGAATAAATGGTGCAAGGTCAGGGCTATACTTCGGTGGGTTTGAACTTTATTTCTAGTACCATTAAGATAGATTTTTACCATTTTGAGACTTGCGGCCGAAAATTATCATGATGGAAGAACATTGAAACAATCTGGCAATCTCTCGCTTCAGTTAACTATCGAAGATGACATTATAATCTAGGAAGTCTTTATGTTGTATTGTTTTAAATGTCAAATGACAAACTATTCACAATGAAAACAAGACAACATGAAGGCTGAGATCACACTGCCTTCATATTGTGGTTTTTTTCATTGGGAATAGTTTGTTATTTGATATTAAAAACCAGACAACATGAATGCCTACTAGATTGTCATGTCACAGTGTGAACGTAGCCTTAGTTTCTGTGACATATAGTGCTATGTAGGAGATGGAATACCGGCCCTAATTCATTTCCAATATAAATAAGGGGGTTAAACATATTTGAGCCATTTCCTTTAGTTGAACTTTTTAATACAAAAAGTGAATTTAATATTAAGAGCCGATTTCTGATCTTCTACACTATTTGTCACATAAACTAACAAATAAGAGAGTAAATGGGAAGTTTATCTGTCACATAGCAGCCGAGTTTTGCAGTCAGTTCCTCTTTCAGCTACCTGAAGTAAAGCGTGTTTTCGTTAGGACATTTTGCATCCACCGCAACAAATGGTGCAAGGACTATACTAAGGGTGGGTAAGAATTTCATTTCTTTTACCAAAAAAAAATCTAAAAATTTAGATGATGAAAAATCAACCCTTAGTTGTGTAAACTTTTTGTTATATTGAACTAGTTCTAAGTACAATCTACTTTTGACTGAGTTACAAGCACCCGAACTATCATAATTTAGAACTTGAGGTATTTCTTAGACTGGCTTAGGCTGGTCACACTAAAAACGAAACTTAAAAGATGATTAAAAACTAAAATCTTAAAAAGATTATAGACTCAAAAAAAAAAACGATTGCCAGCGTTCTAGAACGAACGGAATAGAATTTAAACCGTTTTCTACTTACAATTTCAAGCATAATTCCCACTTGGTTGTACTTGAACTAAGTACGAATTAATCTAATAAGAACGAATCGGGAACAAATTCAAGACCATTTCGTTCTAAGAATAAGGTTTAAACAACCTTGGACTAGCCCAAAATGTACTTAATGTATCCCCGAAACGGTCTAAAACCAAGTATTATGGGATTCAAAAAATCGTACTTAAACCAAGTAAGCAGTATTTTCGTACTTGGCGTACTATTAACACCGTTTGTACTTGATTTAAGTACAAAGTTCTTGGTTTTTCTGAGTGTAGTTGTATCATATGGTAGGACGTCTCGCTATCTAATAAGTCGATGAAATATATCGAACCGCTAGATTTTCGGGTTTTCAATTAGGAAGGGAATTTGGAATGAAATGAAATAAAACGAATCGTTAGCTTTTGCGTACTATTAACACCGTTTGTACTTGATTTAAGTACAAAGTTCTTGATTTTTCTGAGTGTAGTTGTATCATAAGGTAGGACGTCTCGCTATCTAATAAGTCGATGAAATATATCGAACCGCTAGATTTTCGGGTTTTCAATTAGGAAGGGAATTTGAATGAAATGAAATGAAACGAATCGTTAGCTTTTGCGGTTTTTATTTAGGATTCAAATTTTGAAAGGAATTTGAAATGAAATGAAACGAATCGTAAGCTTTTTGCGGTTTCAATTAGGAATCGAATTTTGAAAGGAATTGGGAATGAAATGAAACGAATCATTAGCTTTTGCGGTTTTTAATTGGGACTCGAAAATTTGAAAGGAATTGGGAATGAAATAAAACGAATCATTAGATTTTGCGGTTTTCATTTAGGATTTGAATTTTTGAAAGGAATTTGGAATGAAATGAAACGAATCATTAGCTTTTTGCGGTTTTCAATTGGGACTCGAAATTTTCAAAGGAATTTGGAATGAAATGAAATGAATCGAATCGTTAGCATTTGCGGTTTTCATTGAGGATTCGAATTTTGAAAGGAATTTGGATTGAAATGAAACGAATCATTAGCTTTTTGCGGTTTTCACTTTAAAGGAATTTGGATTGAATGACGAATTTGTTTTGAAAGCAATTGGGAATGAAATAAAACGAATCATTAGATTTTGCGGTTTTCATTTAGGATTCGAATTTTTGAAAGGAATTTGGAGTAAAATGAAACGAATTTTGTGCATGTAGTTCCCGCTTTTATCCCTGTTTTTACCTTTTTTTTGTTTTATTTTCAATTTCATTTGAGAACGAATAAAGAACCAAAAAAAAAAAACTAATCAAGGTTTGGTTCCGCTTGCTCCATGTACGTTCATGTTGTTGCCTAGCCCTAACTTGTCACTGCAGCAGCAGCAGCAGGAGCACTTGACTTGAATACCAGGTTCCATGTGTGTGTTTTGCTTTTGTTAATTTCTGTTGTTTGCCTTTTTAACCCTAACAATGGGACAGACGAATGGCAGGAAGGGTAGTAGGAAGCACACACACACACACACTGACAGACTCAGACTCAGACCCAGACCCAGACCGAGACCAGAAGACGGAATGAAATATTTGTGTAGATGACAGACTATGAATGTATATTACTCATACGCAGCTTAGTACAAAGCCTTCTTGAATCACTTGCCTTGTTGTGTTTGTTGCCTCTGTTCCTGTTCCTTATGCTGGCTGTTGTTGATATTAATGTTGCTTATTCTTGTTGATAACTGCAAGCACTCAAACACTTAAAAAACGCACAGCGATTACACCAAAAAAATTACCAAAAAAAATAATGAAAATTTAAGCACATTTATTTGGCATTTCTTCTTTATTTTTTTATATTTTTTTTTTTTAATTTCTAATTTTTTGCCGACTTTTTTTTTAAGTTTTTGGGGGACTCCGATTTAGTGTGTGCATGAGCGAAGAGAACTCTGGGCTTCTCTGTGTGATGTGATGTGTGTTGGTGTGTATGTGTGGTGTGTGAATAGTTTTGTAATCCGCACAAATCCGCTGGTAAATTTGAACTGAATGAGTTCAAAAGCTAAAATGAGTTTGCATACCCCAAAAATGGTTTTGGTTGTCGCTGAGACGAACTAAAACGAAGGCAGCCGAATTACGAACGAACTAAGGGAAACTTTTGCTCTCGTATCAGGCAAGTGAAAGTGTTATACTTAAACAAAACAGAAGCTTTGAAAGGCAAGCATATTTTTCAAATTTGTCAGTTAAAATTTAGTTTTGAAAAATTGTTATAATTGTTATATAAGTGTATAACAGTTTTTCAATTTTTGAGAAATTATTTTTAAATTTTTTTTAAAAAATTCCAAAATTTTTAAAAGTTTGCCCAAAGTTCATTTACCCACACACACACACAAAGTCATTTATATTTAAAGAAATTTTCTAACCGTTAAACTCTCTGCCTGAACTGTACTCAACTGAAGTGAAGCAACAACTGACCAACTAAAATGTTTTCAAAACCCTCAAAAGCCTTGTCACGACAGTATAACAGTTTAATAAAAAAAAAAACGAGAGAGCAAAAGCTTTGCCTTCGTCGTGTTCCTGAGCTTTCAAGGCTAAGAGTGAGAAGAAGGAAATTTATCACCATTCGCATATCAAATGCTTAAAAAAACAACAACAAAAAACACACACCAAATTTATATCAACAATTTCTGGTTAACAAAAAAATAAAAAGAAGCTTTAATATGCTCTCAGCGGCTGCGCTCTGGCCAGGAGTATGCCAGCGGGGATGAGGTCCTGCTTATGTTTCACACGTTAGTTGCTGGAGCACACCTGTGATTTAGCGAGGACGCCGACGAGGACGAGGCCGCTTCGTTGCTTTTGTCCTCGTGCCAGCAGCTGATATTTACCTTATTCCCCACTGTCACAAGCCAAGAGGAAAGAAATGAAACACTAGACACAACAACAACAACGACAACAACAATGCCAAATGATGGGCGCCGTAGACACCAACGCACTTAGAAATGATAGCCCCAGCTTTATGCTAATGTTTGCCATTGCTTTAAGTACGCCAGTCAGTCAGTTAGTCAGCCAGTCAACTGACCCAAGTCAGTTTTGGCATGCAGATGACAATCATTCCAAAGTACACAAACTCACATTTAAATAAGGAGGCTGGGGACATCGGCGTATTTTTGGGTTACCTTTGAAACGAAAAAACAAAAAAACATTTCTTAAATTTTTAGCATCTGTCTGGTTGCTTCCTGGTTCTCTTAACTCTTGTGTATTTGTCTTGAGAACATTTCAATATCAACGTAAAAATTATATCTTTTAATCAGACAATCACTATTTAGGCACTACCTTACCAAAAGGCAGCAGCAGCTCAGCAGCACATGAAGGGGGGACTAACAAAAGGTCTATTAGTTATATACGGCCGTGCTCCCATTTTCACTTTCTAAAATCGGTGAAGTGAAAATGAAAGCATGGCTGATAAAAAGAAACTGCAAATTATCACTTAATTTCTAAACAATTAAATAAAAATAATGTTTTTATACCCTGTACTAGAGTTGGGCGCTTGACGCCTTTTTCTTCGTGTCACAAACTAGCACGACTCGTGCGTCCACGTGCTTGTTAGTTTTGAGCGACTAAAATACGAACACGATATATTGCGACAAATCACGACACAGCCGACACTGCTTGACAGTGCCGAAGTTTTAATACACTTGAAAAACTTTACTCCAACTGATTTAACCGGTAAAATATATATAGGATATAGATATCAGATATTTAAAATGTTAAATCATTGATAATAATAATATGATACCATAAAAAAAACTTTTCTTAGTAAAACACATTTTCCGACCGATCGGTCCTATGACAGCTATATGCTATAGTCATCCGATTTTGATAAATTTTTTCAGAATTGTGGGGAAGCATATAAAACATATAGATACCACGATTGGTGGCGCTACGATAAAAAACAAAAAAGTTTTTCCCACTAGAACTAGTTTTTGACCGATCGTTCCTATGGCAGCTATATGATATAGTCATCCGATCCGGCCGATTCCGACAAATGTGCAGCGTATTTGTATTTAAAGACTTTTTGCAAAGTTTGGTCATGATAGCTTTAAAACTGAGGGAGGCGATAGCATAGAAACAGACGGACAGACGGACGGACAGACGGAAATGAACTCAGCTCGTCATGCTGATCAAGAATATATATACTTTATGAGGTCGGAAATGCTTCCTTCTATGCGTTACAAACATCGTGACAATTTTAATATACCCTCTGCAAGGGTATAAAAACCATTTACAGATTTTAGGAAAAAAAAAATTTTCATCGTTTTTGCGAAAAAATTCGATTTTTTCGAAATATTTTTGCTTGTAGCATTCAAAGTACAAAACCGATTGGAAAATGATCTGCAGCTAGATTATTAAAAATTGCATACCCTTTCAACTAGTTCAAAAAATTTTTAACAAGTGGGTATATATCATAGGCAGATCAAGTTTGTTTCAGATTAAAGAAATTTAAAAAAAAAAATTTTTCACAAATTGATCTTGTCCGAAAAGTGCAATAAAATCGGATAAAAAACACGAAAGTTATACACGAATTTATTTTGCTTGCTTTTCAGCATGGGAAAGCCATGACAATACTGTTTCCTTTTGCCTGTCACATAAATTATACGCATTATGATGGGCACAGGGCATAAAAACAAAAATTTCAAAGATTTTTAAAATATCAAAAAATATGCAACAAAATAATAGAAATTCCAATAAATACTTTACAGCCCAAAAGTGACAATCCTAATCTCCATGGCGACTTTTCAGCTGAAGCCAATGTCTGGTGAAGGTGACCGGATATTACAGATTTGAAATAAAATTATTCAATGTTCCGAGGCGGAGCACCACAACCAATTTCCAATAAATACTGAGAAATGAAAAATTGAGCCCTAAGAAACGAAATATTTTCATAATTTGTTTCCTGCACACAAAAAGCTTCGGCGAAATGAAACTAATGAATCATCCAATTAATGGCAAAGACATCAACAAACATTGAATTGGGGAACTGAATGGGCGCCCCTTTCATATTCTTGCTAAGGCTGTTTTGATGGCTGTCGACTGTTATCTGTCATTAATAAGCAGGGTAAAGTGTTTGAGCACTCATTGCGCCTCCGATACCATCAAAGGGTATTAAAAAGCCAAAAACAAAAGGAAAAATGCCGCCGACGTTGCATGTGACGCCAGTCAGTCAGTCAGTCAGTCGGTTAGTCAATATTGAGTGAGCGTATAATCTGTTAATAAGTATTTTATATGCCAAAATAATTTGATTTGCATGAATTGGGAGAAGGAGGGGCGGCCAAGAAAAGACGATAAATAGAGAGAGAGTAAAACTGAAATTTTGTTCAATTTGCAAAAGTTATTTGTCAAGGTCTTGATTTAAATTTATTCCCAAAGTCTTGGTTATTTGTTTGTGTCCATTTCCATTGAGCAGACATTTCATTTGCAGACAGTAAAGCAAAATAAACCTAATTACACTTTACTGAGGGTGGGGGGTTGGTACGGTTTCGGGTACTTCAAAAGCTGCTGCTACGTCTCTCCCTCTCTGTTTCTTAACATATTTTACGCAATATTATTTTTCAGCCAATAAAACGTTTAAAGCGTTTTTTTTGATTAGCATCCCTGACAGATTTGTTTTTTTTTACGGCCACAAATGACATTTATTGTTTGTTGTGCGAAAGTGTTATAAATATTTTTTTATATTTAAATAAAAGGCAAGGGGCGGTTCAGGAAGAGTCTCAATTTTTTAGGCGCTCATAAGTAGGCAATGATTTTTGCTTTGTTGCCTCCCCCCACAAAGTGGCAGTGGTCCGTAATGAGCGTGTCATTTAGCGTAATTTCAGTTGATTGTTATGGCATTACAACAATGCGAGCAAACACAATACAATATACAAGATGAAGTAAAAAAAAAAAAAAAAGCAGCACCAAAACTCGGGCCTCTGAGTTGAAGTTTATCTTATCATCACAGGCACAGGCGGCAGGCAGGCAGCAGGCAACAAAAGGAAAGGGAAGCTGCTTGTGTGTCAGAGAGAGAGAGAGAGAAAGAGAGAGTGTGTATGCATATATTATGACTAGTTATTGCTGCTGATTTGCCCGCTTTTCAATGGTTTTCACCTGGCTTAGCTTTTACCTTACCGAAAAAAGTTTGCGGAAATTGTTTCACCTGAAAATAAACAGAAAAAAAAATCAAATGTTAATGAAAATTATAAGGAAAAAATGTCAGGTATATAAACTGCACTTTGTTATTTGATGTCTCAATTTTGACAACTTACAAAAGATAAATTTGTTAAATTTGTTTTTGCCTCGCTCTTGTTGACAAACACAAATTTCAGTTCATCGAGATTTTACCGCTTGCCAATGTATTTTGCCCAATCAAAGAAGTAGAATAGACCAACAATTATTCGAAAACATAAGCTAAGGACCCTCAGGCAAATCGTTTGCATAAATTTTGATAAAATACAGGACAGGACAACGTTATTTGAGCAAATTACTTAGCTTTAGCAAGCTAAAATAATGCCTATTTAGACAAATTTCCATAAAAATTTGGGCAAATTATTTGCCTGTGGGACCTTAGCTATACTAATGGGTTCAAAATAAAGTCATATCGGGTTTTCATGATTAAATTATATAGAGAATGATCACTAACCCCTGATCAACTTTTCGTCCTTATCGTCAAACAAAAGCTTTTTTAAAGCCCTATCATAAACATTTAATCATTTCAAGCATTTTAAAGAGCTCAAGAACAAATGATAATGTGAAGGTGCAGGGTCGGGGCTATATAGTGGATGTGCCAACACTTCCCAATTCAACTCTGATCAAATTTTGACAAGTGATCAAAGATCAAAGTATACGCCTCTGCGATTAACTTATTCGGGATGCTTAACTTTGATTTTTTTTTGTCCAATACGGATTTACTATGAAACCGGTTCGATATACTCTATACTCAGGAAAAGGATAAATTAAAAACCTTTTATTAAATCACAAAATGTTCATATTTACATCAAATGTTAATGTTAACATAAAACATTAACATTTTATGTTAATATCAAAATCAAATGTAAAGATTAACATTAAGTTGTGACCCCAAATATTTGAAACGAGAAGGCAAAGCTAACTTCGCCTGTGGCGAAATTTTAATACACTTGCCAAAGTTGACTTCAACTGATTTAACCGGTAGAATATATATAGGATATTGATATCAGATATTTATAGATGCACAATCAGTAAAATCCAAATATGATAAAAAAAAAATGTTTTTCTTAACAAAAAACAAATTTTCCAACCGATCGGTCCTATGACAGCTATATGCTATAGTCATCCGATTTTTATAAAACCTTCCAGATTTGTGTGGAAGCATATAAAACTTATATATACCAAGATTGGTGGCGCTACCATTTATAATAAAAAACTTTTTCTCATTAGAACTAGTTTTTGGACCAACCGTTTATATGTCAGCTATATGCTATAGTCATCCGATTTTGATAAATTTTTCTATAATTCTGTGGAAGCATATAAAACTAATATATGCCAAGATTGGTGACGCTACCATGGAAAACCAAAAAGGTTTTTTTAACTAGAACTAGTTTTAGGACCGATCGTTCCTATGGCAGCTATATGATATAGTCATCCGATTTTGATACCTTTTCCAAAATTATGTGGAAGCTAATGAAACTTATATATACTAAGATTGGAAACGCTGCGATGAAAAACAAAAAAGTTTTTCTCACTAAGACATATTTTCCGACCGATCGTTCCTATGGAAGCTATATGATATGATATGATCCGGCCGGTTTCGACATATTAGTTGCGTGCAGTAAAAGGAAGACTCTGTGCAAAATTTCAGCTTGTTAGCTTTAAAACTGAGGGACTAGTTCGCGTAGAAACAGACAGACGGACAGACAGACGGACGGACGGACAGGCGGAATTGAACTCAGCTCGTCGTCCTGATTAAGAATATATATAGTTTATGGTGTCGGAAATTAATTTTTCTATGCGTTTCAAACTTCTGAGCAAAATTAATATACACTTTTCAAGTGTATAAAAATAATTATAATTCCTCTATATATTATTCGATCTTTCTAAAAAAAAAAATTACAGATTTTAGAAGAAGTAGAGCTTGATATCTATAAAATGTTATGAGTAATTCAACATATTCAATTACATACAATACGAGTCTAAACTGTTAAAAATTGTAGCTCCAGCTCTTATAGTCTCTGAGATCTAGGTGTTCATACAGACGGACGGACAGACAGACATACATGTCTATATCGACTCGGCTATTGATGCTGATCAAGAATATATATACTTTATGGGGTCGGAAATGCTTCCTTCTGCCTGTTCGTGGGGGTGGTCCTAGTAGAGTAGATAATCGAAGCAGCGCGTCGCACGATTCTCACGATTTACGCGTAGTCACGAGGTGCTATAAAAAGTATTAACAATTATTTATCATCGATTCGATCGGAGGGAGATTTTTGGAATTGTTTGAGGGTTTCAACAAAAAAAAATGTGAAAGCATAATTAGAAGTAAAACTTACACGAATCACGGTACTAGGTGGTTTTATGTGAGGTATATTTTGTTTAGGTATATTACGATATATGATCTTGAAAAAGCTTGGTTACAAAAAAAACGTAAGCTTTAAATAAAAGTTATTTACAATTCGACAAATATTATGTGGAATTGATACTAGCTGGAAGTTAAAGTTCCACGAAGGTGTATTGAACTTATGGTTTCGTTTTTATGTTTTACAAATTTATCATGATAATTTCGAAGGCATTTTTCTGTACGTTAACGGGTTAAAGTAATTTGAAACTTCGGTTCCGGTTTCGGTACGTACCGAATTGAGAATATCGGTGAAAGGTTTTATTTCGGTTTTCAGTTTATTTCGGTTTTAGGTTCCGATACGGCACTCAGATTTTTATTTTGATATACCGATACGTACCGATACAAGTATATATTTTTTTAATATTAAAAAATTTATTTATATATTTTTGGACGAACAATTTCGATTCTGTTCACGCTTCCAGTGGCATTCCTACACTCATAAAAAAAACTAGAATTAAGGAATTCTCTATTCTTCTCTATGTCGCCCTGACTAATTCGCCTTAAGGCCATTTCTCATAAAGCTGAAAAATATTTCTTAATAATGGTTCGAAATACTCCGCTCTAAAATCTGCCGTATCTCCGTTAAAAATAGAGATCTTTAGCGATTTGGATAGATTTAGATTTATTAGATTTAGGATAGATTTGAACCCATACTATAAGACTACGGTCCAATATAGCTCATAATACGCTAGTATAAAAATATATCTTAAAACACACAAAAACAGATTAAAACATAAATCCTGCCTTAGCTTTTCCTGACATTAAATTTTTCAAAATATTAAAACAGAAATTTTTTAGGGCGATATTAGATTAAAATCCAGAAACTTCATTTCCAAAATTTATATTTTTGTTTTTCAAACATTTCAATATTTAAGGTAGGATTTTTTTAAGACTTAAAAATCCTTTACATCCTATACAGTTTTGCCGCTTTTTAGAAATTTGATTCGGGATATTCTTTAAGGGCGAATTTCTAAAATCTAAGACACGTTTTTGAGTGTACATATAGCTATTTTACCAGTTGAAATATATTTATACAAAGAGAAAAAAATTGATATGAAATGGCAGTCATTTCCACATTTTTTCATATCAATTTTACTCCGATATGACAAAGATTAACTTGATATGATCAAAAATATCAAAAAGATCTTTTCTATAAAAAAAAAAAAAAAACATTGACTTGTCTGGGGATTGAACTCGAGACCTTGCCTGACGTCTCAACGCAGTCAGCCAAGGCACACATTTATGGGAATACGTCTAAGAAACTATTTATATTAAGTATGAAAAAATTGATATTATTAAAAGATCATTTTAACCAGCAAAGATTAAATTGATATTGAGCTTTTTTTCTCTGTGTATTTGTGATAATCATAAATCACTAAAATAAATAATAAAAAACCGAAACAATTCCGGTATTAGCGTTTTGGTATGGGTCCGTTTTTTTCGGTTTCGATAATAACAGTTAACGGTTTTCGGTTCTCAACAAAATTTTAATTTCGGTTCCGGTTTCGATACCGGTTCCTGGCTTTAATCGGTTTCATTCGGTTAACAGTTCCGGTATTATTCGCTGTACTATACCAGTTATGTCAATGGGCCCATTCAGCAGATAATTTTGATTTGCGATTACTGATTTACGTTTTACGATTGCTGACAAGTCTCTGCTAAATGGCATTGATTGCATAGTTCAAGGGATTCTGTGGCTTTAGCACTTTTTATCCAAAAATATACTCACACTAAGAAAGTTTAATATTTACGTTGTATAAGGAGACGGTCACACTGAAAATTTCAACATAAATGCTACCAGCAAAGGTGGGCTGACACATCAATCGGTAATTTTACTAACCAATCATGATTTCATTCGATTCCCTTTCAGCAATCGTGATTGTCAAATTTACCAATCGCAATGGGCAATCACTGCATTCAGCAGGTAAAATCGGCAATCATAAAACAGAAATCGCAAATAGAAATTGGGCGCATTCACCAAACACATTCGATTACTGATAAGTTAAGAAAAAAGACAACGTATACTACATAGTATATTTTTAGGTGGCGTATGAAATTAACATTTTTATGTTAAAACACATTATTTCTTATTTAATACGACAACTAAAAATATACTATATATAATCAGCAATCATAACCCACAAATCGCTAATCCAAATTATCTACTGAATGGCCCCATTACCTGCTGAATGGCTCCAATTAAATTGAAATTTTCAGTGTGACCGACTATTTATAATATGTAAATATTAGAAATTGTGATAAAAAGTACTAAGTCCACAATTTATGTCATTTTTCAGCGCCTATATAGCAATAGGAAATCGGAAATAAGTAATCGCTTATGGTAATTATCTGCTGGTATCTTTTGCATATGTTTATGCATGCACAGAGTTTCGCAGATGTACATTTTTGGATGACATTTTTGGCATATGGGCATTTCCACCAAAAGGTCCACCGAGACCAAAAATTTTTAAGTTTTTCAAAATCCCTTGCTTTATGATATTTTCATAGGAAAACAGTCAAATTGTACTAATATAAACTAATTTTACATTTATTTATAACCCACTTCGAGATATTCAAAAGCAAAGTCGCGCAAGCTCAACTATTCTCATTATGATATATCCCCTGCACTTTTTGTTTTGATAATTGTTCTTTAATGTCTTTCTTTATGCATTGACTTTTGCATTCTTAAATCTTTCCAAGGATACAAAGAGTTAAATAAAAATGCAAAAGAGACTATGCGATTGGTAAATAACGTAATTTTTTGATTTGCATCATCGCATTTTTCGATGTCCCGTGCGACATTGAAAAACAACATTTGTTATCTGTGCGTCAAAAGTACATGTGGAAGGCTTATCCAATATTGAGTACAAATAGTGATTTTTAATACAATTCAAATAAAAAGAATCATGCTGAAAAATGAGAATATTTGTGATCTGGGTGCTTATATAAAGTTGGTCCCGTGCGACATCGTCAGTGTGAAATTCAAAATTTTTTCTTACATGAATGATTTTTTTTTTTGTAAATCATAGTTTTTGATTTTTTATGAGCTAAATGAGCAAAAACGGCGGCGAAAAAAATTTAGAGAGCCTGCATACGGTAGAGAAAAAAGTTAAAGTACGATCCAATATTTTAATTTTTTTTTCGTTTTTTGTTATTATGCGAAAATGCATACATTGAAATCTTTTGTTGACTTAAAAACATTTTAACTCCTCTTATTTATATATAATTTCCTTAAAAGAGTAACTGAAATAACATTATTATTATGACGGAAGAAAATGTCCCATACGACATGTCCCGTGCGAAAGTGCTTAAAATTGAATTTTAAGAAATGTATAAGTTTATTTTGGGTAAAATCAAAACCGTTTTTAAGTGTCATCAATGAGCAATGTTCTTAAATTTAACAGATTGAAATATTGCCTCAGGATTCGCTAAAATCGGCTTGTCAATTGTTGGTCGCAAAAACCACTTCTGTTTTTGTCCAGTGCGAATGCCTTGGTTTTTTGTAATTATCTTGAAAAAAAAAATTAATTGCCCAAAATCAACCTTAGCACCAATTGTAGGGCCCATTAAGAGCAATAAGTTAAGCCTTTTGTCAAATCAAAAATACGTTTTATTTTTACTTTTTTCCACTTCAAAAGTGTACGAAGGTCCAGTTCGACATAATGGAAATGCCCATATACTAAAAAGCTGAATTAAGTGGTCACGAGTCAGCTAGTTCATCCTTGCTTAAAATTCGAAAGAAGTAAGCTGAATGATCGAAAACATTAAGTAAAAGTAAAAGAAGACTAAAGTAAAAAAAAAAAAAAAAAAAAATTGCTCATACGCACTGTGGTCTTCTTTATATGATTACATTATTTCTTAACAGTTGGCTTTGACTTGCTCTCAATTATTTAATTTCCTTTCTCTATCTCTCTTGCTCGTTTACTGCCGCCTTAAATAAAATTAAATTAAACTAATATAAATCAAATTGTGATACGTGACGTATGAGTTTTATTTTAACGAAATGAAGCTTAAAAACATTTAGGTCAAAAAAATTATTGAAAAAATTATTATTTTTAAACTAAATTAACTATGCAATAAAAATCAACTATGAGAGTGATGAGATGTAATTTTTACCATTTATTAATTAAGATTTTTTTTTGCAAAATTTGCACAAGTTTGCCTGGACTTAAATGAAGTTCTCTAAGTTGAAGAACTTAAAGTAACATTTTACATGGTAAACTATTTTAAAGGATTCTTCAGCTGACACACACACACACGCATACATACATATTCACGCAGCTTAGGGACGCCCTGGCAAACGGTTTCATAATCCAAGCAAACCCGCTTAAAGATGTAACTAGACCGCGATTTTTCATGACACTCTTCCAACTCTCGCATTTGCGTCCTTCCCCTCGCATAGTTGACACTTTTGCTTTGGGTTTTTGGAATTTGTTTGTCGCCTTTAGCCAAATGCCATTTGACATTTTTGTTTGCCTTCTCCTTTCACTTTATTCACGCCTTTTCATTTGCCGCCTGTGATTTGCCTTTTTGTCACATTAAATCTTGTTTATGATGCTTAAGAACTTTATTTCCGCTCGATTAAATTGCCATAATGACAGGCTGGGATTTTTTTGTTTTGTTTTGTTTTCGCTTTACCTTTTCGTGAAAAAAAAAAACAAAACAAAAGTGAGCAGCGAAAGGAGTGCGCGACGGGACAAAAACATCTGGTTTGTTGCATTAACTTCAATTGACTGTAATGAGCATCAAGTGGACGGACAGACGGACAGACAGACAGACAGAGTTGCGCTGTTGTCGTCATCCAAGCGATTTGGTAACTGCTTCTGGCATGCGGCACAATGCTCCATTTGCTGCAATTCGTCCATAAAATTTAAGTGTGCATTTCGTTGCCTGCTTTTTTGGGCAGCATTTCAAATGTGTTTGATGTTGTCGTCCGTTCCAAATTCTCAACCACCCTCCCCTCCCCTCCCCACCCCACCATCATCATCAATGGCTACGAAATGTATTGGCATGTTTTAATTAAACGAAATTGCTTGTTTCCCATTGATGGCTTAATATGGGTCTCATGTACGCCTATATCGGTATGTGTGTGTTGTGTGTGTGTGCGCTGAGGCCGATTTATACGCTTAAGTGAACAAGAACCCCAAGCAGAAGACCAATTAATTGGGTGACAATGTTAAAAAAAAAAACAAAAACATCTAAAAAACTAAAAGCAAATATATGCATTAGCCACAAACTCGATGAGAACATTTTAAATACAAACATTGAAGAATTTGAATTGAAGAACTTGTTCGCCTTCTAGTTCAATAATGCAAGCAGAGATGTTGGCACTGTACTGTTATAAGGGTCTTCCGGTCAGCTGATAAACAAACCTTTTGCTGTCTCACATCGTTTAAGTCGTTTTCTTTTTACTTATTTCAGTTACATAAGCCATACTTTACATATTTAGTCAAACTAACCTGAAATTAATCAGAGCCTCATATTCTGTTTAATATTGAAACTTTAGTTAAGACCCGATCAAATTTTCATTAAAAATTATCAATGGCCAAACAGCCGATTCAAATAATTGCCTTGTTTATTACAGTTTTTCTGTTTTACTCAACAAAATGCATAGGTAAATGTTTTCTCACCCAAGAAATATTCGTTCTTTTTTTATTTTATTTCAAACAACTTTTTCGCATAAAATAAGTCTGTTCACACGCCAAAGCAGCTGATTTGGTCGAAAGATCTGGTCACACTATTATATTGCTGACCCGATGGCAGTTTATCTATTTTGGATAAACCTAACATTAAGAAAACCGAAAAACTTAAACTCTAGTTAACTGGAGTAACACATTTGTCCGGAGTTTAACTTACCTATCTTTTTACCGGACTTTGAGAAACTGGGTCTAAGGTATAGATGTCGGATATTTGAAAAATATCTATTGTATATCGATATTTTAAAATTATCAATTCGATATTGCTATTTTTTTTAACAAAATAATCGAAAATATCGAAAAAAAAAAATTTTTAAGAATAAACAGGTCTTTTGGGATAATTGAGGTGTCATTTGAGCGGATAAAGAAAAGAACAGAACAAGCTCTTCGAAACCCTTAAAAAAAAAAAAGGAATCACACCGAATCGAATTTCGGTTCCGTTTCTGGTACGTACCAAAACTAATGTTTCGGTAAAAGGTTATGTTAAGGTTCTTGTTTTTCTTTGGTATCGGTACCTTGGTTTTTATGCCCGTACAAACCGGTATGTACCGGTATAATTTAAAAGTCCTTTAAACCGAAGATATAATAGAACCAGTAGCAACCTACACAACGGAATGTAGTTAAAAACAAAAGAAAACGTAATAACCTATACCCCGGAAAACAGATGTCCTAACAGTACTTGTGTAACTGGAAGAGCAAAGAGAACTTTTGGTATCTGATGAAATGTTAAATACACTATATGAAGATAACTTTACAGATCACAATTTAACCCTGCCGTTAGGTTAAACCCATTTGATTCAATTATTAATTCTTTTACTTTGTAAATGCAAAAAAAAAAAAAAAAGGAAAATTCCACAACTAGTTTAAGCATTAACTGTGTTGAATAAAGGATAAATTAATTAATATATAGATAAAAAGAATAAAATGAAATTGTTGTTTTTATTAAAATTTTAAAATATTCCAGATGTATTTGCTAACCTAACAGAAGGATTAAGTACATTTGCTTAATCCCTGATTGAAGCAATAAAACTGAAATAACAAACAACAAAAATTCAGACCGAATCTGTACCGGTACAATTTTCGGTTCTTTTTCGGTTCAAAAATAAAGGTTCCGAAAGTCCGGTTTTCAAAAATAAATAATAACGGTTCCGGTTACGGTTCTGGTTCTGAGTTTTAATCGGTTCTTTTCTGTATACGGTTCCAGTTCCGGTTTGACACCCTGAATAAAATGTATTTTTTTAGGTTTAACAAAGATATGTATTTTAATTATTTTATAAGATGTGAAAACTTCTTCAAGAATTTATAGTAAAAGAAGACATATCAACAACAAAGAAAAAAAAAAAGAAACTTGCATTTAAATTCAATAAACGTTTGAATTCTTTTGTACCAAGATTTTTTTACAGAGGTTTTTGGAAGACGCATAATAAAAATAATATATCGAGATTATGGGAGTTGCATAAAACAAAAGATCAAAAAAATAAAACTAATATATCAAGATTGAGACGCCGATGGAAACAAAAGTTTTTTAACCATGGCATCCGTCCTCCGTCTCCGGTTCCGACATATTAGTTGCGTGCAGTAAAAAGAAGACTCTGTGCAAAATTTCAGCTCGATAGCTTTAAAACTGAGAGACTAGTTCGCGTAGAAAAAAAAAGAAAAGACGGAAAAGGGGAAATGAACTCAGCTCGTCGTCCTGATCAAGAATATATATAGTTTATGGGGTCGGAAATGAATATTTCTATGCGTTACAAACTTCTGGGCAAAATTAATATACACTTTTCAAGTGTATAAAAAAAGTATTCGATATACGATGTATCGCGTTTGTAAAATATTCGATATTGATGTATCGATTTTTCGGCAAAACATTGATATTCTATATATCGATAATATTTCCGACATCCCTAGTCTAAGGTAAACCCAAAAAGTACACATAAATGGAAGATATTGAGAAAAACGCATGTTTTATATAGTGAATTTTTTCGAATTTTGTATTTTTTTTTTCGTCCGTTTGTCCGTCTGTCTGTCCGTCTATTCTTCTGTCTTTCTGTCCGTCTGTCCATCTGTCTGTCTGTCTGCATGTCTGTTAGGGTGTCCGTCTATTTTTCTGTTTGTCTATTTGTATGTTTGCCTGTTTGTCAGTCCATCTGTCTGTCTGTCCGTCTGTCTGTCTGTTTGCTTGCTTGCCTGTTTATATGTTTGACTGTTTGGGTTGTTGTTTGTTGTCTGTTTTTTGTTGTCTGTTTGTCTGTTTTGTTTTTTGTTTTTTTTTTTTTGTTGTGTTTTTGTTGTTTTGTCTTTGTTTGCTGTTTGTCTGTTTGTCTTTTGTTGTTTGTCTGTTTTGTTGTCTTGCTTGTTTGTTGTTGTTTTTCTGTTTGTCTGTTTGTCTGTTTGTCTGTTTGTCTGTTTGTCTGTTTGTCTGTTTGTCTGTTTGTCTGTTTGTCTGTTTGTCTGTTTGCCTGTTTGTCTGTTTGTTGTTTGTCTGTTTGTCTGTTTGTCTGTTTGTCTGTTTTTCTGTTTGTCTATTTGTCTGTTTGACTGTTTGTCTGTTTGTCTGTTTGTTTGTCTGTTTGTCTGTTTGTCTGTTTGTCTGTTTGTCTGTTTGTCTGTTTGTCTGTTTGTCTGTTTGTCTGTTTGTCTGTTTGTCTGTTTGTCTTTTTGTCTGTTTGTCTGTACGTCTATCTGTCCATCTGTTGACCGATTGATCTGAAATTTGGTACATAACTTTCGTTCTGATAACAATGCAGTTTTGTATACTCAAAATAATTGCAAGTCCAAGATGGCCGCCAGCCATACAAATTATAGAGTTAAGACAGAGAGACCGACAAAATTCGACTTCACCTTGGAACTTCAAATAAAATGGTTTTTTCTTTATTTTAAATTAGCTTTCAAAAACTGAAAAGCAAAAATCTAAAAGGCTAGATGAGCTGCCCGTTAAGTTAGCACCCAATGACAAGCTGAAGTTTATTTACAACAGCCAAATTTCTATTATCGGCAAGTTTAAGCAGCCTGTAATATTATGGGTAAGATATAAAAACGGCCATAAAACTGAAATCTAGGTATCTAATAAAAACCAGTAAGAAAATCGGTCAAGTCCGACTCTAATATACTCTCTAATTCAAATGATAACTTTTAAATGTGACGCCACGGAAACTGTTTAAGTGCTGCCCATACAGAAATTTCACTATCAAGAAAAAACAAAGCAATTAAATCAAAGCAATCAAAATTATTATGCAATTCAATCATCTATCTATCGAAATGGAATTGGAGCACCCACCCATCCAAACCCAAGCCCAACCCAACTCTAGCCCGCAAATACATAAAGTAGCTATCTAAGTAAATGTCATCAATAAATGTCTTTTTATTGTCAGCCACTCAATCAATGGCATTATCACCAGGCAACTAACAACTTAAAACGGTAGCCACACATCGAAATAAAAAAAAATATATAAAAAATACCGAGGAAACTGCAACCGCAGCGGAGAATGTGCCAATCACATCAATTGTCCATCAGCTTATCGGCAAATGCAATCAAGTCAAACGAAAAAATTATAAAATCTGGAGTGAAAAGTCTTATCTGTGTGGAGAATGGCAATAAATCAATGCAATCAAATCGAATCAAATGCAATTGCATTGAAGTTTGATCAGTTGTTTAACAATTAACATTTAACATCCCGTAGACAACATAAATGACAATGACAAGACTCAATTAACAAGTCAACTGACTGATGTTTATATGCAAAACAATTTGCCGCCCTTTTCGCACAACCCAGCACAAGTGTCTTTTTCAGTGTCAATTAGGCAAGCTGCCTCAAATCGTTTATTTGCATATGATTGATAGCGCCAGCCAGTCAGATATCGATACAGAGGCAAGTGCATAGATACAAAAATGAAAATAAAAAAATAAATAAAAAACTTTTGCTAAATTCAACCAAAACCAACTCCACCGCCGCCGCTTGCCAATGTGAAGCTGAAAGAAGTGAAGACATTTGCATGACAACATTGTAGCTCGTCAGTGTCTCATTTGTCAGTCAAACACC